>OZ023318.1:25192959-25695459 GCA_964007375.1 Ophion obscuratus | reverse complement strand
CAATATATCACTGAACATATATTTAATATCGAAAGAATCATTACCTTTATCGCCGCAATTATCGTTGCTATAAACAATTCACACCACATTCACTTTTCACTGCACTTCATACTTGACGAAAACATGTACATGTATTATTGTATAGCAGCTGTCCACGCGGACGCATCGCTCATGGCTTCTGCACACTGCGCGCGATGGGCGACAAGCGATGAGCGATATCCTATGAGAGCTCGAGTATGACGGAAATGCTCTATGAGAGTGACGTTGCCATTGGATATCGCTGATCGCTCGTCGCTCGTCGCTCGCAGTGTACAGAGGCCATCACTCAAGTAGGAGAGAGACAAATGTCGAACGCTGCCGAACGCTGCCGAACGCGGAGGCCGATTGTACCTCTTTGTCGCTCGTTCCGCGCTCTCGCTTACACTTCAAGCCTTAAATGGAACGCCTCAGAGCGAGGTAACGGCGATGAGTCATGCTTTTTCGTGCGTGCAGCCGGCTCCATCGAATTATAAGACGTTATCACGTCAAAAACATTTTGTATAACAATAAAAATAGGTAAATAAAAATGTGAAAAACTTTCGTCGCGTGCCAACGATACAAACTTCGACACATAAAGGGGCGATGTAAATTTGCATACGAGTTTAACGAATGATAGATCAGTAGAAACGATGTTGATGTTTGCGTCGTTGGTATGCAACGAAAATTAATTCTACTGAATTTTTATTCAGTAATTCAGTGTTTTTAACGCGCAAAATTTCACTGACAAGGAACTTCATTTGCGTGTCCGCCGTCGATTTTGATGGTCTTGAAGTTTGCGTAGTTGGAATGCAACGAAATTTCTTTTTCTATTTTCATAATTTCTAGGGTTTTATTTGATAGAATTTATTAATCGAGAATTTAAATATGAAAAAAATTGTAAAATAATAAAAATTAGGAAATAAAGATACGAAAAAGAAATTTCGTTTGAGTTCCAGCGATGCAAACTTCAAGACCATTCGATTTTGTCGAAACTCATATATGTGACGAAGCATTGAAAACTATTAGAGCCGTATTTATTCAAATCTGCGGAAAAACGGTCTTGAGGGGGAAAACCAGCCCTCAAAGAAAGGCGTGTCGAGGGGTGGTTTTGCAGTTTCACCCACAAGCAGTCGGCCGATCTGAATGAAACAAAAACCAAAACTCTCGCAATGCAAAGCGATGAAAAAAATCCACTATAGAGTTATTGAAAAAAATGAAATTAAGGGGTGACGCGTCTTTCTCTGAAGGCTCGTTGTCCCCCTTAAAGACGTTTTTCCGCAGAATACAAAAAATACGTGTCTCGTAGATTTCAATGCTTTATCACCTATGAGTTTCAACAAAATCGGAGGCGGACACTCGATGTTTCTTGTGAGCGGCAGAAGGGTCGCGGATTGAGTGAACGAACCATAATTAGATGACGCGAGGACGGAATAAAACGGCAGCCCGTGGCGCGATAACTTTGTGTCTGTGCGAACACAAGGACATGAGCCTTGTATCGAAGCTTCGTGGTTATCACGAGTCCGCACGTAGCAAGAAGAGATCGCGAGGCACGAGGGCCGCGTGGTCACGGCCAGAATCCGAGCGAGATAAATAAAAAAATAAAAAAGCATCGAATCGAGAGACAGCGACGGAAGAAAAGAGGAGCAAAGTGGGGGGGAAGCGGGGCCGGAGAAAAGGAGAGAAGAAGCGGAAAAGCAGGGGGAGAGGGAGACGGAATAAAAAAGCGATGGAAGAAGAGAAAAAAGAGCGGAGAGAGAGAGAGAGAGAGAGAGAGAGAGAGAGAGAGAGAGGAGGTCGCTGACGTTTCGGAAGGCAGCAAAGAGGATTTTTCGTTACGGACGATCCTCCATCCACACGCGGCAAGCTATGAAGGTTTCTCCTCTCCCCTCCCCCCCTTTCCCACTCGGTCTGCGGGGCTTCGCGCGTAAGGTTCGCTTGTGCGTTCACTCCCCTCTGGCTTGGGGACTGGCAGGTCTTTTGCGAAGCGCGCTTTGCGAACCACATCGCTCTCGCACATCCGACAAAGTTCGTCGAAACGGCAAAGCTCTCGCAGTGCGTCGCAGGAAATTATATTGAAGCAGCGGGAGAGAGGGAGAGAGAGAGAGAGAAATGAAAGCCCACCGATTCTATCAAGACTAGTTACACTTACAAATAGTCCACGCCTTGAAAACAATTCATTATTCGAAAAATGATGTTTAAAAAAATATCAATGACGATAATTTAAAAAACAAATCAACGACGACGTTTCTTAACAAAAATCAATGACGATGATTGAAAAACACGTGTAACGATAAATTGAGACGAAAAATTGACACAAATCACTTACATCACACTAGTAAACAATAATTTCATAATAATGAACACGAATAAGTTTGTGTTTCATATAATTTTATTACTTTTTACACTTTATTTTAAATTTTTTTTATATTTTTTCACATAAAATCGAGACTAGCTACTTAGACCACGCGGTGAAATAAATGTGTCATACAAGATACGTCGATTAAAGGAAAATCAATGACGATGATTTGAAAAAAAAAAAAAAAAAAAATCAACGGCTGTGTTTTTAAAAAAATCAAAATGTGATATAAGTCATAAGATTTCGTATATAACGATCAATTGAGACGAAAATTTTACACAAGTCATTTATAGCACACTAATGAACAATAATTTCATAATAATGAACAGACATGAGTTTGTGTGTACATATAAAATTAATTCTAGTTACGACTTTGTCCACGCCATGGAATCAACTTCTTATTCAATATGCGATGTTTCTTTTGAAAAAAGTCAAACGATGAGTCTTAAAAAAAAGTCAACGGCGATGTTTCTTTAAAAAAAAAATCAAAGACGATGATTCTTTGGAAAAGGAACGTTTCTTTTAAAAAATCAATAACGATGACTAAAAAAAAGATCAACGGCAATGTTTGTGAAAAACATCGAAATTATGTGATATAGTTTGAAAGATTTCGTATGTAACGATAAATTGAGACAAAAATTTGACAAAAATCATTTATAGCACACTGATAAACATTGAGTTCATAATAATTAATACAAATGAGTTTACGCGTACATATAAAATGGAAGGTTCATGAGAAATATTCGACCGCGTTTTGAAATGGCCGGGCAATATCGTAATCATAGGTATCTCAATAGCGAATATTTTTCAAAATATTCGGTTCTGTATTCGTTGGAACTTTAGCGATACTCGGCATAAAAATTGCGCATTTTGTATTGCTTGCATTTTTTTTTTTTTTTTTTTTTTTTTTTTCTTCATATTTGAAAAACCTCATTGTGAGCCATGAGGGTATATCACCGAGGGGAGGCGAGGGGGAGAGAGAGAGGCAAATAGAGAGAGAGAGAGAGAGAGAGAGAGACCAAGAGCGAGCGATGGGGAAGGGAGAGCGCGAACTTTTTAATAAAAGCCGATTATCGGTTATCGATCGGGCATGTATTTACCGCAGCTTCGGAAACACTCCAGGAGCCCCGGACTCAGTTTTCTACAATATGCACACGTGTATAAACCTATCAAACGTGCCTATACTATGAAGTTTGAGGTGTACGTACGTGTGTGTCGTTATGAATGCTCGGCGTCGTCAAAGTTGGTCGACGTCGACGCGTATATCGAGCCTTCTCGCTCAGAGATTTATATATATATATATATATTAATTTTTTTATTGTTTTTCATTCTGGTCATTGAAAGAAAACCATTACAGAAAATGTCGACACGAGTGCTCTGTAAAAATCACCAATTACTTTTTGGCATTCGAATCGTGCCGATTGCATAACGATTTCCATTTTACTTCCGGTTCGATTTTTTCGAAGTTTCCACAAAAGTAACCAAATCCCAGAAGACGTTGAAGTTTGCATCATTGGAATGCAGCGATATATATATATCTCGACCTCAATTTGCAAACAAAAATGTTTTGGGTTATGATAAAAATAATAAAACATATATATATATATATATATATATATATGTTTCATTATTTTTATCATAACCCAAAACATTTTTGTATGCAAATTGAGGTCCTGAGTTTCTAATAAGAATAGGTAGGAATACGTTATTCTTTTCCTAATTTTTTTTCTTTATTTTTATCCTTATGCAATGTCTTTTTCTGCAAGTTGAGGTTATTAGGAACACTTATTAGGAACTAAACGTTCCTACGTATTTTTATTCGAAACTCACGATCTCAATTTGTAAAAGAGGCTTTGGGTAATGATAAAAAAAAGAAGAAACAAAACGGAAAGAATAAACGTTAAATAAAAGCTAAACCTTCGTACGTATTCTTATTAGAAACTCACGACCTCAATTCGCAAAAAAGAGGTTTTGGGTAATGATAGAAATGAAGAATACAAAATAGGAAAAGAATATGTAGATACGTTTAATTTCTGGTTGAAAACTCACGACCTCAATTTGCAGAAAAACAAGGCTTCGGGGACTGATAAAAATAAAAATAAAAATAGGAACCTTATTTGAAATGCACGGCCTTAATTTGCAAAAAAATAGGTTTTGGGTAATGATAAAAATAAAGAAAAAAAAATAGGAAAAGAATAAGTAGGAACAGTTCCTACGTATTCTTATTCGAAACTCACGACCTCAATTCGCAAAAAATAGGTTTTGGGTAATGATAAAAATAAAGAAAAAAATAAGAAAAGAATACGTGAGAGCTGAACGTTCCTACGTATTCTTATTAGAAACTCACGACCTCAATTCGCAAAAAAGAGGTTTTGGGTAATTATACAAATGAAGAAAAAAAAATAGGAAAGGGAATACGTAGGAACTAAACGTTCCTACGTATTCTTATTAGAAACTCACGACCTCAGTTTGCAAAAAATAGGTTTTGGGTAATGATAAAAATAAAGAAAAGTAAAGAAAAAAATTAGGAAAAGCATACGTAGGAGGTGAACGTTCCTACGTATTCTTATTAGAAACTCACGACTTCAATTTTCAAAGTAAGGCTTTGGCTACCAATAAAATCAAAGGAAAAACTAAATATATATCCTTGCATTCCAATGATGCAAACTTCAACGTCATAGGAGATACGCCGCAGATGTTTCTTTGTTTTTCTGCTTGTTTCGTTTGATTTTGTCGATTTCTCGGGGAGAATGGTCGTGGGACGTTTGCTTTTGGGACACCCGGTACGAGCGGAGTATGTTATAACGCGTCGCGGGTTCGCGGTGGTTCGCCGGTGCTTTGTTGGCCTCCGGGTGCAACGATGCACAGGCGCACACGTATACGAGGAGGCTCTATGGTGCACGGTTTTGAACGACGAGGACTACGAAGACGATGAGTGTGTGGGTTGTACAAGCTTATATATAATATGTGCAGACCTCGTGGCAGCTGCCAGGGCCCCAAACGATCGCTGCCAACCACCATCGAAGCCTCTCTCTCTCTCTCTCTCTCTTTCTCACTTTTGCTCGTTCCCTCTTCGTTTTCCGTTCTCATGATGTGCCGAAACTGGATCGTGGTTCTCGAGAGGCCCCTATGGGCCTTTCTCCTTCCTCACATCCCTCCAGTCCTTATTCGTGGGACACACAAAGGGCGCACGAGGGAGAAAGACGGAGAGCTGGAGCGAAAAATTGGAAGAAGGATCCAGGGAGGACGGAACAGAATAGAAAGAGAGAGAGAGAGAGAGAGAGAGAGAGAGAGAGAGAAAGTCCAGCTTGGGAAGGATGCAAAGATTGAGAACCATCGTCCTGCAAACGCCGCCTAGCAGATGTTTGCACCAAGAGCGAGATGGAAATATCTGAAATGATTTTTTTTTCCTTCCTCTTTCGTTTCTTACCGACTCGTCTATTTGACTTATTTCGCGTCTGCAGCATGTGCAACAACGGGAAACAACCCGACGAACCTTAAGGGGGTATCCCTCTCTGGAAACCTCAAAAAATCGATTTTTTTTTGCATATTGTTATATCGTGAATTTTGAAAAATATTTTTAAACCAATGGGACTCTGAAATTAAAAAAATTCACGAAGTTACACCTTTTTTAGGTTAACAGTGTGCGTCGGGTTTACCGCGATCCGTCGAGTTTGAACGCGATTATCTCGAAACTATGGTGTTGAAGTTTGCATCGTTGGAACGCAGCGAAAGTTATGTTTTACATTTTATTTTCCATATTTTTATTATTATAGACGATCCTTTTTTTATAGATTCGTATGGCAGATCGCCAAATAAATATCAAAAAAATAGTTGATGGACTTTTGTAGGCTAAATCAACGAAAAGAAATTAAATAAATTCGAAAATACGCATTTTCGTTGCCTTCCAACGATGCAAGCTTCAACGTCATTCGAAACTACATATCTTGACACAGCGGAATTGATATATTGAGTATATTGCACACTATTGACTTGAATTTGCACAGTTAGCTTTCAAACAGTAGTTATATTCGGTTCACGATCGCATTTTTTAATTGGATGAACCGTTTGTTAATAACAATGACTTCAGCATGCTGTTTTTCAAGAGAAAAATGACGTTTTCTTTGAGGAAGCTGTCTTTTTTCGTTTTTTTTTTCGAAATTTCGAAAAGTGGATAGTGAACCCATTGCCAGTTGGATATATTTGAAGAAAACATTTTTTCTCTTCGTTTTCAATTACATTTGAGCCTGGTAGAGAACCCGCCGTTTTGGGCCTCACCGTTGGAGGACTGCAACGCCAACTGCAGCACCACGAACACTTCGAAAGATTTTCTTTCGAAAAAATTACATTGTAACCACAAACGTGTGTACAATATGCTGGGAAAAAATCAATTTATTCCAACTAATGTGTTACTGGAAAAAAATGCATCATCCCGACCCTTCAAATTGGGCTTTCAGAGTGACGCATCTCCTTATCGATGTTTTCCACAATTTATCGTCACTCGATCCCTATGCTTCTATTGGAGTATGTATTGCAGCAGGTTTATCACTGCCCTACACGACGATGTAGACGTTTGCATAGTTCGAGTCCAAAATTCGTTTTTTTTTCGTTTTTGTGTTGCCATTCATCTTCGTCCTGCAAATTTGGGCTGTCGCTTTTCTATCAGGATCCTAAAAAACGTTGAGTGCTTTTTGTAACCTAAGTTTGGTGAAAAAAGTTTGAGCTATCGGACTTTCGTTGCATTTTAATTATGCAAACTTCAATGTCATTTTACGCGAGCGCAAAGGGCTGATTAGGACTTTCCTTATCGGCAAGTATATCGTTAAAGGGTTGCTGGTGTGCAATATTTGGGTTTGGAATATTGCGAGCCAAAGACGATGGGTCTGGGAGAACCTGATCCTTTCAGTTCTCGAACAATTTTGACCTGTCTGGGAATTCGAGGAACCTCGGGCCCTTTTCGTAGATAATTGTTACACATACTCTGAAACATGCGTGTGTGAGTAGGTGTGTGCGTGCGTGCGTGTGTGTGTGTGTGTGTGTGTGTGTGTGTGTGTGTGTGTGTGTGTGTGTGTGTGTGTGTGTGTGTGTGTGTGTGTGTGTGTATATTAAATAAGAGGAAAAGAAGGTAAACCGACCGGATGTTGGCTAGCCCAGTTTTCCATGAAACTCGAGTATCCGCTAGCCAAAAATAGACATCTTCATTTTTCTCTTTCTTCGGACACGACATTAAGGCTCATTTTTCCAAGATGCATCTACGCAAATGCACGTGTGCATTTCCTTCCTTCCTCTGTGCATCTCCGTTTTTCCATCTCTCGTAAGATCTTTGACGAACGAATTTTCCACGTGTCAAGCACAAGAATCGTGGCTAAATTTGAACGGAGAAAGAGTGAGACTCGGGCACAAAGAAAACAAATGCAAATCGTGTCATACGAAATTACAAATTAGCGGGGAAGCACATTTGTAAGGATTCCCAGCTGTCGAGAATGCAGGAGTATATTTCTCGCACTGATCGCACGACAATTACGTGAATACGAACATTGAGTCAATTAAGGAACCCAGGAAGTTTGGGTTCAAAGGCTTCGCCTTGTGTCGCCTTTGTGGTCGAGAAGGAAAGAATCTACGAGAAATACATTTTACGACGTATTAGTTGTACAAGATACTTTTCTAGTGACGACCAATCATCAATTTTTGACGGATCTGCATGAGCATGGGAACAAAAGAGATGACGCTGGAGTTTGTATTGTTGGAATGCAATTATTTATATTCTTTATTTTTTATTTTTTCGTTTTTGCCATTATTTGAAGCCTTTTTAAAAATTGAAATCGTAAGTTTCGAATAAGAATAGTCAAAACAAACAAAAAATTGAGCCAACTTCACAGCCTAAATAGGCGAAGAAAAATTTGGCTAATGAAAAAGGATTAATTTTCATTGCGTTGCAACGATGCAAACCTTGGACCCTGAGGAAACAGGTCGATTTTGAAAAAAAAAAATTCTCATGAGAGTATTGGGTTGACGAGGTTGGGATTTTACACACAATTAATACATAGCCTTGCCGGGCGTGACGTTTTTTTATGTTGAAAAATATCGATAAATAATGAAGTTATTATTATTTAAACGGAGCGACGCCATTGTCGCTCGGCCAATCGGAGTAGATGCTTCTGGTAACGATGGTAAGCTGGAATGAAAAATAAAGAAATGTTATTTTAGAATACCAGTGAAACTTTCGTTCTGCCGAATACTTTTTGGAAATTTTGAATATTGCGAAAATGACGAGCTATAGAGAAGAAAAAGTTCGATTTTCGACAACAAAATGTCTTTAATCATTTTCTATCAACAAATGGATAAACATATTTAAAAAAATCATCTGGTCATACGATATAAGATGCTATAAACTACGTTCTGTCTGATTTGGACATGAATCGGATGAATAGATTTTGAGATACGACTTGCACCGTTTTATGAGCACAGTTTCGCGAAAAACACAAACGAAAAAAAAATCCACCACAAAATCCGGCCCCCCCAAAAATCGTTATAACTCGATCAATTTTTCGAATTTTCACAAAATCTTTATTGCGAATTAAAGTTAATACTCCAGGCTACAAAACTATGCAAAAGAAAACTCACATTACAAATTTTCAAGCTCATGCAGATCCCTTAAGCGATTATATAATTTGGCAATACGCTTTGATTCTGATTTACTTATTGTTATTGGTAAAAAAAAACGATTGCCAATGGCGCGTGCGTAGGCAAAATGCTGCATGTAATGCCTTAATTAGCTTCGAAGTCTCTCCTCTCGTGGATGCATTGCTCTGAGCGTGGGAGAGCGATGAAAGCGAAAAAAAAATAATAAAAAAAATATCGAGACAAAGAGAGGGACAGACAGAGAGTTGAGACCTCGACGTCCATCGGAAGTGGAAAACGTGTCTTTGTCCGTTGCAAATGCGATAGCGCGGATTTAACGCACACTTGAGAAGAAGTAGGAGGTCGAAGACGAGAGGATATCGAATATCTTTCGACTATATATACATACATATATATATATATATATATATATATATATATATATATATATATATATATATATATATATATATATACACACACACACACACACACACACACACACACACACACACACACACACACACACACACATATATATATATATATATATATATATATATATATATACATACACACATACACACACGTATATACAGGGTGTCCCAGAACTGAATGCGTTTCCTGAAATGGGTTGGGGGTGAAATTCTGAGTCGATTGATATAAGCATGTGTGGCTCTCAGATCAACCCCTGAATTATTATTAATTTTTAAAGGAAGGCGCACCTGATTGGCCCGCCTTTAAAAATTAACAATAATTCAGGGGTTGATCTGAGAGCCACACATGCTTATATCAATCGACTCAGAATTTCACCCCCAACCCCCCATTTCAGGAAACGCATTCAGTTCTGGGACACCCTATATATATATATTTATGTGTGTACGTGTGTGTACTCTCGGTTCTCTTCACCATGCGACGATGGTTCACGCGGACCATCCGGGTCGATTCTCCTAACCCTATAAGGTATATACTTCTCTTTTCTTCTTCATCACGTCTCGCGTTATTTCTCCCCGATCTTTACCACGGCAGGCTTTGTCCACTGACCTCCGTCTTTTGTTTCCTCTCCTCATAACCGAAGGAAAAAAAAGAATACTTTTGCTCCGCGCAATTCAATCCCAAAAACTGGCCGGAAAGCGGGTTACAAAATTTTTTTTAATGTAACCATTGGGTTACGAACGTTAAATCTAGGGTTGAAAATTTTCGTGTTGGGAAAAAGTTTAATTGCAAATGATGCGAAAAAGATAAATCAAATTTGTCACCAATGCACTCGTTTTTGAGGTTATTTTGAAAAACGTCTGTCTTCACGGTGTTGAAGTTTGCATCAGTGGAATGAAACGAAAATTCCGCATACTTGTATTTCCTCATTTTTCCATTCTACAAAATCTTTTGTTTTGCAGATTTGGATCATCCGTTTTTGAAAGAACAGCTGTGAAAATTTGTTGAGGGTTTTTCGGAGGCTGGGATATGCCGAAAAAATTTGAGCAATTGGAAGAGAAACATTTTCGTTGCGTTCCAACGATGCAAACTTCAATCGCATCTTTCTTTATAGAATTCGTCGCGTATGAGGTCTCCGATGGTATTTATTTGATTGACACCAACTTGAAGTTTGCATCGTTGGAATGCACACGAAATTATAATTTTTCAATCGCTCGAATTTCTTTTGGCAGATATTTTTTCCGAAAATCGCTCAATAATTTTTTGAGTAGCTTATTCAGAGACCGAGAAATCAAATCTGCGGCAAAAGATTTTGGAAAATAATAATAACGAGGAGGATAAAATACAAAAAACGAACTTTCGTTGCATACTTCGAGACCGTTGATTAAGGGGTTAGGCTACTGTGACGACGCAAAAACTAGTTAAAAAAAAATGTATTTCGAAGGAATAAGTGAGATGATTGAAAAATCGTTTCAACATTTATTTGTTTGTACATTAACAAATATGTGTACCAAATGTTCATGAAAAATATTAATAATTAAAGAAGTTATAAACAATTTCGCGAATGACCTTTAAACCAGAGCTTTTTTATGGTGTTTCAATCGTAATAAAAGAAAAATTGAATTTCTCCCTCATTTTTCCAGAAAAAGTGACATTGTTAATAACTAATGGAAAAAAACTATTAAGGAGGAAAACGTCGGTCAAGACTAAACTACTATTGCACCGAATAATTTCACCAAATTTCAGCTCAATCCGTTGATCAGATACCGAGAAATCGTGTACACCGTTTTCAAAAACATAGTTTCGAGAAAAACGCGTTTGAAGGTTTACCGGCAGTTCTATCGTAATCATAAGTTTACCTTCGATCTGCGATTCCTGCACTATATGTTGGACCTTCCTCTTCAACTCGAGTTGCCTCGAGCGACGAACTTTTCGTCCGTCATTTTCAGTAGCCTAACTCCCTAACTCAATTATGGAAGCGGACAAGAGTCTTTGGGTTCCTACAAATTTTCAGGTATCCTGCGCCTCTGGGAACACGAACGGCCAATCCTACGTATATATTGACAATGTAGCTGCACTTTTATGTATGCATGTGCGTGTATGTCTATATACATACAAAGTTGCGGATGCTCAATTGCCCCCCCCCCTCTCTCTCTCTCTCTCTCTCTCTCTCTCGCTCCCTCACTTTTCCGATTGTTTTCTCCGTCGGGCCCACACCCACCTGACGAAAAGTGCCCGTGTGTTACGCACGAGTATCCGATTATACGAAAACCGCATCGTTCCCCGGAAGAAGTGGTTCACGATGCACCCACACGTTTGTGAAAAAAAAAAACGTCTCGATCCACATGCATAACGTACATTATACAGGGTGTCCCAAAAACCAACGATAATAATACAGTTGCTGACAAGCCAGTACATGATCCAGAATAACCAAATATGGCCTTGGTAAAAGTGTCATAGTTTTCGAGATATTCGCACTTATCTATATAGAGACATGCCGGTCATGAAATTGGCTTTTTTTCAATTTGCAAAATAAATATCTTGTTTTCACGGTCGAACTTTCTCATGTTTTTTTTTTCGCAAGGTATGTCATGTCCACTAATAACTCGCGTTGGAAATTTGTATTTATACAAAAAACAACGGAAGATATGAATTTTCAAATATTATTGTTTCAACAGCCTACATACCTTCGAACTTTGATAAAAATGTTCATTAAAAGAAAGTTCAAAAAAGACCCATGATTTTTTTCAAATTTTTCCTTACACAATAACATAGTCGAATAAACAACGGACGCGAACGACCCATGTGCATCGTTTACGGGTGCTGAAAACTACGACATGATTCTAGGGTTGAATGATATTTATACATTTTTTAAAAATATTTGGATAGTCTGAATCATCATGAGGTGGCCGGTCAGCACCCGCAATATCATCATTGGCTTTTGGGACACCCTGTATACAGGGTGTCCCAGGACTGAATGCGTTCCCTGAAATGGTGGATTGGGGGTGAAATTCCGAGTCTATTGATATAAGCATGTGTGGGTCTCAGATCAACCCCTGATTTATTATTAATTTTTAAAGGCGGGCCAATCAGGTGCGCCCGATGAGCCGGCGGATCGCTCACCGACGTACGCCGGTTCATCGGGCGCACCTGATTGGCCCGTCTTTAAAAATGAATAACAATTCAGGGGTTGATCTGAGACCCACACATGCTAATATCAATCGACTCAGAATTTCACCCCCGACCCCTCATTTAAGGGAACACATCCGGTTCCGGGGCACCCAGTATACGTATATACTGAGCACATAAATGGGTTGTTCGGATTGCGATCTCTCCTCGTACGATACACAGACACAATTTCCCACGGCTGAATACGTTCACGTACATAATCCATGTACGAGCTTGTACAAAATGCTCCTTGGCGATATCCAAATGTATGTGGGTACAATGTCTAGAGTACATGCACGTACACACGCAGATATGCACGTTGATGATGCAGCTTGGGCTCTATTTTGCCAATCCAAAGTGTTCCGTTGTTCGAGCTCTTGGATATACGTGCACATGTACGAGTACTTGAGGGTCCGTGCATCCACGTGGGGCGGGGGGAGAGGGGATAACCGACGTGGCACTTCCGTCCGGACACGAGTGGCACGCAAAAAGGAAGCGAGAGAAAGGGAGAAATAGACAGAGGGAGATGCAAAAGAGTGGGGAAGAAGAACGTCTCGCAGGCGTTTGCCGCAGAACTGCAGGTCTGCGTTTGCCGTGACGTCACGGGACAAATGATTCGCACATTCGTGTTTTGAGAATGCATATGTGAGTTTTTTTTGGTAGCCTTGAGTATTGAATATTCCTGATGATATTCGACACTTTCTGTTGGGTGCAACCGGACGTTGACACACTGGGTCATTTTGACCCGAAAGAATTTTAAACAATTAAAAGAAATTCCGAAAATTACGGAAATGAAAAGCTGTAAAAAGAAAAGTTCGCTTTTTGACAATGAAGACTTTAATCATTTGTTTGCATCAAATGGTCACACGATAGAAAATGTTATAAACTATGCTTTGCCTAAATTTGAAATGAGCCGGACGAATAGATTTTGAGATTCGACTCACGGAGTTTAACAAGACGTCGTTTCGAAAACAAAAAACGCGAAAGCAAAAGTAACGCAGCGGACCATATGACCCTTCACAAAAATCGTCACAAGTCGCTCAATTTTTGACACTTTTACATAATCTTCGCCGCACAAAGGTCCCAGCTATAAAATCGACCACCGAAAAATCACTTTCATAATGCCAAGCTTACGCAGACTCCCTCATGGAAATTCCAAGCTTATGGTGACTCCTTCATGTAAATATCGCTAATTCCTCGATAACTCAATAGAAAAAAAATATCTCCAAATGTGTACCGTCGTCGAAAAGACTCCTTTGTTCCCTCGGATGATTCGTTTTCCGCTCAGGCACGGTCGATCAATCATTTCAACAGTTCAATTCCCACTGTTTCGAGGATTGAAACAAAAAAAAACAATAACAATAAACATCGACCCCGAACGTGGACAGCGTCTCGCTGTTTCGAGGATCAAAACAAATTGACCTTGAACCTGCCATTTTTTGCAATCCACAGCGATTCATTGAGTATTTAAAAAAAAAGAGGCAAAAACGTTTACGCGCGTGTGTGTGGGTGTATGTCGCGCGGAGAGCCGAGCGAATCGTATCATAGTTTGCAGAGAGGAGGTTGTGCGCTCTGTGCAGTTTGGCATGCTAGTATGTACATGCAGGATGTGGGTGTATATATATATACATATGCATACATACATCCTATAATATATATATATATATATATATATATATATATATATATATATATATATATATATATATATATATAATAGTACACATAGTACGTCGAACTGTGACGCGGGTAGTCGATGCGTGTCCTAGGTCAAGATTCAAGACTGTCTGCCTTTCCCTGCGGATTCTCTCTTGCTCTCGTGCTTCGCTATCCATTCTTTCTAGTCGGTTGCTCCCCTCCACTGGACGCCAAGCCCCCCCCCCCCCTCCTCACTGCCCGGACCTCGCGCTCTTTTCAACTGGCGTTTAACCTTCGTGCATCGCGACTGCACCGCCGCTTTTATATTTACTCGAAAGTCACACGTATAAATTAAACATCCATCAAATGTAAAGGCGTGCGTGATGCACCTGTATCATATCGTGAATTCTTCCGTTCTTTTTTTTGCCTCACCACGCTAGGATCCATTTGTCTATATGTGTATGCCTATACGCGCCAATGTGTGAGGTTTATGTCCTTTTTTTTTCGAGACGTGATCGAACGATATATGGTATCCGAAACGGTATGAATTTTTGAGGTCAGAACAGTTAGATTGTTTTAGGTTGAGATTAGATTATATAGATTGGTAAGATTGAAATAATACTCTTGAATTTTGCATCGTTGGAATGCAATGGAAATTCTTTTCAATTATTTTATTACCTTCTTTCCATTATTTCGAAAAATATTTTTTTTCGCACATTTGTATTATAGATCACTAAATAAGTTGACTAAAAAAATGTTGAGCGATTTTCGTCGATATGATTTTTGAAATTGGAGAAAATAAAAATTGGAGAAAATAAAATTGGAAATTGGAGAAAATAAAAAAGCATAATTTTCGTTGCATTTCAACGATGCAAACGTCAACGTCGTTTGAAATTACATAACGTTTTTTTTTTTTTATTGGATTGACGTTGTGGTACATTGTTTGATTAGATTGAAATTAATTAACTGTAAACGGGTCCGCGTGAGCTTGGGGTCCCAAAAAGGGTCGGTTTTCGTAATTTTTTGCTAGTGGGAGTATTGGGATGTGGAGGTCGGGATTTTACACGGAATTGATGCATAGTCTTGCCAAGTTTGAGTTTTTTTTTTCATTGGGAAATATTGACAAACAATGGAGTTATTATTGTTTAAACAATGGGGCGCCGTTGATGCGTGGATAATCGATGTAGGCGAAGCCAACTAGGATGATCTGGAATCAAAGGAAATATTTTTTCGTCGTATAATAACAAAACTTTCGTTTTATAATATATAACTAATAAAATATAATATAATAATAAAACATCGTTTCGAGAAAAAGGCTTTTGTTTTCAAAGGTAAAAAACGATAACTCGATCGATTTTTGAACCTTTTACAATATTTCTGTTTTAGATCACAGTTAAGACTCTAGGCTATCGAACTATGCAATAAAAAAATTGCATTCCTGAAATTTCAAGCTTATGCGAACTCCCTAGAGATGCAATACATTTTTTTCAGCAATAAATAAATCATCTGTGTCGGATCTTTAAAGTCGATTAAATAATATCGAATAAATAACGAGAGTGATAGTATTTTAATAGCGTTGCATCAAAAAATGTTCAAGCTTATTTTATTATCCTCTATTATATAATTCCATCATTTTATTTTTTCGCAATTCCCGCACGATGACGATTGCCTCAAATAATTTTCTCTTCGCTTTCGCACATTTTGAAATTCACGAATTACGATTACACATGTTTTCTCTTTACGAATCCTCGCTCACGAATAAACATCTGTACGATGTAAAAAAAAAAAAAACACCAACGACGTAGAATAAAATTGCATTTGAATGTTTCGTGTCGCGTAATGTTACGAATTATCCAAAGATCTTGTGGGATATCGACGAGAACAATTTAATTCCAATAACGAAAAAAAAAATCATCGTTAAAATTGGCGGTACCGGTTGAAGTTTTTGGGGGGCCTCCTTGCGAAAAGTATTCCCGTAAAATCGAGAAGATTATAATGGGCTGGTTACGGGCCTCGCGTTAAAAGAAAAAAAAAGTCGATAAGAGCCTCGCGTAACGAGGCGAGAGTGGCGCGTAAGGGACAAATAAACGTAAAAAATTACGATTGAAGTAACGCGAGTGGATAACTCGCGAATTTAGGTGAGAACGACTTGCGGCGATCCTGTTCAACCTGTATTCTCTCTTTTTCTTCCTTACACTCTTTTCTTTTTTTTTTTACTCGCCAACCTATGATATCGTATTTTTTCCGGAGCTCCTCCGTCCACTCTCGATCTCGATGGAGTAAAAGTTGAAACAAAAAGGAGGCTCCCCTCGATTTCTTTCGCGATCACGTGGCAGTGACCGTGATTGCCTCGGTCTCTCGGGCGTCCTCGCGAAAAGAGAGAGACAGGGAGAGACACTTCTTTGTCTTGCAATCTACTCACCATGGACGCCCTCACTCCTTTCCTTCCGCCTTTTTCATACTTCCAGCTCATTTTATTCCTACTCGCGTGTACAATTGAAGTGTAATAAATAAATCATTACTTTCAATCGATTTATGATATATTTTGGGAAATATTTTAGCAAAGGAAAATTAAATACTGATAAATGAAACAGATTTAAAAAATAAGATTTTTCATTGTTTAATTTTTATCATGATCTCACTCTCAATGTTTCTACTGCTCGTTAATTTCGGGGTGAAGTAATTCAGAATTGCTCTTACACCGACCCATTTCCGGTTCACGGTTTTGTAATTTTTACTCGAACAACCCAATTGATCGCAGCTTATCCCTCCGGATTTATCGGGAATTATTTTCAAAAAGCTCGAGCTGCCATACGGAAGCGAATAAAAAAAATCAGAGCACGAGAACAATGGAAAAAACAAAAATATGAAAATGTTGCACCCACGTGGACGGTTAATTGTATTCAGTAATAAATTGAGTATTTATTAACGAAGTTTTACGAGCGCGAAAATATTTCCATTCGAGATTTACTGTACTTGTGCAATATAAAAGTATGCAAAAATGTCTGATGGAAAAATGGAAAACTCCTTCAACGCCGTCATTTATAAATCTCACGCGAAATAATGAAAAATATATCGAATTCTCACATGGACGAAAAGAGCAACAATTTTTTTTTCCATTTCATTAACAAACGTTTTTTTTAAATAACTATTACACATAGTCTCGTTTAAAATATTTGGGTCATCGGAAATAGTGATGAGTCGTTTTGTTACTCAAAAAAAAAATAGTTCATAATTGTAATAATTAGCAGAGCTCAATAATTAAATAATCGGATTGAGTTCAATATATTCTAACAAGAATAATGTAACTTGCTATTGCAAAATTTATAACCTCGTTTCGCGAACTACTCGCCAATTGTCGACGCGATACTAACGAACGTTATGTACATGCGTTGGTTGACATTGCGGCATCGTCAACAACAGTCACCGTTCCGATTAGGATAGCAGCTTAAGCTTTATACTAACTAACCAAGAAATCTCCATATTATTATTATTATTATTTTTAAAATTATTATTATGTTTACGTTCTTCAGTTATTATTGCATCAGTACAACCTTATTTTAATTATAATTTTTATATTGTAATGATGAAATTGAATGATTTATTTTAATGATTCTATTTTTCAATTTTAATGTTTAGAACCCACTTTAATGATAATATTTTTCTTATTATCATTTTAAAAAATATTTTCTTAGCGGCTAAATTAATAGGAAATTCGAGATGACGTTGAAATGCAACGAAAATTAATATTTCTTAATTTCTTTAATTTCCTTTGGCAGATTTTGCCTCCAAAAACCTTCGACCCTTTTTAAAAATATTTATTTACCATTCTACATCATAAATCGATAAGAAAAATATCTTCGATAATAATAAAAATATGGAAAATAAAGTACATAAAAGACCTTTCGTTGCGTTCCAGCGATGTATATTTCAACGCAATAATTCAAGGATATTTTTATGGTGTCGAAGTTTGCCTCATTGGAACACAACTAACATTTTTTTTACATTTTATTGTCGATATTTTTCTCATTTTGGATGATTTTTTCAATCGATTGATATCGTAGATATACTAAATGAATATGTCGAAAAAATGGTTGAAGGATTTTTGCACGAAAAATCTGCGAAAAGAAATTAGAATTTTTAAGTTTCGTTGCATTCCACTATGCAAACTTCAACGTGATATTTTTTTAATTATATTTTGAGTACAAACTAGTATCGTTTTTTTTCTTCTTTCAAACAAAGTTATTTGTCAGGCTGTTTTTCACTTCGGAGCATGCGGAGTTCATTAACATCTGAAACATTCGTAAAAACAATTTCGCCATTCGCGGCACGCTTCAAGGACTACCTGTTCCTTTCGTTCTCTCTCTGTCCCCCTCTCTCTCTCTCTCCCTCTCATTCTAATTCTCACTCGTCACGCCTTTTCCTCAATATCACGCAGAATGATTAATTCCAGACTCGCGGTCTTTTTTTTCTCTCCGAAAATACATCTTGCCTATTTCCTCGAGATTTTTAAGGCAAGTCGACGCACTCGCCACGCGAACAAAGACGATCGGATACGAAGCAAGAAAGTTCAGAGCGGTCAACGAGAGAGGATGCTTGAGGCAATAAAGAGGCAACTGTGATCCCGACGATTCGACGTCAAATTGAATGTGCCAAAAATGATGAAATATTTATAATAGTCAAGTGGAATAAAATCACTTTCATCACGTTTACTACGAAAATTTCCTTTGAACTTTCGTTACACGAGAAAGTAATCGAAATATGTGATATAATAAATATTGAAGCCTTAAGACCTTGTATACCTTTGGATGGTCGAAGAAGAAGGTTTTTTTCGGAAATTCTTTTTTATCATACTAATGAAGCAATCGAAATGAGGTTTGGAGGGTTTATTTTACATATCTGCAGGTAGTCAAATCATTTTTTTATTAAAAAAAAAAATATACCAAATGGCGACCGCGTGGGCGGTTGAAAGAGAAAGCCTTTTTTCGAGGCCCTCCACGGGCGGGACTCGTCGGAGCCGCACGTGAGCACCCTGGAATAAAAAATAATATTGTTTCGTAACCTAAATAAATATTGCTAGCGAAGTACTCACGAACGTTGCAAAATATCAATTTTTGCAAATATGACACAATTTTTAAAAATAAATGGCATTTTCGACCGTCTCAATGTATTTATAAAAACCATAATTGTCAATTAATCGGTAAATAAGAACCATTTATAAAAACCGTAATTGTCAATTAATCGACAAAGCTAAGAAACGGTCTAAATTTGTTTATAAAAACCCTAATTGTCAACCAATCTTAAAAATCGTGTGTACTTCGCTAGAAAATCATTCAAAAAACAACAGTGGAAATTTAAAAAACGCGTTAAAAAAACTGTATACCTTTTTCTCCGGACCATATAATTCTTGAGATGTTTGTACATTATTGAAGCCGATAAAAAAATTCAAAGAAACGTCCAGTGTCAAAAAATCAAATTTTAAGCCGATGAAAAAAATTCAATATAAAGTCCTACATCTGAGAAATCCGTAGTAAACGATTTCCACAAGGTTCACAAAGTTTTGAAAAAACCTCGTGGATATCGCATTGCCGTTTCGTTGAATTATGCACGCGTTTGCATGCGTGTATATATGTATATTTATCTACAAGGATTTAAAGCGAGATCAAGGGTGTTCTCCTTTGTCTCCGGCGGTTTCTCTCTCTCTTTTCCGTTCGTTGCACGGGAGTGTTCCCTCTATCGGGACGGGGTCCTCCTCAAGATCGAATAGAGCCCTCCCCCCCCTACCGCCCCCCAGGAGAGGCTGGCTCGCCTTGAGACAAAAGCGAGCCGCTTCTGGGCTGCTGTTGTTACTGCTCCTGATGTGGATAATATATCTCGCTCTCCTCTTTTCCTCCCTTTTTTCCTCTTTTTCTCCCGTTCTCTCTCTCTCTCTCTCTCTCTCTCTCTCTCTCTCTCTCTCTCTCTCTCTCTCTCTCTCTCTCGCTCTCTCTCGCTCGCAGTCTCCATCTCTCTCGATCTTCTTTTCTCTCTCCTTTGCTCTCTTTCTCGCTTTCGGTTTCTCTCTCATGTCCTCTTTTTCCTGTTGGGCCTCCTCGTCCTGGCGTCCTGCGAACCTGAGATCTTCGTCTCGTTCGGGTGCTCTCTATTATTAAGTTTTTGCTATTTATTTGTGTCTGCAGGTTTCGTTGCTGATCCTCCCACCACCCGCACTCTCTCCTCGCCGCATCTCTCTCTCTCTCTCTCTCTCTCTCTCTCTCTCTCTCTCTCTCTCTCTCCTCCCTCTCTTGTTTTTTGTCTCGTATTCAATGCACACACAAAATTTGCAATTACATCTCTCACAGCTGCAAAGTTTGTATTCTCGGTGCATCATCGCTGAAGCCATCCAAGGGGCTACATTTACCTAGAGACCCGAAAAAATTGCCAAATTCCCACTTTCATTCTTGGAAACGGTTGGTGAAAGAAACGCATTTTTTTTCAAACACAAAGGTACATATATTGTGAGCCTTTGAAAAAAAAAAATCACCAAAAAATACAGAAAAACAACAAAAACATGGCCGCCGGCAGACGATGACATTTTTTTTCGCCACGTTTGGCGGTCGACACTCTCCAGCTTAAACGGTCCATCTGAAATCCAAAAACCAAACGGGTTATTCAAGTTAACAATGAACACGAGTCGTTGACGATCGTCGATTTTTCAAATAATTTTTTTCAACAACGTGGCGACGAATTGAAACTCGAGCATACAAAATCTATGAGAAATGTCGTCATTTTTGCGTAACTGTTGAAAAATGAAGATGGATTTGAAAAAAATGAGATCGTCAAGGACCTTTGAATGTTTTTGATCGTATATCCTGTGAATTTGGAAACGATCCTATGAGTGGTTATCGAGATATATTGTCCACCGACTTTGAAAGCAGGGTTTCGAGAAAAACGCGTTTGAAGTACGGTGCTGCTTCCGCTCGCCCGGCGGACTGTTAGAAGCTTTGACTCGTTCAATTTTTGGAATATGTCAATGAAATTTTCAGGGAATATAGCTAAAAGGTGAATGGAAAAAAAAAATATTTTGAAAAAATGCAATTTTTTGGTCCACCTAGGTAGATGTAGTCCGGTAAATTACTCAGTTACCGTGAAATTTGACAATGAAAGCCCTCGGACTGGCAAATTTCGTAAGTTTTGACGATATCGTCGGATCCAGGTTGATAATTGATTCCGAGGTACAAACATGAGCAGAAAAAGAAGATCCTTCCGCGAAGTTCATCAACGATACCTGACGCAAATTCACAATCAGGTAGAAACACAATACGAAAACCGTTTTGAATAATAATAATAATGAGCTGGGGCAAGGTGTTCCGGTTACTATTCCAGGAAAAAATAAGAATTCGCGAGAAGAAAAAAACCTTGAAGCCCCCCCCCCCCCCCCCTCTCGATACATCAATTGACCGACGTCCGCTCGGTCTACCTCTCACGGTCGAAAGGCTTAGGATCAAAAGCCAAATCGTTAACGGCGGGGTAAAGTTAATTCGGCGAAAAAAGGCATGTTTTTAAGATTTTTTTTTTGGCGTAACGAATAGTGTTCGTTTATTGAAAAATTTACATATAATAAAGTAACATTTGAACAGCATTCTCCTAAATTTGCATTGCAAAATATTCAAAATTGAGCGAGTGAAAATTAAACCCCGGAGGCGCCTCGAAAAAAAGTTGGCTTGCGGTGTGCACCATAACTCGCAACAGAATCATTTGAAACAAAAAAATCAAAATGCATTTGTTAAAAGAGATGTTTCTCGAGGTAATGACGGGAGGATTTTTTTCTTTCGATTTTTCGATTTTTCGTAGCACTTGGGAGCCAAAAACCCGATTTTCGCTAAAAAAAATCGGCTAATTTGTTGTTGAAAAATTAGTAATTATTTAAAAAAAAACAAAAAAGCTCTCGACAATACCTGGTGAATGATGTGAAGTGAATGAATGATGTGAAGTACTGTGCAAAATTTCAAAGCGATTGGTCCAGTAGATTTTGAGTTATCGTGCACAAGGACTTCAAATATGACAAGTCTCAGAAAAACGGTTTGAAAAACGCAGAAGAGAAGAGAACGGCATGGAGCAATAGACGCTCAAATACTCATAACTTCGTCAATTTTACTCCGATCGTCTTGAAATTTTAACACAATATTCTTGATATATTATGCATTCATTTAAAAAATTTAAAAAAAATGAAAAAAAAATGTTAATACTGTACCCCGCCCTTAATAAAACAGCGAATTATATTTTATTTTTTCCTGGCTGAATGTTAAATTTTGGAGCACGAATAATGGCTCGTGACATTTTATCGTATACACATTTGTACGTCTGAGATGACGTTGAAGTTTGCATGGTTTGAATGCAACGAAAATGATTCTTTCTACATGCTCAACTTTTTTTTTTCGAAATTTATTTTCATTTCGATTTTATTGAAGATTTACGACCTCAATTTGCAAAAAAAAGGCTTTGGATAATGATAAACACGAAGAAAAAAAAAGTCGTTCGTTGCAAACGATGCATACTCAAACGTCATCGTCTGCTTACACACGATGATAGGAGAGCAGATTTTTGAGTTTCTCGATTAATCTTCTGTTTCCTATTTCCTTGATTTTTGTCTCATTCGTTCGGCATGGTTTTTGGGTTTGCGGGGCTCGGAGAGGTACAGGGCCAACGTGGCCGAACAAAGTGGAGCCACGAGTCGTGCTGGCACACGCACACACATACCTTTTTGGGTATAAAATAATTCCAGGGCTGTTACGCTCGCTTGGAAAGAGCGTTGGTAGCTAGTCGACGAAACGCAAGGTATTTTGCCTCGGTATACCTGAATTTTGGCGAGGGTGGATGGCCCGGCGAACCTTTCAACAGGCCCCCCCCCCCTCCCCCACAAAAATCACGAAAATTTCCGTACGTATGCGAATATGAGGCTACCTTGGAATCAAAAAGCCTCGCAAATCCAAAAATTGCCGATTATTCAGGCTCTCGTCTCACGCCCTTACGACAATTAGGGCCTCGATGTATCGACTCGCGACTATATATCTTCGTCGACGTGGTTACGCCATTTCGAAAGTTTTCAACTCTTTACGAGGCGTTCGTTCTCTCTGTAGCCTCTTTTTTTTTTGTTTGTTCTCTCGCCCGTCCCTCTCTGTGTGGTCCCTCGTGTGCCTTTCGTCAACTTTTTTCGAGTTATAGAAATATTTATAATCTAGGCTAAACATAGAATATTTCTTCGAATTTTTCGGGAGGCTGGAGCGGTCCAGTCGAGTCGAATGACGGTTTTTGAATTTTCTTTTTTCCATGAATCTCACTTTATTTTTCAGCGGATGCTGATTTTTCATAAAATATACATTTGACGGGCAAAACTGCATATTTTTTGTATAATTGTTTTCATTACGTAAGTAAGAAAAACTTTTGTTACTACCAACTTCAAAAAGTATTATCAAACATTATCGATGATTACAAGATGGGTTTTTCCCCAAAAAACTTTACAAACGTTCAATTCGCGTTGATCCCTTGTTAGAAATGGTTTATTTTGGTGCTAAGTAGCTTAAAAAACATCATCCGTAGCGTGATTCAATCGCACGTAAAATTACATACATTAAACTATTTTTTATCTCCGCTGTTTTGTGGTGAAAAAAATTGCAAAAAATTCGTAACGACTCATTATAGTCTGGACAATGACATATATTTTTTTCAAATTGAAGCTTGGATTGTGGCTAACGCGCCAACCTCCTCAGTGTTCTCTCTTTTACTTTCTTTGATTTTTCAACAGCTCTTCGGAGACTCGCCTGATTTTGCCCGAATTCGAGTCGAAGATGCGATGCCAACGGTAAAATGAATGAAGACATGAAATACAAACTCATTTGAGCCTGCATTGTACCTATACTAGACTACAGATTAGGCTGCCTACTCCCATTGTATAGCGACAATAATGGAAACAAGTTGGAAGGAGCCTATAAAAAAGTACTGAAAATAGAAGCTTCCGAACGCAAGCATTATATGAAACGCTTAACGAGGTGAGCTTTGGCGAGGGAGTCAATAATAATTACCCTTAAAAAACTAGCAAATAAGCACACCTTAAAAAACTAGCAACGTTTGGCGATAACCTAACCGGAATTAACAACCAGGTCGCAAGACCCCAAAACCCAGTGTAGAGCAAACACATTAGGCATACACCTACTCACCATACCAACTGTAAATAAAGTTTCATCCCATACCCTCATCACTTGGAGTCGCGGAACATCGAACTATAAAAGCACGTGCTAGTCAGGAACGACAAGCAATGCAAGTAAACAATAATCGTAAGATGAATGTATGATAATTAGTCACTTAGGATCATATCACACATGTTCGATCAATAATGACCATAGCGGCATACTGTATATACACACAACTGAAGAATAAAAAAGAATAAATAATGATCATCAAATCATTCGCATCATCAAATTATCATCAAATCATTCGCATCATCGAATCATCATCAAATCATCATCAAATAATTTGCATCATCAAATCACCATCAAAGCATTCGCATCATCAAATCATCATTAAATCATTCGCATCATCAAATGATCATCAAATCATTCGCATCATCAAATCACCATCAAAGCATTCGCATCATCATATCATCATTAAATCATTCGCATAATCAAATCATTATCATATCATTTGCATCATCAAATCATCATCAAATAATTTGCATCATCAAATCATCATCAAAGCATTCGCATCATCAAATCATCGTTAAATCATTCGCATCATCAAATCATCATCAAATCATTCGCATCATCAAATTATCATCAAATTATCATCAAATCATTCGCATCATCAAATCATCAAATCATTCGAATCATCAAAACATTCGCATCATTAAATCATTCGCATTATCAAATCATTCGCATCATTAAATCATTCGCATCTACAAATCATCGTCAAATCATCATTAAACCATTCGCATCATCAAAACATTCGCATCATCAAAACATTCGCACAATCAAATCATTCGCATCTTCAAATCATCATTAAATCATTCGCATCATCAAATCATCATCAAATTATCATCAAATCATTCGCATCATCAAATTATCATCAAATCATTCGCATCATCAAATCATAATCAAATCATTCGCATCTACAAATCGTCGCCAAATCATCATTAAACCATTCGCATCATCAAAACATTCGCATCTTCAAATCATGCTCATCTTCAAATCGTCATTCAGTCATTCGCATTATCAAATCATTCACATTATCAAATCATTCGCATCTTCAATCATCAAATCATTCGTAGCATCAAACGCGAAGCCACGTTAATTTTGCTTCGGAGCTTTGAGAATTCCAAAGGAACCGACTAAAATATTGGTTTCTTAATTTTTTTTTTTGGATCGAAAATGCAATACTTCTAGATGTTTTACTCCAAAGCTCGATTGCTTCGAAACAAATGTTCACCGTGAAAAGCCGTCAAATCGTGGCATTTGGAATTTTTTTCCTACGTGGCGCAAACGGCGATTATTGTTGTTATCACTTGGCGATATACGTGCGAAAGATTGTCGGTCTCGCGACGCGACGTGGGAGGGAGGGTGTCCCCCTCGCGTTCGCTGTTTTCGTCTTGCTGCCGTCGTTACCGCGTCGTCGCAGTCTCGTCAGTCGTACGACACGAAGGAAGAACGGAAGAAGCCCCGAGACGCGTGCTTCGCATTCGAGAATCGAGATTCCCCACGGAGAACTTTTTCTACGCCCGATAGGCTCGCTCACGAAGAGAGTCTTAAGTCACGTTGATTCGCGACTTGAAAACGTCCTCGTTGGGCCCTTTCTCTCGATATAACGATACCAACAGTCGCACGCAAGGGAGACACGGGAGAACAACCGCCGAGGCGAAACTTTGTTCGCTTCACCTCTCGATGGAACTTTATTGTCCGGACTTCTGATACTTGTCGTATACGCGCCTCTCGAGAGCCTGCATTCGCAATGCTGCCCCAACGATGCAAAAAACGCCATGAAAAATGTTCAAATAAAATAGGGTAATAAATAACGTTGAAAATTCTGTACCATCCAAACCTCTCGAGTGATTTTCGATCAATTTTATCACAAATGGTTTTCGGTGGTCCTCTTCACTAAAAAAAAATGCATCCCGATGTCTCCAAATTTCCCCCAATTGGAGCATGCACAAGAATATTCGTGTACGTTCGGACTTTTTTGACAAATGTCATTTGCGATTTTTTTGAATATTTTTTACGTACGTCCGATGTAATTTCGAAAAAAAAAAATCATTCTTACTTCCTCTACGAGGAGGCAAAATAACTAATACAATTGCCGCGGGAATATTCGCAATAAGTTTTATTTTAATTCGAAATAACTACATGAAAAAATAAAAATAAAAATAATTAAACAAAAAAATAAAATAAAATAAATGGAAAAATAAAATTGATTCAGCTCCTACGTCAGCATTTATCTTATCGTATTTCCCTTCCCCTCTCTCCCTTTGGCTCAACCAAACTCACTCCTTATTATTATTATCGATAATAATAAAAGCGAACAAGTTCACGACGTAAAGCATAACTACGACTATCAAAACTCCACGCTATTACGGCGCATTACTTCTTTTCCGAGCGCTCACCTCTGTACGCATTTCCGAAGCGCAAGTGCGATGGTTCGCCTGGGGGGAGGGGGGGGGGGGGTACTTCTCTCTCGGCAGCTATTTTTTTTTCCTCCGTGCGAACTTCCCCCGCTCGAGGCGCGAAGACCAAACATCCCGATAAATGCACGTTGCCCACGCGGTCCTAGGTCTCGCGAGATCGCGATGCAATCGTTATCAGCGAGGACAAAAGTCGCGGGATAATAATAATAATACAGGAACTATAATAACAAAAATCTCTGAGAGCAAACGGAAGAAGTGTGTTGCCCGGAGCAATAATGTCGTATAAAAATGAAATAAATAAATTCAAAAAAATTATAATGTTAAAGTAATTGTAATATTAATAATAATAATAATGTGCAGGGGGAACTGTTGACAGAGACAACTCAACAATTGATAAGAAATAAAGAAATGGGTGAAAAATGTGGATAAAAATTAGGGAAAAAACGACGTATCGTTGCGGAACAAAGAAAAATGTCGCGAAAATGCATTTAACGGGGTGCATCAATTTTTTTCTGGGGATATTCTCCGCTGGGGAGCAATAGAATCGTTAAAGAATAAAACAAATTAAAAAATACCAAAGTAATTGTAATAATAATAATGATAATGTGCAGAACCGTTGACAGACTCAACTCACGAAAATTGACACGAAATAAGAAAATCGATTAAAAACGAGGAAGAAAATAGGAACAAAAATCACGAAAAAAAACGACAAATCGTTATGGGATAAAAATATTGCAAAAATGCATTTACCGGAGTGCATCAATTTTTTTTAGTGATATTACTCATTCATTCGCTGAACACCAATAGAATCGTTGAAAACGAAAACAAATTTAAAAACACCAAAGTAATTGTAATAACAATAATGTAGGAAAAAAATCACGAAAAAACGACGAATCGTTATGGGACAAAAATATTGCAAAAATGCATTTAACGAAGTGCATCAATTTTTTTCTGGTGGTATTCTCCGCTGGAGAGCAATACAATCGGTAAAAAATCAAACAAATAAATAAAAGAATAATATCAAAGTAATTGTAATAATAATAATAATATGCAGAGGGAACCGTTGACAGACTCAACTCACGAAAATTGATAAGAAATAAGAAAATCGATGAAAAAAATAGGAAAAAAACAATTCGCGAAAAAACGACGAACCTTTGTGACAAAAAAAATGTTGCAAAAATGCATTCAGCGGAGTGCATTTTTTTTTTTCTAGATACATTCAGGCATTGCAGTATGGAAGGGGGGAGAGAGAGTGAGAGAGGGAGAGAGGGAGGGAGAGAGAGAGAGAGAGAGAGAGAGAGAGAGAGAGAGAGAGAGAGAGAGAGAGAGAGAGAGAGAGAGAGAGAGAGACTTAGCCTCGTTGGGAACCACTGTAACATCGAATCGTTGAACCACGGAGTGGTTCAGTGGCTCCAAGGCCGACGGAAACCACGGGTGGGATGCGCGCGACCGACAACACGCCGCCGGTGTGCCCCTCTCTTTCTCTCTCACTCTCTCACATTCTCTTCTCGCTCTCTCTCTCTCTCTCTCTCTCTCTCTCTCTCTCTCTCTCTCTCTCTCTCTATCTCTCCCTCTCTCTCTCTCTCTCTCAGCATTTTCTCCCTTTTGCACTGCAGTTCTCGTGCTTACTGCAACGCAAGTGCAACAAGCTCTTACAATATCGTGCACGCACTACATTGTACACGGACAATACGTCTTTCCAATAGAACCCAAAGTACGCGTTGAAGACGCAGCAAAGAAAGATTGCTGCGTTAGCCCCGTGGTATAACTATAATTTCGATACGCGAATTTTATCCGCACAATATTTTCGCCAATGTCTGCTATCGGGTGATTCATTATTATCGATTTGTCAGACCAATTGCGCGGAGAATATTTTTGTCTTTTTTTTTTGTATGAGCGCCTTGCTTGCAATATCGAATTTATCACAGACGAAGTTTTCACACTGCGCACTTTTTAATACGTCATACACGAAGCTCGATATTTCAAGGGGGGGAGATCACTTTGCAACGTAAAGAAGATCTTATGGCCGAAAATGAACGCTACGGGAAAGCTGCGGGGGGGGGGGGCTACTTCGAGGTCTCGGAATGGCAAATTAGTCGGCAGGTCATTTAAACACCAAATTTTGGAGTTTTGAAACTTTAAACGCGTTTTCCTGAAGAACACCTTTTTGTGCACCTCGTACGAGATAACTCAAAAACTATTGGATAGATTATTTCGAAATTTTTCACAATTTTACATCGCGTAATTAACGTCTATGTAGACCTAAAGTTCTTTAAAAAGTGTTTTAAAAAAACTACTTTTGCATTAACAAATAATAAAGTTGCAATTTCGTAAAAAATAGAACATTTTTCTTTTTCAAAAAACGTGCCATTTTTCGAATTGTCACTTTGCTTTGGATTTTTTTGGTTCACATGGAACGTGTCGATCTTAGAAATCCAAAACTCCTTGGCTCTGATATTTCAGATCAATGCACTCGACGCTAGGTCGTACGCCGTGAAACAACTCGGGTGGCAAACGTCTCGGAAGCAAGTGTACAGCGATTTTTGAATATTCCAACAAAAATTCTCGAAAATTAAAATATTAACGTACAATATTAATTACGTAGAATTACATAGTTTCGACACGAAAAAAATCGGGAAATTTTTGCATTTTTTTCGAAAATCTTGAAGTCTCGCTTATTTTTCTCTCGGTGCAAAGAGAACGTCGGAGAAATGTGGGAATGTTGGGGGAAAGATCACTTGACGAAAATGTGTTGCGGGAATGATCGGAAAATGATTATCACGTAAGATTCAACGTGCTTCGTCCAACATCAAATTATCAAACGCTCGAGTGTGTCGAAGCTAAACAACGCTGTGAGCGAGGAGATTTCTTTTGAATTGACTGAGCGCACGCAAACTTTTGAGAAAGCGAAATGAAACGGAGAAGATACGTCTATATGCAGACGGAAAGAAAGCTCGAGATGAAAAGATTGCAAGCAACGAGAAGATGAGAGAGAGAGAGAGAGAGAGAGAGAGAGAGAGAGAGAGAGAGAGAGAGAGAGAGAGAGAGAGAGAGAGAGAGAGAGAGACAGATGCACTTTGGGACACTCCCAAACATTCGGCAGTCCTCACTTCACTATATGCGCGTCTGTTTCTTTCCATCCTTCTGCATTTCTCTGAGTCTTTCTTCCTTTGCATCTCTCTCTCTCTCTCTCTCTCTCTCTCTCTCTCTCTCTCTCTCTCTCTCTCTCTTATCTCGCCCCTCTTGCCGTTGTCTGTGCGCCGAACGACCATGAGGGACAAAAATGCAGTGCCGGTCCGAGACGCAAACGCGCACGCAACGAAACTCATCTCTCAGCCCGTTGTGATGAATAGTCCAGTAAAAGTGACGAAAACCCAGCACTTTTTAGCGTAGAATATGAATTTTTAACCGAAGGTAGATGGTTGCATACTGAAATCAACCCCAATAAAATGTTGCACCTCAACTCGCCCCAACCTTAAGAAATAGGAGTTGAAAACGTAAAAATCGCCGTATCTCGATAATTAATAGCCCGATGAAAAAATATTTCAAACAAAAGTTGTTTGGAATAATAAAATACGTATAAAGTTGTCTGACGTTGAATCCCCTATCTTTGAAAATAGCGGCACAAAAAGGCGAGAGACTGACCCAGACAAGGACGCAGCGATATATTCGAATAGTTTTTGTGCCGCTATTTTCAAAAATTATGGATTGGATGTTGGATAACTTTGTACGAATTTTATTATTCCAAACAACTTTTGTTTGAAACCTTTTTTCATCGGGCTATTAATTATCGAGATACGGCGATCTTTAAGTTTTCAACCCCTATTTCTCAGGGTTGGGGCAAGTTGAGGGCCAACATTTTATTGGGGTTACTTTCGGTATGCAATCATCTATCTTTAGTCAAAAATTCATATTCTACGCTAAAAAGTGCACGGTTTTCGTCTCTTTTACTGGACTAGAATGGTAGCGCGTGTATGCCATGATATCACTAAAATCGCGTCCCTCGGTGCAACAAACTTTCTGCATCTGCGAATCTCTCAATGATTCTCTCTCTCTCTCTCTCTCTCTCTCTCTCTCTCTCTCTCTCTCTCTCTCTCTCTCTCTCTCTCCCTCCCGCTCTTTCTCCGGCCAAAACCGCGTCTCGCTATACCCGCAAGTAAAGAAAGAGAAGAGGGAAATAAAAAGGAAAAAAGAACGAGCTGCAGAAGAACCTCGAAACGCCTTCTGTAACGTCGATATTAACGACACAACTGTCACTGTACGAGAGAGCATATGAAAAAAACTCGGCGCAGACGCGCGATTTTTTGTTTTACGAGCGAAAATTGCGTCATCATAATTATACGGAGCGCGGACTCTCTTTGCTGTCAATAATCATTATTTTTTTTGAGATTTCTTTCCTTTCATCGCTAAATAAAAATGTTTGTGTCCCACATCGCGTACACGCGCGTGTATATGTATACGTATATATATATATATATATATATATATATATATATATATATATATATATACGCATTGCGTTCGCGAGATCGCGGGTCGAAACCTCGTTCCGATAAATGGCAGGTAGAAACGAAAGAAACAAAAAAAAGCGAGGAAGAACGAAACGAGGAAAGAATAAACGTAATATCGTACGTATTGGGTCGTCCGCATAAACTGGCACGATTTATGATCGACGAAATTTTTGAGGGCCCCAATTATAGAACAGTTGCTTCGGAAACGTAAATCGCGAAGAAAGGACGCCTTGAGAGGCCGCCCGCTCACGAGTCCGAATGTCCTTGCTCGCTTTCTGCTCTTACGAAAAGTGCACTATTGTTGGAGATGGCGGATAACGTGTTGCGAAAGAAATTTTCTTCGATGTACCCATTCGCCTGCTTCAGTCATATTTCCAATCTACATACGTGTATGTGGGCTTTTGGAGTATTTGGATGACAAGATCGTCAGGGAGTTTCGATGCATTTTTTTTTGGGCTTTATATTTGTTCCAATTTATCGGGCAGTGGCGAGTTTTTGAATTTAAAATGAGGCACTTGCGCAATTGACAATGAGCCTCTCCTGCAATAACCAGGTACTCGTTGGGCATTTTTTTTTTTTTTAAATATATTTTCGAAGGATGAAACGGCATCGAATTTCGCTGGTGTACACGTAGCGTGTGAACTTTGAGGTCTAGGGCCAGTTTGGAGCACGGAAAAAGAGGTGAATTTTGGGAATTCTTCATGGACAGCCAGTAGAACAAACGCCACTGAGCGGAATTTCCATTCTATCAACTGGGTGTCCATAAAAAATTGTCGAAATTCACCTTTCTTCCGGGCTTGAAGCCGGCAGTCTCCTTTGAGGCTGGATCATCTATATATATATATATATATATATATATATATATATATATATATCGAGCTTCAGCGCTGCCATTTTCGAACGGAATCTTGTGAAAAAATTTGTAAACACACTTGAATATATGTAGAACAAACGCCACTGACAAGGGGACAGTACGGCAGTCGGATTTTTGTAATTTTTCGTACTCATGGTACGCGAAATTCAGAGCTCGAATATTAATATCCCAAAGCAGTTCGACGCCATATTCAGAAATTTTCGAGAAAATTGACTTTGAAGTTTTCGAGCGCACTCTTATTCCACAAAGATGCAACGATATTCGAACCGGGCTCGTGGCGTACCCGGTAGCGCTCGAGTCTAGTAATCGCAGGGTCGCTGGTTCGAGTCTCACTTCGAATTTTTTTTTTTTTTTTTCCATTTTTTTTAAATGAAAAAACGCAAGTCATATTTTTAATTATCTCTTGATTATAAACGTACATTTTCAAGTATCAATATTTATAAGCAACAACATTTTTAGGATGAAAATGAAAAACGTCGGGTAAGGAATTGAATACTTCGAATACGCTTCGCAGGTAGTTGATGAGGTAGGAATTGAATACTTTTCAGGTAGGAATTGAATACTTTTGAATACGCTTCGCAGGTAGTTGATCAGGACAAAGGCAAACGATGTACGCAGAACTGTTATTCACAATATCGACGGTTGCCAAAGCAAGCGTTATATTCACATATTTCAACATTTATTCTTCTATTTATATTCCTATTAATCTACAAGGGAGTTTATGTAAATATTATTACTGGATATTTTTACGTCGCCTATTCGCAATTTCAAGCAAGAGATAATCAAAAATAAGACTTGCATTTATCATTGACAATTATAATTACATATATGTGAATTAGCATAGATTTTATGATTTTTATCCAGAATATATGATCATATATGAGAAAATATATAATTATGTATAACTATAATGAATTTTGTACCTATATAAACATATATAGATATATTATATTAATTATATATAATAATATGTGATTATATACAACAAAAATTTATCGGGATATTTAAATGACGGAGGTATGCGAATTTAAAAAAAAATGAAAAAAAAAAAAAAAAAAAAAAAATCGAAGTGAGACTCGAACCAGCGACCCCGCGATTACTAGACTCGAGCGCTACCGGGTACGCCACGAGCCCGGTTCGAATATCGTTGCATCTTTGTGGGATAAGAGTGCGCTCGAAACCTTCAAAGTCAATTTTCTCGAAAATATCTGAATATGGCGTCGAACTGCTTTGGGATATAAATATTCGAGCTCTGAACTTCGCGTACCATGAGTACGAAAAATTACAAAAATTCGACTGCCGTACTGTCACCTTGTGAGCGGAATTTCCATTCTATCAACTGGGTCTCCATAAAAAATTGTCGAAATTCACCTTTCTTCCGGGCTTGAAGCCGGCAATCTCCTTTGAGGCTGGATCATCTATATATATATATATATATATATATATATATATATATATATATATATATATATCGAGCTTCAGCGCTGCCATTTTCGAACGGAATCTTGTGAAAAAAATTGAAAACACACTCCATTACATGTAGAACAAACGCCACTGAGCGGAATTTCCATTCTATCAACTGGGTGTCCATAAAAAATTGTCGAAATTCACTATTCTTCCGGGATCGAATATGGCAGTCTCCCTTGAGGCTGGATCATCTATATATATATAATACGTAGGTTGATAAAATCTTTGCGAAAAAAATGCGTAGGATTTATCTCGAGGGTGTCCCACTCGTCTACAGTGGGCGCACGAGGTCATCGACGGATTTCAGGAAACGGCCATTCTGAGAAAGTGTACCGCCATGAGAATGAATGATATTCGATGGTGGATTCGTATATTACCGTGTGCATGTGAGAGTGCGTCTGTGTGTGTGCGCGCGAAAAGCTTGTCGACTCTGTGCGCTTGTGTCGTCTTAAACGGGCGGGTATAATCCAGTGACGTGTGCACGGAGGACACGAATACGTGATAAATATAGATCGCGTATCGATCGTGCGCGCGAGCGCGTCTGGGACTGAGGAGAGATTTTCTCTGCTCCGCCGATGTTGCGACAACGAGAATGGGAGGGCCGAATACGCGCGTTTCGCAAGTAATTCAAGGATAAAGGCTCTTTTCGCTTGCTCTTGGGTTTCGTTGGCGCTGTCTCGCCATTTTGGCCCCGAGATTCTCCCTCGCTTTGCCACGGTCCCTCCTTTCGGCCTTTCTCTATCGATCTCCTCGCTTCGAAATGTTCATATGTACGCGCGCGCGCGCGCGCACACATACACAGGTGTTTGTGCATATGCGTGGGCGTGTGTGTGAGAGAGAGAGAGAGATACGATTTTTTGACTCGCCACAGTTGTGTTCCACCTTAATGATTTTTCAAGGCTTTTCCGACCTTTTTGCGGAGGGGAGTATTTGCAAAAAAAAAAAATCTAGAAAATAATCAAGATTCCACTTTGGGGCACAGCGGAATGAAGATAATCAAATTCCGAATGTGAAACACTGCTGAAAAACTTTTTTCGCGCATCCCGTCATCGAGTAAAAAACGATCGAAGATTCATTTTGTACTTGACAAATGGTATTTAATTTCATTCGCGAAAAGTTTTTTCTGAAAGCATCTCGTACTCGGAAGATAATTATCTTCATTCTGCTGAACTCAATATCAAATTTTGAATTTTGTTCAATGATGCTCAATTCTTTTTGGCAAATGCTACTAATCGCGGAAAAACGCTTTATTTGTCTTCAACGAGGACTTGAAAAGCCATTGAATATTATATTTTTGGGGTCGCAAACTTTGCGCACCGAGAAAAAAGAATCGTTGAATGTGCAAAATGTGTTTTGTTGTCTCGAAATTTGTTGTTTTAACAGTTGCTCGGACATCCTAAGTAAGCAGATAGCTCAAATGTATGTTTGATTACTGCCCAACTATACTGTTTTGTTACGCCAATCAAAAATCAAGTTGAACGTATTTAAAAATACAATTTTGTTGAACCAACTGAGTTTTGGATGGATGAACGAATTTTTTTCCAGTGCTTGTCAGACATTATAATTGTCTATGTATATACACACGTGTGTGTGTGTGTGTGTGTATGTCCACAGAAATCGGCATTCTAGGTATATGCACACAAATAGGAGTGGGACAACACGACGTCACGTGGAGTCTCGACATGAATTGCCCCCCCCCCCCCCCGCCATAATCTATACTTTGTCTTTCTTTTTCTATACTCCCGGACATGTGACACGTGCGAGCCGAAAATTATATCACACGTGATTTCTTAATCGCTCGTTGTTGCATACGTTGTACACATTCACTTTCTCTCTCTCTCTCTCTCTCTCTCTCTCTCTCTCTCGCTCTTTACACACACACGTGGATGTGTGGGTGTACAGTGCGCGTACGTAGACGTCTCGGCGCTAAATTATACAACCAGTAAATTCGCGTCTCGCCTCGGGCTCTCTCTCTCTCTCTCTCTCTCTCTCTCGTGACTCAATTCGTTTTATTCATTTTTTCAACTCGAATAATTTTTTTTCGTTCTCCAACTCGATATTAATTTTTCATAATTAATTTTTGCCTCCCGTCTTCTCCTCGATGAGACGTTCGCTCGTCAATTACGCGGCCGATCCCGCTGATTGTAAGCTTAATGGGCATTAAGCTTGATGGATGGCGTGCAAGTCGAAATTATCGCACGGCGGCAAGTGGGCCGCGAATTTTCAGCCATTGTTCATTTGGGGAAAAAAATCTTTGACGCTTTTTTCATGGTCTGTATTTTTCGAGAGAGTGCACGAGTAAAAAGGCAGAAGAAGAGGAGTACTTTGCATTCTCTGACACAAAAGACTAGGCACTGCACTCATCTCTCAATTTATACGGAGGTCTTATCTAGATTTGTGTATTTTAAGTATCGTTTGATATAATTTTTGATTAATTTTTCGACTGATTTTTTATTTAAGTAATTGATTTTTTTGAGTAATTATTTAGGTATATCTTGAGTATAATTTTTCGTACAGATATCGCGTCGAAGATTTGGGCAAGGAGGAATTTATGCACTTCGAATGATGGAGTTGTCGGGGCGTTCCTCATCAACATTCATATAGATATATGAATATAGGATATATATATATATAACCCAAACAAAAGAAAAATGCCATTTTGCGTTTTTGTGTGTATGTCTATATATATATATGAGACGCAAAATTACATTTTTCTTTCGTTCGCTGGTGTCTTCGCTGGTGATGGGTTTTTCTCTGCGCAGTTGCAAAGATTTAACGAGATTCTCGCTCTTTACTTTTAAAACGTTTATAAAAGATCGACCATCGTCGGAAGGAAGTCAAATCTCTCTCTCTCTCTCTCTCTCTCTCTCTCTCTCTCTCTCTCTCTCTCTCTCTCTCTCCCTCTCTCTCTTCCTTTCTTTCTTTCTCTCTCTATCCAGAGTTATTCATTCTTTTTTTGCATGTCCCTGAGGCAGCTCGTTCATAACCGAGAAAAACTTTCCTCATTGCACAGAAGCAGCGTCTTAATTCAGGTATCTGTGCCTGTGTGTGTGTTGCTCGTGTGTATTGCAATAGAGAGTACTAGTACATAGAAATTCAATTGTAAGCATAAAAAACGAAAATCGGCCAACGTACGGGAGGTTTTCACATCTGAGGGACCGTTCGTGGTTGTCTGGCTGGGTTCTCCTACTTTTCGTCTCGTCCTTTCATTCCTATTCACGATCAACTTGAATCTCATGCAAGCCTGTATATTTCTTGATGATGCATATATACGCGTATCTACACGGATGTTTATTCGTAAATAAATAAATTATTACTTATTATTACTTATTAATTACTTATTATAAATTATTACTATTATTACTTAATTATTACGCCCCCTCCCCACTTTATTCAATTATATATATTTTGACCCCCCCTCGGTCTTTTGCTCCTTAAAAATTACAATAGAAATCGAGCCGCGGTCTCAGCGAATTTCGCTATTAATAATAAATTAAGACTTTTGCCCGATTCACTCGTTCAATGAACTTCAGTCGATCGCGTCCGAAAGAATATTATCAAAGACAGCTCAATTGAGTACGTGAACGAAAAAACATGTAGACAAGTGTGATCCAATGTAACGGAATAAAAAATTCAGTGTCATTTTTGAAAAAAAAAAGATGTTGCCATTATTCCGTATAATTCTTTAAGACACGCTTCTGCTCAATTTTCCCCTTTCAGGAGTGACCAAATTTATTTCTACGTTTTATTTTTAACGATCAGATTCGGCATCCGAAATCTGCTGCACTCGAAGATTCTTCATACGTCTGACGTCTGTTGCCGGCCTGGCTGGGGCTCTGTTCGCTTTTGACCGATCGATGAAACGTTATCACATTTGTATTACACACTTGGGCATATTCGTATCCGTGAGATGAAGGTTTTTTCGAATTATTACCAATCTCCCGTAGCGCCGGTGACACGTCGTTTCTCACTGTGTCAACGTGTTACCTACCTTTGTACGCCGAAAGCGGGGTCCTACAAAGAGGCGATAAAACGCTTATCCAAGGGACGATAACGCGAATCGTATAGAACCGAACCAGAGACAAAGGGTTGGTCGATTTTTCAACCATACATCGCCAAGTCTCGTGTATGTCGTTTTCTATATTTTTCTCTCGCTTATTCGCACAATCGTACTTTGCATAATTCATAATATACGACTGGTCAGACGTCGGAATATTCCTTGGGAATGTATTTCCATTCTGGTCACCTCTTCTCGATATGGGCAAAAAGTGGAGAGAGAAATAACATTCGTAGGCCTCATCGTTTTGATGCTCTATGGTAGTATATTTTATGGACACACACACACACACACACACACACACACACACACACACACACACACACACACACACACACACACACACACACACACACACACACACACACACACAAACACACACACGCACGCACACGCACACACACACACCGCATAACGATAGATGATGGTTCGTGACGGACTGAGGGTTCTTTTCTCCACCGTGGGCTCTCTCCTTTTCGTGGTCCACACGAGAAAGGTGTTCCCATGGTAACGCCATTGGCGTACCACGTGCTAATTTCGTTTTTCTTTCATCTCTCTCTTTCTCTCTCTCTCTCTCTCTCTCTCTCTCTCTCTCTCTCTCCCTCCCCCCCGGGCAAATGTTTTCACTACGGAACACCTTTAACCAAGCCACTTTTCCTCCCACCAATTCACTTAGGAACATTCGGGTGAGCGGATCGGCTAATTTGCCCGGATCAAGCCGATCACAGGACCAACTATACACATTCGCAAAGGCAATCACATTGAAGTTTGCATCGTTGGATCGCAACGAAAGTTGAGCAGACCCAACTTTTTTTTTGGCAAATTTACGTTACACAAATCGCTCAACCGTTTTTTGGGATCTGTATAAAGAATCTTCAGTCTAAGGTTGTAGGATGGTATTTCGGATGATGAAACAACTGAAGGAATTAATTTTTAAATCGAATTTTTGTAGCATTCCAATGATGAAAACGCCATCATAGGGACAAATTTTTGCAGGACAGGAAGGTGTAAAAATAAATCTCGTCTTGAAAGTTTGACTATAGTTTTGTATGAAGTTGAAGTTTGCACCGTTGGAATGCAACGGACATTATTAATTTTATTTCATTTCTTGTTTTTTCCTCTTCATCATCCGAATGCTGTTAATTATAATTATAATTTTGGAAATTATTTTTCATTTCTTTTTTCTCCATTTTCATCATCCAGAATATTTTTCTATACAGTTGGGTTGTAGCGCTCTGAGGAGGATCTTGCGAGAAGTTAATCGTAGCTTTGATGTAGCAAAAAATGTGCAATTAAAACAACAACAAAATTACGGCTTTCTATATGTCACGTACAAACGTGGCAATTTGTACAAACACGTTTGTACTATACGTTATGTGTGTATGTTGTTGCGACGAGAATATAATGGGAAAAATTGTGCATTCCATATATGAATGGGGGATTGGTATTCATTTGGGAGTGAATTTGAGATTAGGCATTGCGACTGATCCAGACGATAGTCACGAAATTCAATTGATTTATTGTGACTAAACTTGCGGCTTTCCGTCACTTCCACCCTTGCTCGCATGTTGCTTTCGGTTATACACGTGCACACCCACGCGTTTAGACCATCGTCGAATCGATTGCGCACACGCCAAGGCTGATAAGAACCCTAAAATGTCCAATCGGCGACGAAACTCTTCCCCCGTTCTCTTCCTCACGTACACCCCAATATTGACCCAACAATTGCTCACTCGGTGCCTCAAACGCATTTTCACAAATGATTATTTCATGCAACAATTAAATATTCAATAGTACAGCAGCCTACTCTTAGGTGCTATCATCAATCTTGATGATACACCGCACCAAAAACAGGAAGTCCCATTCAGCACGTGGAAACTAATGTAAATTAATCTTTGTGCATCATGAAAACCATCGTACGCGATGTTCGCGCGAAGGAACGATTGATCGAGCGAAAATTGAGTTGTAGCGAAGTGCGAAAAATTGATGATGTTGACGTTTGCATCGTTGGAATGCAACGAAAATTAATTCTTAATTACTCAATTTTTTTCGGCCGATTTAGGCTGTGATAATCACTGAAATGTTTCGAGGTTTTTTAATTAGCAATTTGCGACCTCAATTTAAGACAAAAAAAAGGGTTCGGGTAATGATGAAAATAAGGAAATAAAAAGTGAAACAAAAATATCGTTGCGTTCCAACGATGCAAACTTCAACGTCATAGAAATTAGAAGGTTATTTGTATGCGCGTCGAATTAATTAACAATTGGTAAATTATTGGAGAGATATGAATTTCGTCGAGCAGTTGGGAGGAAAAATATTTGTGTATGAGATTGCAATATTCAGATATTGCAGGGAGTAATTAGTCGCGTGGAGGACCGAAACGGGTTATAATCGATAGTTCACTTCCCGCAACACTGCCCATCTCGCTCTGCGAACTATTAATTAATACAGAATTTACCGCGAGCTTGGAAAATCGCGGGTACCCCTAAATATCAATAAACGCGGTCTGTTCCAGTTGGTATAATTAGATGGAGAATTGTAGAGAGGACTGGATGCCGTAACATTTGATCGAACTGTTATGAATTTATTATTGTTCGTCATCGAAATGGGTTCAAAATCACTTTTTCTCGCAAACGTACACAGTTTTGCACGCGGAATGATTTTTAATGACGTTGAAGTTTGCATCGTTGGAACGCAACGATTTTTACGTCGTTTTTATTTTATTTTAATTTTTATCAATATCCAAACCTTTATTGCAAATTGATATAAATCATGACTGTTACGCATATGGAAAACCGGGAAATTCCGAAAAGTCAGGGACTTTATTACACTGTATCCTGGAACAATCAGGATACAGTACGGGAATTTTGAAAATTCTCTGGAATTTCTGCGGAATTTACTTTTCGCAAGAATTACGAAAAAAGAAACCGACTTAAAAACAAACCGAAAGGTATATATATTTGTATAATTTTAATATTTTTATTATACTTCATTATATACAAAAAAAATGATGTCAGTGCCAAACATTGAAAATTTCAAAAACTAAATTACTCTAAAGTTCCATATATTTGAATTCGATTTGTCGATACACAACCACACAATTATTACTGTATACAAGTGTTCATATATTTTTTTTATTTGTTGGCACCGACATAATAAAATTCTGTTTGTAATAAAGAACAGGTTTTGTATTTTCTTTCAATGATTTTTTTTTTACTTTACAGTGTTTAAATTATTTTTCAAACTTTTTTTTTGAAATTTTAATATTTAACACTTTCATATGTTTGATCTTAAAACATATTATGTTCTCTATTTGACCCCAATCCCCCTAGGACATTTGCAAGACGTGTGGAAAACCTGAAAAAGTCAGAGAATTTTTGAGTCAATAATACGAAAAAAACCATGTGAATCTTTAATAAGAAATCGTAAAATCGTTTGAGCGATTTTCAAAGCCAAAAACGTCGAAAAAAATTGAGAAATTAGAATAAAGTCACTTTCGTTGCATTCCAACGATGCAAACTGCATCGTCATGATTATTTCTCGTACGGGTCTCGGAGCTTTTACTCCAAACGCGTCATTTTGAATGACGGTCGGCCCCAAAAAGAACGTTTTTGGGATACGAAAATGATGGGAAAAAATAGTGATCCGATTTTCACGAGTCGTTGGTCGAACTGAGACGTATCGTCTCCCATAATAGATAATTATTCGACTCCAATTAAAATCTCGAATGTTCTCCGGCACATATGACGGGAACAAGGCGCCAAGGGGACCGTGTCTTCTCCTTTCTCTCCTTCTCTTCGCCGAGCTTTTACCGACTGGATACTTTGGCGGTGGCGAAGGGGATGATCCTTTGCTCCTTTTTGCCAAGCAGTGGCAATTCTCCATGTTCGCTCTTTCTGCACTCTCTCACACGAACTCAAGTTTGTGTTCTCATTTTGTGTATTCTCTCGCTCTCTCTCTCTCTCTCTTTCTTGTACGCTCCTTCTCTCCCTCATGTCTCAGCTTCGTGGAAAGAGGACGAACGAGGTTCGACGAACCGCGGGTGGCTCCGCGATGAGAGAATCCCCGATATGGAGAGGGGAAAAGAAGGTGAAGAGAGAGAGAGAGAGAGAGAGTTAGTTAGTTACTTAGTTACTTAGTTACTTTGTGAGTTTGTTTGTGAGTTAGTTTGTGAGTTAGTTGGTAAGTTAGTTTGTAAGTTAGGTTGTGAGTTAGTTGTGAGTTTGTTTGTGAGGTAGTTTGTAAGTTAGTTTGTGAGTTAGTTTATGGATAGTGAGTTAGTTAGTCAGTTTGTGAGTTTAGTTTGTGAATAGTGAGTTAGTTAGTTTGTAAATAGTGAGTTAGTTAGTCAGTTTGTGAGTTAGTTTGTGAGTTAGTTTGTGAGTTTGTTTTTGAGTTTGTTTGTGAGTTTGTTCGTGAATTAGTTCGTGAGTTAGTTTGTGAGTTAGTTTGTGAGTTAGTTTGTGAGTTTGTTTGTAAGTTAGTTGTTAAGTTAGGTTGTGAGTTAGTTTGTAAGTTTTTGAGTGAGTGAGTTTGTGAGTGAGCGAGTGAGTTAGTGAGTTAGTTAGTTAGTGAGAGACGAAAAGATAGAGAAAACTACTCCATAAAGTACGCGTTCTAGCGCGGATTATACCAGTCCGAGAAATAAACGACAGTCTAGTCCATTTATATTTTCATAATATTGGATATATCTTTATACACTGTGTGCTGTAAGTACGGTGCAACAATGTTTGACACTGGATAGTATTGAAGTTTGCATCGTTGGAATACAACGAAAATTTGATCTTGAAGTTTGCATCGTTGGAACGCAACGAAAATGAATTCTTTTTTACTGATAACATTTCTTTTTGGCCGATTTAGCCAATGATAGTCATTCGGACGTTTTTACGTTTTTTTTGTTACAGGTTTACTGCATGTTGTAAAAGAAAGGGTTTCGAATAATGATAAAAATGACGAAATAAGAAAAAAAAATCGTTGCGTTCCAACGATGCAAACTTCAACGTCACACGGAAAATCATTTTACCATTTTTACTTTATTATTTTTATTACTATATAAAATCCTTTCTTCGCGAAATTCGCTTGTAGATTACTGAATGAGCATCCTATAATGGGATTGAAGTTTGCATCGTTGGAATGCAACGAAAATTCTTTTCAATTTCTCATTTTCATTATTATCCAAAAATGATACTTTGCAAATTTGTTGTAGGTCGCAAAATACGGAGCCTGAAACATGTTTACGTGATTTTCGTATGTCAAATCTGCTGAAGTAAATTTGGGGAGTTGAAAAAAAAATCATTTTCGTTGCATTCCAACGCTGCGAGTTTCAATTCCATGACACTGAGCACTTTTCGTTAAGGGGCTACTATGACGATCCGAAAAACGTCACAGTAATTCACGTAAAGAAATTAATTGTGAAGGAATGAATGAAGAAAAAAGAATAGCTCTGCAAAAAAAACGCATCCTCAGAATTTCTTTTTAACAGCCAAGAGGATTTTTATTCGATGTTAATTTTTTTTCCATTATTCAGGCTAATGCATTTGCCGCAATAACCTGCTGCACTTCCAGATCTGCACCATCCTCGAAATTTTCCAACCACGGGAGTTGCGTTGAAAAAAAACGAACCAAACAAAAAACGTCAAACGAAGACAGAACGATTCCTCGTCATTCCCATCGAAACATTTCGAATTCCCCGCGGGTGTCTGTCCGAACTCGGCGACTGAAAGATCCCATAAGTCATCATGGCGTTGCAGCATAAGAATGCAACGATAATTACGACAATGGTTGCGGAGATCGCGCGAAACGCGTGAGAACGACTTTACTTTATTCTTTAATTTGTTTTATTTTTATTCTTTGGGCTTCGTGACGAGGCGAATGTGGCACGCGCTTATCGATAATTTGATATACACAAGTTGCGGCTGCAAAGACGAGGCCACGGGGGTCTTCCGTCGTCGTAGTTGTCGCCGTTGCCACCGCGTCTGGCCTCTTTTTTTGCACGTCTCTCGCCTTTAATTTTTTTTACTCACGATATTTTATTTTATTAAAAAATAAAATCGAACGTGTTTTTCTTTATTTTATTTTTAAAATAAAATAAAAAGATAATAAAGTAAAATTCTTTTATTTTTTTACTCGCGATATATATATATATATATATATATATATATATAATTTTTTTTTCGAACGTGCTCGATTACCATAGCGCAATCATCGCCGGGAAGGAACGCGATGACGCGTCCCGCGCTTGATTAAGTGATTTCACTTACTTATTGCAGTGTTTTGAAATAAGTTTGCTTAAAAACTGCGGTCAATTGTTCCGCTTTCGATTGCGATACGATAATTGTGATTGATGATCGCATCATCATTCGTAGCAACAACTGTTCGCAAGCACGTGGCTCCCGTTGATTTCCTTATTTGCCAAACTGTGCTCCCGTCACCCGTGACGTTACACATTTTTATTCGTTGCTCGATGAAACGATGATAATAGTGTATATTTAATTGTCGAACACTCGCTGCTAGCAGGGCGTAACTAATTTACTAGAGACGTGCTCATTGATGGAGCCAATTTCTCGACAATTCGTACGGCAAATGTACAAGTGCAAAAAATCGTTCCGATCTTTTGAGCACACTGCAAATTTAAATTTAACAAAATTATTATTCAATTGTATGCAAAAGCCAAAATAATTAAAAATCATCTTTTAGATAATTCGTAAAATATTTAAATATGTTTTAAATAACAATTCGATAAATCTTTTAAATAATTCGAAAAATTTGACGATACGTTTAAAATAATATTTCGATAAATATTCAAAATAACTTTTGAATAAGTCCAATAGAATTGTCCATAGGTACACGTGTTTCATGAACGGATGAAGAAAAAACCGTTCATGAAAAATTGAAGGAAAAAAACTGGAAAAACGTTAAACGTCACAATTTGTAAGGCGATTCTTTCTCGTGATTGTTGTTTTTCAACGTTCTATAGACGTATGTCTGTACCGAACGTGTGAAAGCCCGCGTTCGAGAGAAGTCTCGCGCTGACAAAGACTGAAAAAAAAACTGAATGAACTCGTGTGGTACGTTATACGGCACTTTGCCGTTGAAACTCGACGACGACGCATGCCAGCAGCCAAATAGTGTCGAGCAAGAGATCCAAACGGACGCCGGTATGCTTGAGTTCATACAGCCTCCACTGGGTCTTTACGATCATAAATTTCCTCCGAGGTTCTCGCTCTCTCTCTCTCTTTCTCTTTCTCTTTCTCTTTCTCTCTCTCCCTCTCTGTCCTTACCCCTCATTTATATTCCTTCCCTCTCTTGATCTGTCTCGTTTCATCTCACATCGATATCTTCAGTTCATCACTCCTTATCCATTACTTACCATTCATCGATCTCAATTGTATCGTACTTTTGAGGGGTTACATCTAAAAAAGCATCACAAAGCCCGAAAAAAATGGCCATGTTCCGTTTTCGTTTCTGGAACACGCTTGGTAAAAAAGAAACGCATTTTTTTTAACACAAAGGTACATATATATTAAGAGACTTTGAAAAAATCACCAAAAAAAAAACAGAATTTTTTCGCGACATTTCGCGGTGGACACTCCTCAGCTTAAGCGGTCCATGCGAGATCTAAAAACCAAACGGGTTATCCAAGTTAACAACAAATACGAGTCCTTGACGATCGTCGATTTTTGCAATCTTTTTTTTTTTTACACCGTGGCGACGAATTGAAACTCGAGCATACAAAATCCATGAGAAATGTCGTCGTTTTCACGTAACTATTGAAAAATGAAAATCGATATGAATAAAGTGAGATCGTCAACGACCTTTAAATGTTTCTCATCGTATCTCCTGTAAATTTGGAAATAATACGTCCAGTGGTTCTCGAGATATCTTGTCCACCGACTTTGGAAACAATAGTTGGAGAAAAACGCGTCAAAGTTTGAAGCTCGCCCGGCCGACTGTGAGAAGCTGTAGATCGTTCAATTTTAGGAATATTTCAATGACATTTTCAGGGAATATAGGTAACAGGTGATACTATGGGGTCGTCCATAAATTACGTCATTTTAAAATGGGGGGGGGGGGGGCTGGTCGTTGGATCACGGTAATGATAATTGGATTATAACGGTAGGAAGAATTGGATGATTTGGGGGAAGGAAAAATCGATGGAATAAAAATATTTTTGGAAAATGCCATTTTTTGACCCACCTAGGCCGAGGTAGCTCGTTGAACGAATTTTTCGTCATGCTTGTTTTTTTCGCGTTTGTTTTTGCCGCGCGTCTTCCACGTTTTTATCGCCACGTGCTTGGCCAACGCGACGCTCGCGCGAATATAATCCGAGCAAGTGGAGGACCGAACGTGGCAGCTGCCCTCGGCCCCTCGAACTTTGCGAGGCCGCGGCGCGGATGAGAGATGAATTGAAATTAAAATCGCGTGGGGTTGAGTGCCGCGAGCTGTGAGCACGGCAATGAGACAAAAACAATGCGAAAAGAACGAGTCCCTTGCTCCCGTGTGCGTCGAACGAATTAAGAGAAAGGACCCGCCATGGGAGAACGAAAAATCGTAAAAATTGAAACGCTGCATTACGAATCGATTATGATCGTGTTGCTGCTCCAATTTTTCAGCGTCACGAAGAGACGGTGAAGGCTGATAAATGGCTCTATGAGTCATCTGAACATTATTGGTGTAGGAACAATCAATGAAGCTCGTTACCATCAACAATAATCCACGAGAGTAATTGCACCAATCACGAAATGAGTATTATTATTGTGCAGTGCATTTAACAGATTGTATCGGACTTTGCATCGTTGGAGTGCAACGAAAATATTTTTTTCTTCGGGTTGCACGATTTTTTTTTGCACATTTGGGCTACAAAAGTTATGAAAACTTTTTTGAAGATCCTTCTCAGGGATTTGTGATCGAAGCCTGCAAAAGAAGAGTTTAAATAGTAACAAAAATGAAGAAGTGGGAAAAAAAAGGATTTTGGGCAAAGATTTTGACAAAGTTGTGACAGTAGTCGAGTAAAATCGACGATAACCTAGCACTTTTTAGTGTAGAATATGAATTTTTTATTGAAGGCAGATGGTTGCATACTGAAAGTAACCCCAATAAAATGTTGCCCCTCAACTCGCCCCAACCCTAAAAAATAGGGGTTGAAAGCTTAAAAATCGCCGTATCTCGATAATTAATAGCCCGATAAAAAAATGTTTCAAACAACAGCTGTTTGGAATAATAAAATACGTACGAAGTTATCTGACGTCCAACCCGCTATCTTTGAAAATAGCGGCACGAAAACTTGGTCAGTGGTGCTCTCGCCTCTTTGTGCCGCTATTTTCAAAGATAGGGGATTAGACGTCAGATAACTTTATACGAATTTTATTATTCCAAACAACTTTTGTTTGAAACCTTTTTTTATCGGGCTATTGATTATCGAGATACGGCGATTTTTAAGTTTTCAACCCCTATTTCTTAGGATTGGGGCGGGTTGTGGGGCAACACTTCATTGGGATTACTTTCAGTGTGCAACGATCTACCTTCAGTAAAACATTCATATTCTACGCTAAAAGTGCTGGGTTTTTGTCTCCCTTACTGGACTACGAAGTGCGTTGTAAAGTCATCGCTTGGAGAGAGTGTGTGAGAGAGAGACTTTTTTGAACAAAGGATAGAGAGAAAAAGGGCGAGAGGGTTAGAAGAGCGAAATAGAAGAAGCCGTTGGTACACGAGAATGAATCGAAACTTGTCGAGTTTTTGCGAACAAAGAGCCACAAGCCTGCGAAAAGAACGAACCGTTCTCGATTCCCTCGCGCGTGGCCCTTGCCACGGGGACATCGCGCATATATATATATGTGCATGTGTATGGGAATTCAAGGTGCAACGAAACGCGGCCTCGAATTTCATCCCAACAGCAACCGGAGACTTTTTTCACTCTTTTTTTATACGTTAACATATTATTATAACAACTCTCCCTCTTTTTCTGTTTCGCGTGGCGTTTTTACCAGATAAAATTTCTCCTCCCTTTCCCTCTCTGGTCCAGCCTTGACGAATCGGCGAATTCGTCGCGTCCTTCGGAAAGACAAAACCCGAAGAGCTCTTTTTTCATTATAATGACGCTTGAATAAGCATGAAAGAGAAAAACGACGAGAAAAAAGTGTAAAAGTGTGGCTCGTGACTTGTAACCTGAAAAGAATGAGTTTACGAATATGTGAACTTGTAGAAATTAATTTTTTATGGTAATCGAAAGAAAAAAAATCGTTGCGTTGTTAACGATGTGGATTTATAAAATGGACGCTTTTCGATTTAGTTTTTCTGCCGATAGATTCTAGTTAGTGCTATAAAATAAGCCCAAGAGAGTAGTTGGAATGTTTGGAAAAAGAAATACGAGTATTGCAAAAAAATGTATGCATGTGCATAAAAAATATGAATATTGAGCAAAAATTACGAATATTTGGAAAAAATAATCACGAATACTTATAAAAATGTACGATTTTTCGAAGAAAAAAATTGCGAATTTTAGGGAAAAAATACGAATAAAGAAAATCGAAAATATTCAGAAAAAACTACAAATATTTGGAAAAATTACGAATTTTTCGAAAAAAAGTATGAATTTTCAGACAAAAGATACGAATTTTAGGGGGAAAAAATAAATTGTTAGAAATAAATATAAATTTTCAGAAAAAAATATGAATTTTTAGCAAAACATTATGAATATTTAGAAAAAAAAAATCCGAATGCCCCGTTTTTGGTAATAAAAGACAACTGTTGTTTTGGACAGCTACTAAAAAGATATGAAATATAACCGTCTACTAGATGCACACGAAGTTTCCGGTTAACCCGCGGGCCCGTTCGCGAGAGCTTTCGCCATGAGTCAGAAATTGCAGCTATGCAGTTGCATGCACACACGTTGCGGTAAAACGCGACACTACACGGGAATTGAGCTATACGAGAGCGAAAGCACACAGCCCGTGGAGTGGGCGAAGTGAACGATAGACGGAGAAAAGAGTAAGAACAAGAGTGTGCAAGAAAGAGGGCGGGAGGGGGGGGAGGCGAGGCTTGGTGAGGTCCATTGTCCCTCAGTGTTTTGCCGCTCGCTGTAAGCGAATTGTCTCGAATTATATCGCTGTTGGTAACTACATGCAGCGGATTTATATATAACGTACAATAAACCTACATGATTACAAACGCGGTCCAGCCTCGCATTGTCGAACTCGTTCGGCAACTTTCATATTTCTTTTTTCATACGAATTTTTAATAAAGACTTACTTTTTTTGTTCTCCATCGCTGCACTATCAGGATTCTTTGCTCGTGCGAAAAGACATTGTCCAGTTTCTTCATACGCGCCGTTATTATTCATACCCAAGAATCAAACGAACGAGTGAGATATTTTTTTAAATCGGTGAAAAAATATTTCATCGAAGAAAAAATTAATACTTTTTTGGCTTTGACAATTTTTTGTTTTGTTATTTCTTCATTTTCATTTGTATTTTAAATCATATTTCCGCAACTTGAGGTCGTGAATCTGTAATTAGAAAATACGTGGAAACGAACGAATGATTTTTTTCGTCCAAATTAATCGAAAATAAATTTTATCAATGATAAATAATGAACGTTCGTAGCGTTCGGACGCTGTTATTATTTATACCCAAGAAGCAAACGAACGAGTGAGATATTTTTTTAATTCGGTGGAAAAACATTTCTCGAAGAAAAAATAGATATTTTTTTGGCTTTGACGATTTTTTGTTTTATTTCTTCATTTTTATTATCATTCTAAATCATTTTTTCCGCGACTTGAGGTCGTGAATCTGTAATTAAAAATACGTGGAAACGATCGAATGATTTTTTTCGTCCAAATCGGTAAAACAATTAATTTTATCAATGAAAAAAATGAACGTTCGTAACGTTCGGATGCTGCAAACTTGAAGATCATCGTAATAGACCAGACGGCCGTGGGAAGTGGAATAGAAAAGTTTGATGGAAATCCCAGTCAGGGGACATCGACATAAATGTCTCAATGTCGTTGGAAAATTATTTATCGAGCGTTTCTCGCTGTTCGCCGATTTATCGAATTTCTCACGCATCTCGCCTCTTCCTCGTGCTCGGTCTGTTTCTCCGGCGTTCTCTTTCCAGCTCTGTTTGATTGGTTATCGATAAGCCGCGCCATGAGTAACGCTCGGTTAACAGTGTGAAGTAAGGCGTCGACAATCGCGATGCTGTACGAGGCGAGTCTCCGTTTGCAGATTGTCGCTCCGATCTCCGTGAATTATTGCTTATTGCGCGAGTGTATAAGCGGAAAACCTCGTGACTTACAGTACCGAAATACCTTTCGCGATGTGTATACACACTCTCGTATCGAATCGCATTTATCCGATCGCAGACACTAAAGAGCGCTTTTACAATTTAAACACTGTAACAGTAGTAGACGTGCGATTGCACAACTCTCACGTTGCGCGTACATAACGCATTGTCACACGAGGCAACTTTCTTGAGGGGACGTACGTGAGTGAACGGCGAGAAAAAACAGGCAAATTTTTGGGAATTTTTATCTCAAAAAATAATTTTTCGTTTGGATCCCGGTTTTTTTTTATTGGAAAGTATATACATTGAGGTATGTTTGGGAATTTTTTAAAATAAATTCGTCCACTGGAAGCGATGCAAACGCGATTGTCTCGAAACATAGTTTTCAAAGTCGGTGCCAGATGTGTCTCGAAAACGGCTCGTCCGATTTTGTCCAAATTTGGATACAATATTCTTCGATAGTTTTTCTCGTTCGCCACGTAGGATTTTGTTCGAAATTTTCATTTTTGACGGAATTGCGAACGTTTTAATTTAACATTCGTTTTTCGTTCGCGATTTCCGACGATTTTGGATTGCATAAACATTGCATAAAAAAGCAATGGTTCAATCAAATGAAAAACCCCTACAGGGCGAACGAGAAAAACGATCTAAGAATTTTGCATCCAGATTTGGACAAAATCGGACAAGCCGTTTTCGAGGTACATCTGGAACCGACTTTGAAAACTGTGTTTCGAGATAATCGCGTTCGAATCGCCTCCAGTCAACGAAATTTATTTTGAAAAATTCCTAAACGTACCTCAATGTACATATTTTCCAATAAAAAAAACCCGGATCCAATCGAAACATCAGTTTTTGAGATAAAAATTCCCGAAGTTTACCTGTTTTTCTCGCCGTTTACTCAGGTACCTCCCCTTGTCGGTTCTGCATAAACTGAGGCTCAGAAGGCAGGTCGATTTTCAATGTTTTATGCCGACCAGAGTATCGGAACTATGAAGTCGGGATTTTACACACTATGGATACTTGGGCTTGCCGAGTTTGAGGATTTTTTATATGGAAAAATATTGATCAACGACGAAGCTATTATTATTTGAACAAAGTGCCGCCCTTGCTGCATGGACAATCGCGGTGGGTCTGGTAACTAGGGTGGTCTGAAATGAAAAATTGCCCTTTTGATTTAATAATACAACTCGCGTATGGCTGAATAGGTTCTTGTAATTTTTACAATTACGAAAATAGCAAGCTGTAGAGAAAGAAGCATGTTTTCTCTATTTTTTTCAGGATAATAGATAAATTATTTTATTCAAAATATTCAGCACAAAAAAGAGCAACATTTCAGCAATATTTAAAAAAACTTTCATCCAAAAATTTGGGAAATTCAGCCGGTGGGACTTGGTTTCCAGAGGCCCTTAAAAAAATGGTGTTGGTCAGAATAACTCATGATAGCTTTATCTGAAATTGAAAACCAATTTTTTTTCTGTTAGTAGACAGATATAGCTCGCGATTGGAAAAAGGATTTTAAGAAAAATTGAAATTTGAAGTTTTGGCAGAGTTGTATGCAAAATCGTTCAATTTTTGGTACAATTTACACTACATATAGCCTTGTAAAATTAGTTGCAATCGAAAATAAAAAAACCTTCGTTCAATCACTAATCAATGCTATTTCGAAGAAGCGTGCAAAATTTCAATAGGATCGGTGTATTCGTTTTTGAGAAATCGTGTCCCCCGACTGCAAAAATAGTGTTTTGAGAAAAATGCGATATATCTGCGTCCCTCCCGGCCGGTCTTTCCCAACGGGGATCATTCCCAAAGCCTCCCCTAGTCTTTTACTCCGATTTATTCAAAACTTCGGGATAATATTTTACACATATTGTACTATTAGATAATAAAATTTAAAAAAAATCATCGTTGCAAATTGTTAAGATCCTAGGCTGCGAATCAGCGCAATGAAAAAAATCGTATTTTTTTTTTATTTCAAACTTGCGCAGACCCCTCAAGTCTCTCTACGTGCGACGATTTTTCGCGCGAGAAGCTCGAGTGTGGCCACTTTTTTAAACACCTTTCGACAATGTTCGAGGCAAACGGCTCAACCGACCTCGAAATGTTCGACGTTAAAAGGCTGCAATGGCGAATCGCAAAACGCGAGGGTAGTCGTCCGATACGACAATGTCGCTGAAACGCTGTTTCGCATAAACCTTCCATAAACACGACTGGACAAGAGCGTGCGCACAAATTGCAACGGCGCTGCACACTCGCTACTACGGACATTAGTAATGCACCCAGAAACGCATACAGTATCGTATACCAGTTTCTATAGAGCGTGGTGCGACGCACTCTAGTCCGCTGTCGACGATGTCTCGAGAGGGGGGGAGGGGTGAGAGAGAGAGAGAGAGAGAGAGAGAGAGAGAGAGAGAGAGAGAGAGAGAGAGAGAGAGAGAGAGAGAGAGAGAGAGAGAGAGAGAGAGAGAGAGTGAGAGAGAGAGAGAGAGAGAGACAGAGAGAGAGAGGGAGAAAGCTCTAGTGTACTCCCTTCTCTCCTATTCATAGACCACTCACTATTTATAGTGCGCTTCTTAAGGTAATCCAACTATCTCCCTGCTAACAAAAGCATACACACGGACACTTTATAGGAGATGGACTATATTTCCACAAATTATTACACATGATAACACCTTCCTTAGTGAAACAAGTATTTTTAGCGAATGCCACCTTAAATTGATACGAGTTGCAAGTACAGTGGGTAAACAAAAAAAAGTATTAAAAAAAGTATATAAGTAAAAATTAAGTATAGAAGTTTGCATGAAAAAAAGTATTTAAAAAGTATATAAGTAAAAATTAAGTATAGAAGTTTGCATCGTTGGGATGCAACGAATTTTTTATTTTTTTATTTATCACTCTCGTTATTATCCAGTCATGTTTGGCAGATTTAGATTTTATATCACTAAATGAAAAGGTTGGAAATTATCGGCGCGATTTTCGTAGCTGGAATTTGAGAAAGGAAATTTGGGAAATGAAAAAAAAAATCTTTTTGACGTCGCATTCCAACCATGCAAACTTCAACGTCATTGTTGGTTTGGGTTGGTTTTTTCGTTTTTCCAAGATCTTTGTAAACGGACGCTATGTATATTTAGGATAAGCTATCGAACACGGAAACTTAATGAAGCATTTGAATTTTTTCGAAGGATAATTTAAAAAAAAAAATTTCGAAGGATAATTTGAAAAGGTAATTTAAAACAGTGTACAAATACTGTTTTTACCTACTGTACATTGAATAACATTATTCGAGGGAGACGACCCAGTCTGGAGCGCGGAAAAAAAGGGAAAATTTCGACAATTTTTTATGGCCACCCATTTGATGGAATGGAAAATCCGTTCAGTGGCGTTTGTTCTATATATGTTCAAGTATCTTTACAAATTTTTTCACACGATTATGTGACCAAATAGCGGCGCTGGCGCTTAATGAAGCCACCTTTGTCTGATAGTGTAGTGACCGGCAACAGTTCTCCATTTTTCTAACCTGGAACGGTAATTCGAAATAATTTCAATTCTAGGTAAGACCTCGACATACGTAAGGAAAAAAGTTTCGATTTTTGAGAAAATGTTGCATGTTTGAAAAAAATTAGTTTCAGTAAAAAAAACCCGAAAGTATTTTTTTCAGGCACATTTTTCAACATATGAAAAATTCCCTGCGTACTTCAATGTAAAATGTCCCAAGGTTCCTCAGAGAAGTTTAAGTCTTAGCGACGTAATGTTGCCAGTCGCAGGACACCATCAGCCAAAGACAACTTCATTCGCCTCCGGCGTCGTATTTTTTTTTTTTTTTTACAAAATCTTGCCAAAAAATTTGTAAAGATACTTGAAGATATGTAAAAGAAATGCTAATAAGCGGAATTTTCATTCCGTCAACTGGGTATCAATAAAAAATTGTCGAAATTCACGTTTTCCCCGCGCTCCAGTCTGGTAATCTCCCCCCAATACACAAGACGACTCGTTTCATTCAAAGATCTCCCAATCGAACCACACGATACCCAAACCAACGCCAATAACAACAACGACGAAAATAGCAAAAACAATAACATTATGAATGATTAATCGAAGATTACAAAGTTTCAATTGATCACGTCGCACAGGGATCGAGACATTGTGCCGTATCATGCTCGTCCAATCATACAACTCGATACATAGTACTGTTGTGTCTACATCGTTGATAAATACGTTGATAGGTTTGTGCGTTGCCTACGCGAAGCCAAGTGTGCACGTGTGTGTGTGTAGTTAGCCAGGTCAGTGGTCGGATTTATTAATACACACTGAAAGAGCCACGCGGTGGCTCCGGTAGCTTCCTCGTGGCGATTTGGAACTTTGAGATGATACGAGTGAGCCTCCTTGTGCTGGTCATCGGTGAGGATGAGTAACAGAGGCAAGAGAGCCAGAGAGATGGACATATCTTTTTGGAGGAACGTGTACCAGGAACAGAATTTTTTGTTCGTGAGGACCCAGAGACGAAGATGCAGACTGGAAGAGAAAAAAAGGGAGAGAGAGAGAGATTGATTGATTGATTGATTGATTGTTTATTGCATGCCCTGGTAGCCTTGGGGCAAATTTTGATACAAATGTCGACACAGATAATTATCAAATACGAGGCACAATAATTATTATAAATAATAATAATACCACTAGTAGGGTAAATATTTGACAATGGGCGATATTACGGCGTTACCCCCACTTGTAGCGCAAAAAAGGCCTTTTTCATGAATTTTTTTAAAGAAAACTACAAAACTTTTTTAATCGATCATTATACCATCTTAAAGAACACATCTTGAAGAACTTTCAGTAATTTTTTTATTGAAAAATATTACATTGTTTAGTGGCAAATGGCCGTCAATGAAATAATGTTTTTATATACACGGTTTGCGGTGACCAACATTGCGGCGAAGTGGATCATCTGAAAAAAAAATGCGGATGGATTTAGTCAAATATAAGTATAAACTAGTCTTTAATCGAAGGATTTTAAAAAATATTCATTTTTCACAAAATGGCGGACAGTCAAAGTTAATGGTTCGATTTTAACGAAAAAAAAACGACCGTTTTTTGGCTATAAAACGGCCATTTTTTCGAAAAAGAAATCGAACGATTAAAGACTACATTTTTATGTATTAAATAAGCCTGCAAAATTTCAAGAAGATCGGTTCATTAGTGTTCGAGTAATCTTGGTCATCGACTTCAGAAGTGCCATTTTGAGAAAAACGCGTTTAAAGTTTCAATTTCCGGTCGTTTACACAATGGATTCTTCTCTTTCAACGCTCATATCTCAGTCAATTTTGTTCGGATCGACTTGAAATTTTCAGGACATATTCTCAGATACTTATACTTCAAAAAAATGCAATCAAAAATATATTTTTTCAAAATCGCAAGTGGGGGTAACCCCTTAAGGCAGTAGTCTGGTCTAGAGCGAGATTTTTGACGTCATTTTTTGATTGGAATAACTTTTTAACCGTTGAAGTTGTCTTGATGAAATTCTACATATGTATTTATTGTTCCTTTGAGAGCGTTTACTGTGTATATATTTACATTAAAAAAATATATATTTTAAATAATTTCATGTAGTTTTTTATTTTTTTACATGGTCCGCCGAAAACTGCCTCAATCGGCGCCCACTCTGGGTGATGTTGTATGCAACTGAAAAAAAAAATATATATATATATTCTCAATCTGTATGAGTACTCTGAGCACTGGTATCAGAATTAGTACTTAAAAAAATTTTGTTACAAAATGCCGGCCTGTTAAACTTTGATTAACGATATTTCATACATTTTCGGGTATTCGACGAGTTATAAAATGTGGGCAACATTATTTTTCGACTCAATTCTGCTACCAGTCTTCAGAAAGAGGCTACCGAAGGTATGTGCAAAATTCGAGCTCGATCGGTCAATTAGTTATCGAGATGGGCCGATTTGAAAAACATAGTTCTGAGATAAACGCGTTCAAAGTTTTGATACCGTTAGATGAGGTTTGCGCGCGGCTTGCTTATAATTTCTATTACTCTGCTAATTTTTTAAATATCAATAAACGGTTTTCACCAGCGTATTAAGAAAGGTCTAAGGAATAATAAAATGGAGAAAAAAGCCGATTTTGTCAAATTTCTAGACCAGACTCTACTAAATTTCTAGACCAGACGTAACTAAATTAGAATTAAGGCAATACCTTAATTCTAATTTAGTTGCGTATGGTATAGGGGTTCTCAAAATCACCTAATTTTAATTTATCAGCCCTTGAACTACCGGAGTAGATATCCACCCCAGGTTTTTGTTGCAAAATTGCGTTTTGGCCGCTTTTTTAAACGCATTCAGGTATTTAAAACGTTTTTTCACCGACCAAACTTCAATGACGTTGAATTTGCTTTTGGTAAATATTTACAAGAGGGGCTTCAGCTAGAAAAGGGGTTTAGAAATTTTGTACCGAGTCGATGTATTTCAGGGCACTTTTTTGATAATATTTAGGTCGGCGGAAGACAATTTCAACCCCCAAACGCTTCTTTTTTAACTTTTTTTTAAAGGTATGGAGGAAAGGGGTTTGGTGACATCAAGTGGGTCAAATGACATGGGCTTGACCCAAACAAACCCAAACAAATTAGAGTAGGCATACAGAAAACGTATTTCAAAAATCGAATATTTTTCGGAAATATTTTTTTTCTTCATAAAATATCCCTCCTCCGTCATAAAAAAAGATATTTTCATACTGCAGAATAGCCCCGAACACGTGAGAAAAAAATTGGCGCTGATTAGGGCTGGAGCCCGACTTGTAAATATTTACCAAGATCGAAAATAAATGAATAAAGTCGTCTTTTAAAATCGGTACTTGTCGCAGCTAAAATAATGTGGGTAGGAAGAGAATGCTGGACGTAGATAGCAGTCAAGACGAGAGAGAGAGAGAGAGAGAGAGAGAGAGAGAGAGAGAGAGAGAGAGAGAGAGAGAGAGAGAGAGAGAGAGAGAGAGAGAGAGAGAGAGCTCAGAATGTTCAGTAGAGCGAGTACGAGAGAGTGAAAAAAAACCTCACTCTGTTGCACCGTCAGTCGAGTTCAATCTTAATATAGTGCGAACCCCACCATTACACTTTCGACTAGAAATCTCTCCACCGCGGTCCTCTCCCTCGCCCTTTTCTATCCCTTTCGCTCTCCTCCTTTCCACCACTCTCTTATTTTCCCTCACTCTCTCGCCCTCCCTTAATCACCGGCAATGAATACTGCGCGATAAGTGATTATGATTGCCATAACAACCGTGATAGCATCACGCTGGTGACTATCGAGGAAAGTGTGCAACATCCGATACTTCTCCGAGCGCTTCATCCTGCATTGAGCTCTCAATGTAAATTTGTGAATAAATTTCGAGGAAATAATTTATCGAGCCTATCTACTTGTTTTTTTTTTTTTTTTTTTTCACAACGCGGGATGAATCACATTGATTGTATATCACGGGACTCGCACGTAATTGTGATATCATCAAAAATAAAATGCTCTTATCGGCTTCGTTTTATCGGAATTTCGATTAATAATGGCCAGCCTCAAAAACGCGTGGACGAAACTGCACGACAGATATTGCATGAAGATGATTAAGGCAATTGTTACTGATCGTCAGGACGGATTCGTCGTTGCATTGTTGACAGGCAGAGAGTGGATAACGTTTTATCGGGACAAATTAATAGCGGAATTGTCGATCGGAGTTAATGACGATAAGCGAAGATGATTGCGAATCGATGACTACTGCAAGTGGATTAAGATCAATTGTGCGCACTACACTAGTGTTTTACAACACGATCCTTTCTCGGCAGTGTCAGTGGAGTTCAGTCTTAATATAGGGTGAACCCCACTGCTATTTTCTCCCCCCCCTCTCTCTCTTTCTTTCTCTCTCTCTCTTGCGATTGCAAGTTACGCAGCTTGGTTCAGTCGGTAAAATATACAGCAGCCCACACGGACTCACGCAGCGAATCTACGAGAAGGGAAGAGAGAGAGAGAGAGAGAGAGCGAGAGAGAGAGAGAGGGAGAGAGACTGTCCTCCTTCTCTAACTTGCGGTATTGCGACTATAGAGAAGTGCGTGCGATGTTCACGAGGACGACGAGTGAACGGACGGACGGATGGACGTGCATGCTCATTGCATGCGTGCGTGCATTGCACCTCATCCCGCGTTCTCCCGGTTATTTCCGAAGAGACACCCTCTCTCTCTCTCTCTCCCTCTCTCTCCCTCCCTCTCTCTCTCTCTCTCTCTCTCTCTCTTTCTTTTTCCACGTGCTTTCTCCCCCTCGCACATTGCACGTATGCACGCATACTTCCCAATGCGTTTGTTCGCTCGTTCGCTCGGGGACGAGCTTGGTGAGATCACGCTTGGATTTCGCACTGGGAGACACAACAGATCGAGTACTCTAGCGCTGTATTATACTTGAGGCAAGTAGGACCATTACCTTGGACTTTGCAAACTACGTACAATGACAAAAATCATTGCAGCTATACGCATTTATGTTTCGCGTTATTATTATTCGTTTACTCCACACGACGTACTTAATACTCCGAAATTTTCGTCGTTCCTTCGTTGGCGTTTCGATAATTCGACAAACGTCAAGGCTACCAATCATTTGTATCGTTCTTTGGCGAATGCCAGTTTTATTCTAGCTTTTTTGTCGCCCACTTTTTGTTTGCATATAGTTTCGAATGGATTGCTCGCGAAGTTTCGTGCTGACAAAAATCGGAGTCCGGGAAGAAGAACAGACACTGGTTCTGGATGAATGTAGGATTTATTCGAAGATTAAAGGAGGTTTCTACTTTATTGGGCCAAGGAATGTTCGATTTTTCACCAATTTTTAATGCGAAAAATATTAAATATAGAATGTTGAAATTTGGCATGTTCGCTGAGCGCGGTCTTTGTTGAACGTGATGATATTTTTTAAGTCTCGAGTCCTTAACGGGTGATTTGAAGCACAAAAATCAAATATATTTTTACTTTGTACAATATTGTGTACAAGTCGCACAAAAGTCAAGAAAAATTGAAAAATAAAAATATAGTGAGCGATCGAAAGTTGAGTTTTTAATCAAAAACATTTGCAGTTTTTTGTTCATAAAATCAAAACGTTTGAATATTTTTGGATAATTCTATTTCGACTAATGAAGACGTTTATTGTACACGTGCCTGCTAAATTTCATAACGGTTGCTCATTTAGGGCGCGTAGAAGGACTTGCGGTACCCTGGAAAACGTGGTTTCGAGAAAAACGCGTTTAAAGGTAAACTGTAGTTTACGTGCGAATAAAATAAAAAGTTTCATACTTACACCTAATCTGCTATGCCAGGACTATATAGTGCATCTTTCCCTTCTTTGAAAGCGTCTTCTTGAGTTTGATTTTTTTTTTGGGCCAACAAAGTATAAACCTTCCTTAAGGGAATTTCCCTCAGTATCATTCAATACACGAATATCATACACGTTTTGGCTTTCGTAAATGAAAATGTTCCTTTTGGCTTCTCTTTGTTGAGAGCCTGTCGCAGCTGGCAATGCGTCTGTGTGTTCTCTCTATATGCAGTGCCTTTTGGTGCGGCAGTATCATGCAGTTATGTACGCACAGTCGGCAACATTGACTGCAGAAACGGGCCTCTTCTCGTCTGTGTCTCTCGAAGCATTCGCTCGGCGTACTTAACCGCGGATAGAGGCTCGGAGGGAGAGATCGCTCTAGCAGAGTGTCATCGATCTATTTGCGGAGCTGGAATTTCTTGCCTTCGGAAGACAGCGAAAGAGGGAGCGAGAGAGAGAGAGAGAGAGAGAGAGAGAGAGAGAGAGAGAGAGAGAGAGAGAGAGAGAGAGAGAGAGAGAGAGAGAAAATGAAAATGAAAAATCACCCACGATCGCTAAAGATTGCAGCAAAAAAAATGAAAAGTGAATGTCAAAAGTGGACAGCCACGTTACCAATGAAAAATCGCTCCACGTGGAAAATCGAGGAAATTAATCGGTAACATTTGATATCCTCGTAACTGCTGCGATCTCGTGGGAGAACAGGAAAAAGGGGGCTCGATAAAAGGATAGATACACATGACTGCGACGGGGGTTGATGAGAGAGAAACGACAGACGAGAAAAAATCGTGGGAAATTAATAAATTGGAGCGATCTCGAAAGGTTCTCCAATCGAAACGGCGCGAATAGTAAATTGCTGCATACGCTTGAATACGTAGAACATATATATGTATATGCATATTCCTACGCGCGCGCGTGTGTGTGTACAGAGTATCAGGAAGGTCAATGCAAAGCCTCAAGGGGGGGTGATAGATCACTTCGCTAGGAACAAATATAACCTAGGTTACATTAGCCCAAAGTCTAAGGATTTCGAGTTATCATGGTAAGTAGGATTTTTGGAAAATTTCCCAAAATTAGGTACTGACTCGTTCGTAATGTTCAAACAGACGATAATTGGAAAGTAAAGACTTATTTGCATCTCAGCTTAATGTGTATTCAATCGACAAACACCAATACAATCCACACAACTAACTAAATCGGACGTGTTGAATAATTGAAAACTTGTCAAAAAATAAATATACCGCTCATGTTGATGCTGTTTTTTTTTAAACTCGCATTAACATAAGAGGTAAACGAGTTAGTACGTAATTTTGGGAAATTTTCCAAAAATCATACTTGCCATGATAACGCGATATCATTAGACTTTGGAGTAAGGTAACGTAGATTAGATATGTTCCTAACGAGGTGACCTATCACCCTCTTAAGGCTTTGCATCGATCTTCCTAACACCCTGTATATATATATTTATATCGAATACGTAGACTATACATATACTTGTACGTCTATGTAAATATATGTACGTGTATATATTTCCTTTATATATATATATATATATATATATATATATATATATATATATATATATATATATATATATGTTTTAACCGAGTGGCTAACGAAGCAAGAGATCCGAACCACGTTATTGCATGTTTTCTGCCCTCGTCGTTATAAGCCCCTTTGTCTGTGAGCAGTCCTGATGTGTCTTCACGTGCGTATGTGTATGCATGGAGAACGAGATTCCGAGGTCTCGTGGCGACGACGACGACGACGACGGCAGTGGCCGACGGTCGTCGCCTCCTTGGCGAGGTCACGGAAATCGATCGCCGCCACGATGTACTATCTCTCTCTCTCTCTCTCTCTCTCTCTCTCTCTCTCTCTCTCTCTCTCTCTCTCTCTCTCTCTCTCTCTCTCTCTCTCTCTCCTCTCTCTCTCTCCTCTCTCTCTCATCTCTCTCTCTCTCTCTCTCTCTCTCTCTCTCTCTCTCTCTCCCCCCCTTCTTCACCAGTTCGCTACATGTGCTCCTGCTTACGGAGAGAACGATCCTTCTCTCCGCTTTTATTTTTTGAAAAATTATTTTCGGACGATCTCGAAGTTTGCATCGGTGGAATGGAACGAAAATTATTTTGTACTTATTTTTTTATTTCCTCATTTTCTTGATCATCCAAAATCGTAGCCTGCATAATTTGGGCTGGAAATATCTGATAAGGATTCGAAAAAACATTTGAGTGTATTCCGTAGCCCAAATTTGGCAAAAAAAACGTTCGAGCTACTTAACTTTCGTTGCGTTCCAACTATGCTAGTCTTGCAAGATCGTAAAAGAAGTTCCATCGGGACACTCGTTGGAAAAACTCAGTCAACAGCTCTTTTCTATTGTGTGGAAAAGTCCCGACGACGTTTAGGAGAGCCCTAGGGGCTATTTTCAACGGTGCGATTTTTCCGAAAAATTCGGAAGGGAACGTGTAAGAGGCGCTTGATACATTTGATGAAATGTGCAATTTATACGACACGCCCGGAGGATCATGTTTTGTTGCCTCGTTTGCGATACTACGTACGTTTCAAAATACTCGCTGAATTTCATATGCCTGCGTCAGTCGAAAAACGGTCGAACCCGAGGCACGAGGGTCGATAAGAGCGTGGCTTGAAAATACACTCGGGAGCAGCTCATTTTGCGACAAGGCTTCGACAACGACATCATTGGGTTGTGCACTTGATCAAGGCGAGAAATTCCCCGAAATTGCTGTAATACGCCGGTACTGCGCCGGCAAAGATGGAACAAAAGCGTAGAACTGGTCAGAATTCGTCTCTTCTTTTCTCTTTTCGCAATCTCCTTCGAGCAGCAACCGCTCTCCGTTTCGTTACACACGCAAAGGAAACATGTGATATTGAAGTTTTTTTTCGCATATTGCATCATTGGAATGCAACGTAAATACTATATATTTTTGTTTCTTCTTCACGCTTTGAAAAAATTGGGTTTTCACAAATTCAGATTAGATATCTCTGAATGAGCAGATTAAAAAATTATTGAGGGATTTTCGTAGCTAAGATCTGCCGAAAACGGAGAAAAATAAGGGAATTTCTTTCCTCTTGAAATAATCAGGTTGAAGCCAGGGAATTTTGAAAATTCTCCGAAATGTTCCTAGAGTTAACTTTTTAGAATACAACTTTTGCAAGAATCACGAAAAATAAAACCTACTTGAAATAAATACTGAAAACTATAAAAATCAATATTCTTGTATATTTGTAATATATTATTATTCATTATATACAAAAAAAAGTTATGTCAGTGCCAAACATTTAAAACTTCAAAAACTAATTTACTCTTAAGTACACATTTGCATTCGATTTGTCTATACACAATCACACTATTATTATTGTAGATAAGCGTTTATATTTGTTTTTCTTTTATTGGCACCGGCATAAAAAATTGTTTATAATAAAGAACAGGTTTTGTGTTTCGTTATATTTTTTTTTCTTCACAGTGTTTAAATTATTTTACGAATATCAGTTTAAAAAAAGATTTATTTTAACATTTAACATTTCCATATATTTCATGTTTTAAAAAATTGTTTTTTTTATTTGACCCCAATATGCTTGGAATATTTGCAAAGCCTGTGTGGAAAATCTGAAAAAGTCAGGGAATTTCTGAGTCAATAATGCGTAACAACCATGAATTTCTCCACGTCGTTTATTCTCCCCTCTTTCCCTTTTTCTCCGCTCGCGGAGTTTCCTCTCGTCACGTGGTAGCTGTGACGGCGCTGCTGGTGCCGCCGCAATCGCCGGTGCGCTGCAGTGCCGCCAGTGGTACAAGCCGAGTCTGAAGCGTCAGTGGACGGACGAACGTAGAAAAGTGGCCGTGGCGGCGGCGGGAGGGGGGGATGAGGTAAAAAGGGGATCCCCGGTCGGCGCGGCGGCGCTCTCTCAACGGTCTTGCGCGCGGGTGCTCTCTCGGCCGATGCATTGTGGGGGTGTTGGCCTTCAACTTGACGGCGCAGTTTCACTGACCTGCCTGAGAAACTCGTATAGGAGTCGCGCGGCGGTGAGTGCGCTCGCTCGCACCCTCCACTGTGGGCTCTGACTCGTGCGCGACTCTCGCATCAACCGCAGCGACCAGTTCGTACGAACCGATATCGTAGCGATGTATATATATATGTGTGTGTGTGTGTGTGTGTGTGTGTGTGTATATAGTAACATAGGCAAACAGTAACATTACATCGAGAAAAAGGAATTCGATTTTTTCGCGCTCTTTTTCAAAAGGGTAATTCGAAATTCATAAGCGACCGAGCAAAATTGAAATTACTGGGCGAGGGGGCTGCAGAAAGAATCATTGAGTCTTGGAAAATGTTTATTATAGATATAGCACAAGTATCTAGTGAGAAAGGAATTTCTATCGAATTTTCCCGAAAGAAGAAAAGGTTTTTGGCTTAAATCGGCTTCGTGCACTCCTCGTCGATCGACACCCAAAAGAAATGATATTAGGACGTTTAATAAGTTTTCGCTGTTTTCCAACAGATGGCGTTACCAGAGCTGCGTGCGTGCAGTTTAACCCTAGAACTGCAAATCCATTTTTTCTACTTTTAAATACAAACTGGGGTGAATATTTACTTCGTTTTTTCATGCAGACGAGAATGGTGAAAAGCAAATTCAATTTAATCAGGGTTGTCGGTGAAAAATCGATTTAAATACCTGAAGGTGCTAAAAAACGGCGAAAACGTCATTTTTCAAACAAAAACCTGGGGTAGATGTCCACCCCGATTTGTGGTTGCAGGGTTAAGGTAGTAACGTATCTACAAAGAAGTGCTATAAGCAAGCTTGGAATTCAGTGTATGTAATTTCATCGAAGTGTAAACAACTTTTTTTTTCATAATGTCGAACATGTCAAATTGCGTGCCCAAAAAAGAGCAGATTGCGTGCCCAAGAAAGAGCATGAAGCATACAGAATTTTCTGTATGCTTCATGAAGGGATTGCTTCATGAAGACTCATGCCAGACGCTAGCTGAATTTGCAGAATCATTAGCAGTTGATCATAGTTTCGAAAGATTTGCAAGCATTGGGAATGATTTTTGAAAATTAAGCATTACTTTTCACGAAAAAAATTGCGAGAACTTATTCACCATCCCAATATAACGTCAGACAAAGCCGAATTTTTTATGCATCACATGAGGAATAGGCTTCGGTAAGGCGGGATATACGTTTAGACAGGAAAAAAATAAGCAATATTGAGGGATTTTTTAAACTAAGATATAATTATTCTACAATTATCAAACTTTGGGTATACTTTGATAGTATATTTAAGCATACGAAATAATTTTTTTAAATTAATTCATTATCAATCTGGCGCGGGAGTTGCGAATCGGCGTGCAGTCTAGCCTCCCGTAGACTTTGATTTTCAAAAAAGTTCAAACATTTTTTCAGTTCGAACATGTATAGTTTCTATGTGACGGTAATTAAAATGAAAATGCAAGTTTGAGAAAATGGCATGCATTTACAACAAAAAATCAACATTTCACGCAACATTTCTGTAAAATGTTGATTAAAAAAGTAGTTTCTATTCCAATTTTTCAGAAACAATTTTCGTCAAGTATAAGGTACCAATATTATCAATATTTCTACCAAGTTTCAACTCAATCGGCTTAATACTTTTTCAGTAATCCTGCACGCCAATTTCGATAATGCAGTTTTGAGAAAAACGCGTTTGAAGTTCACGCTCCGAATTCGAGCGGTGAGACACAGCGTTCACGGGCCGAACGTTTGAAGTTTTTCGAATTTCGCTTTGAAACGATCTACCACGTGACGTATGAGTGCGACAGAGATAACTGAAATTTTCGAACAGAGATTTCTCAGAGATGAATAATATTTAGGGCAAAAGGAAATTATTAAGCTCTGCGTCAGGGAATTCTCCAGGGCCTAATGCTTTGTTTTTTTCTAAAAAAATTAACCATCTATGAGAAAATTGAGTTTGAAAATTGTGAGGTTATGTTGACCTTGTACATTCCCTTAACTGGCCAGTCCACTTTGGAAGCACGAAAAAAGGCTATGTTCGCGAGTGTTTTTTTTTGAGGATTTTATAAAAGATATGAATATAAAAGTTGTTGGACTTGACAAATAAAGTCTTGAAATACATTTTAAAAAACAATTTAATTCATTTTTATTCATTTTTGAGTACAAAAACCATAGTTTAACGTAACGCCTCAAAAATAGATGGGCTAGGTAGCTCCATCACAACTCGGCAACGGCTTGTCTGAAACCAAACAATCAAAGTCCATTAGATTCAGTATGACACCAGCTACAAAATGACCCTCGGATATAAAGTTTTATCAAAAAAAAAAAAAAATGGCAGATGAAAAACGAAAAAAGTAAAAAAAATTTACGATGGAGCTAGATTTTGAAAACGTTGTTTCGAGAAAAAAGCGTTTGAAGTTTATACTATGAAAAACTCTTACCTAAACTCAATCGGCAATTCCTTGCACCGTACAAAATCCTTTCTGATTGCTCATCATCGTCGATTTCTCCAAGTGTCGTTTGCTTGCGATTTTTTTAAATTTTCAAAGTGGGCTGGCCCCTTAGCTCGTAATTTTCTGATTTGATCGTCCAAACGTTGAAGCACGTCCACTGCTGTTGGTGAATAGAGCGTCGGAATTTACGTACTCTGATCTTTGCGTTCCCTTTTTTTTTGCCTCGCTCTCTCCAATCCATATTTCAATACAGAGGAGCAAACTAGATGTCTCTCGGGACAACTTTGTACATTTTCTTTTTTCGCCTCATCCATTGGCGGCGATAGAAACGAAAAATACCGTCGTCCTACGGTACGGAATATAATCCGCGGTATACAGCCACGAATGGCACTTCTCGCATTTCGGTGGGCGTCTCGTCGGCGCTCCGAAATCCAAGGAGAGCAATTATCCGGTACTGCGAGAGACCGCAGATACCAGATGGCTCGGATCCTCCTTCTCTCGTTTCTTTCGTTATTCGTTTTTTTTTCACAATTTTTCTTCCTTCTTTTTGACCGCTGTCGTTTTTCTTCACGAACTTGTCCTGCATTTCTTTCGTCCCAATTGACCCGCGGCCGTTTTCGCTACACCGTACCCTCGTGCTCCAAACGTAATTGCCGTTTCGTCTCGTCTGCGATCGAGCCCTCGTCGCGTCGTTCCCTTTTTATTTTATTTTTTTCGTTTTCATTTCCTTTCGCCACGGGAATATTCCGCAGACCGGTTCGCTGGGGGAGCTCACGGATCGTCCTAGAAATATACGCGTCTATCGTATACGAGGATGATCCAATAATAGAGGCATCGTTATCGATCTCACGACTATAGTTGCGTCGACTGATTGCCAAAAGCAACCAAACAAACGCCTAGTGCCTCACACGCGTCTCAGGGCTGGTCCACGTTTCGGCTGAAAACGAAGAATCAAGCCTGAAACAATCGACTGATTCCACCATTACATTGGCGTTTTTTAAAATGAAATGTTAATTAAAATGCGCTGTGGTGTTGATTGACATCCATTCCACGCTCTACGTGTCCAAACGTACACGTGTATAGGAGCCGAAATGCCTTTGGAGAGGCATGCAGCAGTGACCGAACGGGCTCGTCAGAGGCCACAAATCGATAGTACAGAAACTAGCCAGCTAGAGCCCGATCGTCATACATAACACGGCTTTTTGTATACACATGTATACGACTATGGGCAAAGTACTCGGAGCCCTCCAGTCGGTTCTGGAAGCTTCCCTCTGCTCCCGTGTGACCAGCTGCGGCTTTTAGCAACGTCACAGCTCTAGTCAGCCTCTACTATAGTCTACAGACAGCGTAGCGTTATAACGTACGAACTTGAAAGCCACACACTCCCGTGTTTGACAAATGTACATATCCATACACACGCAAGAAACGTATCGTGGGAATTGAGCCAAACCCTGCATACAATATCCACGATGACTACCAAAGGCCCTTCTGTCCTGTTGTATTTGATCCTCTACGTTTTATAGTGTAATAAGCATCAATAGGTTCGTGCCCAACTGGCATTACGAGACCGCGTGGCTTAGCAATTTCCTTGACATCGTATGGTCATTTGCAAACAAACCTCTTGGACTTGTGATGCTGAAGTTAGCATCGTTGGAATGCAACGAAAGTACACTTTTGTTTATTTCCTATATTTTCTACCATGGATTTGAGCTCCAGCAATCACGCAAAGCTTTTTTAGGATTTTTATTCAGTGATCAACGACAAATTCGAAGTATGCATTCGCAAATATGATTTTGGATGACAACGAACATAAGAAAACGAAGAAAACTATGTGTTGCGTTCCAACGATGCAAACTTCAATCGCATTTGGACTTGGCAATGGCAGCTACGGTCCACTTGAGAGGAATATGTGCGTGTAAATCTTGGCTCGTAACCTTCGAGGATTATCTTGGCGAATGGCCATTGCGCGTGGATTATGGGTGCATCCTTAAATACGGTATCGATGCACGCTGCGATAGGAACATCGCTCGATTGGCGGGGGTCATACCGATGGTCACAAAGTTGCTGCCTCGTTCGCTTGTTTATCGAAGCGTGTTGCAATGTTGACTCGATCGTCAGGTGTAAATATGGCAACCTTAAACCGCTCGAAAGTCTATGGTTTCGCAAAATGGGTAACGCGATAAGGAGGCAAAGCGAGGCCGAGACCAGCAAGAAGAGCGAGGTGGAGAATCCTGGATGAAAGAGGGAGAGAACGATTGCATATATTTACGATGCGGTGGTGCTCTTCGGTGTCTTCGCCCTTCGCGTTTCTGTGGCCCCGCAATCCGAGAACCCTCGCGGACAAAGGCAAAAGTCCTTTGCCTCCTCATTCTATCTCCCTCACGGTCTTCCCTCTCCTGAATACTTCATCTCTCTTTCTTTCTCTCTCTCTCTCTCTCTCTCTCTCTCTCTCTCTCTCTCTCTCTCTCTCTCCTTTTCTTTCTTTCTCCGTCTCTCTTTCTCATCTCACCTTGGCCGCGGCCCTTCAACTGTCTACGACCCACGCCCCCTTCCGTCTCGCCACTCGCTCCCTCCATCATCCCTCGCCGATGCTTCTACCTTCGTTCCCGATCCTTGCTGCCTGTTCGCCAGCCACCTTCTCTTTCCTCCATTCCTTTCATCTCAGTTCTCCTCTTGCCTTCTTACCGACCTCTTCTTCATGCCGGCGACGTTGTCGTCGTCGTTGTCCTGGACCTCCGTGTCCTGATCTGCCTGTTTCCCCTTTCGGTCTTTTCGCTTTTGGTCTCTTTAGGCTGCTCCTCCTTTCCACCTTCACTCTCCTCTCACCTCTGCTGATCTTCGTGGCTCTTACTCGGTCCTCCATCGTTCTCCCCTTTGGGCTGCTTCGCTCTTCACGTCCGCAACCAACTACGTCATAGTGGCGTGCGGACATGCCCGTGTGAAGGATCCGTGAACTCCTCTTGGGCTCTATCTTGTGTGGTTTTCTACCGCCTGCCTACCCATGCAGGATCGCCGTTCACCTGCGTGGCCACCAGCCTTCTCTCCTCCTCTTATTGTATATTTTTCATACACGTACATATGGACTACCATATTCTTGGGTAACCTTATTGAGTGTCTACCTGACCCGTGGCTCCTTACCAACCTCATTTCTCGGCCCAAACACATGCCTCCAATGTCGTCCTCTTTTCCTATCCGTCATTGCTTTCGTTGTGACAATCTTTTATCACTTGATTTCTCTTTCTCGGTCTGTCTTGTCGCTAGGTCTCGTCCCACGCGTTTTCAGCCATTGCATTGTACCAATACACAATCGGTCCATCTTCTTCGTCGACTTCCCGTTGGCCTTGCGCTTTCCTCCTTGCCAGCTGCATTCTCGTGGCCAGGAGATTATAAGGACATAAAAAAGGCAGACTTATCCTCAATTTACCTTCGGCCTCGTTGGCCTACACAAATGATAGGTTCGTTGCACACCTTTGGGCCTTATCACTCGGCGCATATATATGTAAAAAAAAAATTGACGTGGCAATATCGAATCAACTGCCTTGCGGTTTTTTGTTCCATTATCGACGGATGATGAGCCTCGGTCAGGCTATTGTGCGGCGAATGATTTCTCGGATTAAGTGCCGAGCATCCAGTTCACTCGAACGAGCCGATACCCAAGTTTTTTTCCGCCTTGAAGAGGCAATCTCCTTCAATTGGCAGATATACCTGGAGAATTGACGCGCGAATCACTTTGCGAACTTTTGCCAAGGCTTGCGAATTTACCTTCGTCGTTCTACTTTGATGAAATTCGCACGTTACATCATTTTGTGGGCTGTTACTATACGTTGGACACATCGAGGCTTGACCATAAGCCAGCGCGGTTTGCGGATATATACTCTGACCACCTATTTCTCGTTTCGCTTGCGACTTTGAGGCTTTTACTGCTCGTGTGCGATACAAGACACGAGCGCGTGTACACACAAACACGATGATGATAACCAATTCGTTGGTGCCGCACCCGGCACTCGCCTCAGTAGATTGAATTCGTAACGAGTGTCTACACTCCGCTCTTCTGCAATGCCCGGCCCATCGTATGTATCCGTGTCCCCACATTTATATCAATGACCAACAAAAGGCTGCACGCTCGAAGAGCCCCGGCGAAGAGTAACGTGCTTTTTCGCCCTTTTGCTGGGCAGGCAGTCGGTATTGCTGTTAGCTCGCTGGCTGGTCAGAGATAATGGATAAAGGCTGTGTGCGAGAGCCGGTATTATATAGTTATGGACGCAGCACACGACGTTACAGTATAATCGTGTGGATATGGCATGCTCGCCCGGCTCCGCAATTTCCAGGCTAATTATATCGACGCCCGAGAGACTGCTGATGCGGCCTCGCGAATCTCCTCTGCCTTCTTGTCCACTCTGTGGCTACGACCATTTCACCATCCCTTTGGAACTTCCTCCGATATAATCCCTTTCTTTTACTCGTCTCGTTGTTGTCCCAAAAAATATCAATGCCAACGACATGGAAGAGTCGATGGATATCTGTCCAGGTGGCAGGCACCTGTTTGGTAGTCCATTTTCAAACTGCCTGCAATCGTCGAAGAATCTTTGGATATAGGGGTACCATGTGTCTTGTAATGTTGAGCAGATTCATTGCGACCTCAAGAATGCTGAACTTTGCACCGTCAATCACTCAAATGCCCGGCATACTTTTGATTTTTTGCTTGAACGTTATGCCGACCTCTCGTGCTCGGCAACTCTCAATCGTGGCAGTGAGTAAGTTCGCGAGACTTACGAACGTAGCGAATAACTTTCGAATGTACATACAAACAGTCTCAAGAGTATAACAGGTTGCCTTGCCGAGGCCGTATCGATGTCAAGATTACGGCGTGACGAATGCCTCGCCTCCGAGGGGGGAAAATATCACGCGCGCTTGAATTTACACCGGGGACGTTCCTGACATTGTCGCGGTGTTATGCAAGGACTTTCGTTGCGACAATAGTGGCAAAACGCCTCCATGGTGTCCTTGTCACATTCGCGAATTATGTTGCACCGTGCGACACGAGTAATTCAGTCCCTAGTTGCATCGAGTTTAGAATTACGCACGCTACCAGTTGTCTATTCATCCAGTGGCAGCGATTGTCCGATACACGAAGAGTCAAAGGATCTATCACTGTGTTCTGTCAGATGCCGAGGTGCAATTTGATCAACGATCCACTGTGCAGTCACGGAATAATTCATCTTCGCAGATCGACGGGTACGCCATTGCCGACGAAAGCTGACGATTACTTTGCGCGCAAATGGGAGAATGGCCGGTGAAGGGATAGAAAAATATTTAGCGCTGGGAAAATATTGGAAGTGTAGAGAAAGAGCGATTGCAGGCGAGCTCGTAGTGGATTCTTGCTTACCTGCCTTTACGATGGAGAGAGTCAAAGCAATGGAGGGAAATGCAGTCCGGCTTGTGTATAGATGGGCAAAGAATGAGAAAGATGAAGAAGGCAAGTTTCACGGGACAACGTGCCCAAGAGAAAAGATACAACACATTTGAGACTGCAAGTTGGAGAGAAAAAGACATGTTTCACGAGAGACGGAGAGGGCAGAAACTAGTGTGCAAGCAAAACTGAAAGAAGTTGTGTAGATATGGCGGGGAGAAAGAGAGAGTGAGAAGGTGCGTGGAACGCGAAGGATGATGGAGTGAGACAGAGCGGAGTGGTTCACCTGCATTGCTAGCATTGCGCCGACTCAAGGCCAGAGAGTCTGCAAGACCGTGGACCAGACCGGGTCGGGACCTCCTTCCTTCCAGTTTCCTGCCCCCTGTTCTTCTTCTTCTTCTTCTTCTCGTTCCGTGCAACTTTCTTGCCCGGCATCTCCGTGGTCTTTTTCATTCCTCTCTTCGCCTTCAACAATCGCCCGATGCTGCAGCCTCTTAGGACTTTGCCAATATCGCAATATGCGCGGGATAAGAAAAATCATAGATATATTATTTGCAGATTCCGAATATTCCAGCCGTAACGGACCTTCGATTACTTGTCCCTTGTCTTCCCACAATTATTGCGATATGGTCAAGAGATCCGGGGTCAATTCGTGACGAGTCTTTTAGGAAATTGCGAATAGAAGTCGTAACGTGGAATCCTAAAAGTCCATCAGGAAGATAGCTGCTTAACGGGCCGCTATTTCATGTGCGTATAGGTTGCAAGATCAAGGCGCTTCGAGCAGAGACCATTTGAGCAGAGAGATTTGCAGATTCTGAATATACCAGTTGTAACAACCTTCGATTGCTTGGCCCTTGTCCCACAATTATCATCATATGATCAACAGATCCGCGGCATGACAAGTCTTTTAGGAAACTGCCAATAGAACTCGTAACCTGGAATCCTAACAGTCCTAAAGGAACATAGGGGCCTCAAGCCCAACAGGAAGATAGCTACTCAACGTGTCGCTATTTCTTCTGCTTGCAGCTTGCAAGCTCAAAGCGCTTCGAGCAAATACCAACACCTACATTAAGACTCCGATCATATGATTTGCAGATTCTGAATACTCCAGCCACAACGAACCTCCGCCTGCTTATCCCTTGTCTTCCCACGATTATCGCCCTATGATCAACATATCCGCGACAAGTATTTTAGGAAACTGTCAATAGAACTCGTAACCTGGAATCCTAACAGCCCTAAAGGAACATAGGGGCCTCAAGCCCAACAGGAAGACAGCTACTCAACGTAACGCTATTTCTTCTGTTTTCAGCTTGCAAGATGAAAGCATTTCGCGCAATCATTAACATCTACATTAAGACCCCGATCATATGATTTGCAGATTCTGAATACTCCAGCCACAACGAACCTCGGCCTGCTTATCCCTTGTCTTCCCACAATTATCGCCATATGATCAACAGATCCGCGGCAGTCCGTGACAAGTATTTTAGGAAACTGCCAATAGAACTCGTAACCTGGAATCCTAACAGCCCTAAAGGAACATAGGGGTCTCAAGCCCAACAGGAAGATAGCTACTCAGTGTAACGCTATTTCTTCTGCTTGCAGCTTGCAAGATCAAAGCGTTTCGCGCAATCATTAACATCTACATTAAGACCCCGATCATATGATTTGCAGATTCTGAATACTCCAGCCACAACGAACCTCCGATTGCTCGTCCCCTGTCATCCCACAATTATCGCCATATGTTAAGAATGACCACATATAAACAACGACTAAAGGCCCATCGGGAGGATAGCCATTGAACGTCTTTGCTGTTTCTTTTGCTTGCAGGTTGCAAGATCAAGGCGCTTCGAGCAAAGACCAACACCTACATAAAGACACCGGTGCGCGGCGAGGAGCCTGTTTTCGTCGTGACCGGAAGGAAGGAGGACGTTGCGCGTGCCAAACGCGAGATACTCTCGGCGGCCGAGCACTTTTCGCAGATACGAGCGTCGCGCAAGAGCTCGCTTGGTGCTCTGTTGGGTACGCCACCGGGGCCACCGGCGTCGGTGCCAGGTCACGTTACGATTCAGGTACGAGTACCATACAGAGTCGTAGGCTTGGTCGTCGGCCCAAAAGGCGCCACGATCAAGCGTATTCAGCATCAGACTCACACGTACATCGTGACACCGTCGAGGGACAAGGAGCCCGTTTTCGAAGTGACCGGCCTACCGGAGAGCGTCGAGGCGGCCCGACGTGAGATCGAGGCCCACATTGCCCTGAGAACCGGCACCGGTCCGGGCCTCGAGGAAGCCGATCTTTTGGGCGCCCTGTGCCGGGGCGGACTGGGCAGTATACTCGGCTGTCTCGATCCACCGGGCTCGAACGGCTCGAACGGCTCGAGCGGTGCATTCTCGAGCTCGGGCAGCTGCAGCTCCTCCTCCAGCTCGTCCGGTGCACCCGGACTGAACGATCTCGTGGCAATTTGGGGCGCTGGCCTCGAGAGAGACGAGGGCCTCGGCGAGTCACCCTCATTCGAGTCGCGCATCGAAGCACCCTCCGCATCCTCGATATGGTCGTTTCCCGGTGTCGCGTTACCATCGAGACCGTCACCACCGGCTTCGGCGAGCCCGGCATCACCCACCGACTCGCTGTTGGGCGGCGGCAGCGCCGGTGGACGTCGCGAATGCGTCGTATGCGGCGACAAAGAAGTCACAGCAGCTTTGGTACCCTGCGGACACAATTTGTTCTGTCTCGACTGTGGCAATCGCGTATGCGAAAGCTCCGATCCAAGCTGTCCGGTATGCGCGAGACCGGTACTTCAGGCACTTCGCATACTATCTTAAGGGCCTACCACCCCCACGCCCCGACAAACACGCCATCAACACACGTGAAAACGAACATCCGCAAAATGGAGGAAGGCTCGAGGTGGAAGGATACAACGGGGCACGACGGCAAAACTCGAAGCAATCGGAGGATCGACCAACCATTGACTGCGGGAAGAACAGCCCTGGGGGCGCGAAAAAGGACTCTCCGGGCTGCTTTTTTTTTTCTTCTTTTCAACGCATCGAGAGAATCGTTTCGGCCAACTTTGCTTTGGCAATTTTGCGCTTTCGCTCGTCTCCGGGGTGTTCAGCGACGGGAAACAACAAGAAACGACGATTGACGAAACAACGCGGATTCACCGCACGAACTTTGTTTTTTTTGTTTGTTTTTTTTTTAAATTCATTTTTCGTCTTGTTCCTTCTTTCTCATTCTGCAAGAGAAACAAAACGAACTTCGAGGGACCCTTAGAGTCTGGGAAGACGCGCACAAGTTTTTAATTCCACATGCTCGCTGCCAATAAAGCTTAAACGAGAGAGAAATATTTAAGAAGAGAAGTAACGAAATGAGGAAAATATTGATGGGGGAATAAGGAGGAAAAGGAGAAGCTTACCGAGGATTGATTAGCGATAATGTACGATTAGAAGTCGCATGGAGAAAGAAAACAATACGCGTTCAACTTCGCTCGCTCATTCCCACGCCAACCGGATACAACGAATCGATTTTTAATGAAAAAAAAAAAAAAAAGAAAAACATATATATATATATACACACGGCGGTAGGTTCGTTCTTTTTTGTTTTCTCGGCATCTTCGGGGGATCGCGTGGCCGCGCGGTCCCTCGAACTCGTTGCTTTTTGTCGATGGAATTTTTTTTTACAATGCGTGTAACAAGACGTTCGAGCAATACGAAATTCACAAATCGGCCAATGATTTTTCGAGCTTTTTCCTCCCTTCATTGATCTTCGCGCGGCGAGCGTTCGAATACCCGCGAAAATAAATATTGAGACGATGATTTTCTTTTTTTTATTTTCAAAAGCGAGAACGACGCTTTTCTTTTGGATTCGGGCTCGATCGATCGATCGGAGGAGAAAACTCTTGAATCAATTTCGTAAAAAAAAGCAACCCCGCGAACCGTCGGTTTGACGGAAAAATAATAAAAAGTTAAAAAAAAACGAAAAAAAAACACACAAACATATTCACAAACACTTACACGACGGAAGGGATGAAAAAGAAAAAAAATTTAAAAAAAAACGGCGACGAGGAGAAATGGATTTAAAGCTCATCGCGGCGCACTTCTTCCACCCGCCATCCCTCGCTTAGAGTATTATATCTTTACCTTTATATAAGCGAACATAGCAATTGAAATAATATATTATATATATATATATCCATATACTTACATACATACATACATATAAATATAAATATATATATAAATATATATATGTGTATATATATATATATATATATATATATATATATATATATATATATATATATGTATATATATATATTTATTTATTTATATTTATATTTATATTGATAAACGAGGGTGGGGTGGGAGGTGAGAAAGGGGGAGAGAAATAAAGAGCGAGAGTGAACAAGATGAAGAGAAAGATAACAAGTATAAATATAAAGTATATATATATATATATATATATATATATATATATATATATATATATATATATATATATAAATATGATATTTTATCGAGGAGAATTTAGATTTTGTATTTTTGCGCGTTTGCCGTATGTGTGTCTGTGTGTGCATGTGTGAAACGAATAGTAGGGATTGCGGACGACTGATAAAAGTCACTAATTAATATTTATCTGTATTTAAAAGGACGAAGAGAAACAATGACAATGAAAGGGTGGACGAAACATTGACGAGGGCGAGGAAGAAAAAACAGTTCGTTCAAGCCGAGCTGTTTTTGAATTTGAGGAAGAGAGCAGGGAGGGGGCGTTCTCTAAAACGTCTTCTCTCGCAGTTAACTCGTGAATTTTCAAAATCGAGACCCTTTTCTGACAGAGTTGGGCGTAATTCTATTTATAAATACGAATGCGAATTTTTCATTCGAATTTATTCACATCGTGATTTTCACGTGAATATAAATACAAATTTATTCATACCTTACTTATTGTAAATACGAATACAATTGTATTCACAAATATTCTGAACATACAAATAAATTCACGGAAAAAATTGTGAATATGCAGAAAAAATGTGAAAATTTGCAAAAAAAAAGGCTGTGAATTAATTTAAAAAAAATCACATCAATGTCTGTGAATGCAAATGTATTAGAGAAAAATTGTAAGTACAAAAAAAATTGACGAAAATAATTTGTGAATATTTTCGTATTCAAGACAAATTAAAATAAAATTCACGATGATTGGATTAAAATTTACGCCAAAAGTGAGTTTAAAATATTATATTATAAATATGAAAAAAATCACAAAATGAGTTGTCAGTTTCTTCAAGTTGAAGGAAAGAAGAGCGTAAGAACTCACTTGTGGTGTAAATTTTAATATAATTTTCGTGAATTCGATTTTTTACTTCAACTTCAGGAAATTCACAACTCATTTTGTCAATTTTTTTCATATTTATAATGTAATAGTTGAAACTCACAACTTTTTTTGCAAAAATTTCTTTGCCTCAATGATTTCTCTCAAAATACGTAAGAACGTATTTTTCGTGCAAATTCTAATCTAATAATTGTGAATGTGATTTTAATTTGTCTCAAATACGAAAAAATTCACAACTCATTTTGTGAATTTTTTTGTATTTACAATTTTTTGCGAATACATTTGCATTCACAGATTTTGATGTGAGTTTTTTTCAATTCACAGGCTTTTTCATAAATATTCACATTTTTTGCGAATATTCACAATGTTTTTCCGTGAATTTATTTCTATGTTCAGAATATTTGCGAATACAATTGTATTTGTATGCATGCATGTGAATACAAATAAGTGAAGCATGAATAAATTCGTATTTATATTCACATGAAAGTCACTGTGTGAATAAATTCGTGTTCGTGACTTATAAATAGAATTGCGCCAAACTTTGCATTACAAGAGGGGAGGGGACGCAGACTCGAGATGGCCAAAGATTGGCCCATTTTCGTAATTATTTTTTCACCATTACAGAGACGTTTTATACTGAGGATTTTTCGCCGGCGAATGACGCGCGAAACTCGTAAGATTAAACGAGAAAAATGGCTCGACCATTCGACGGTGGGTGGATTTTTTATCGGAATTAGTGAGATTGAACGTTTCGTCGTAGTGTTTAGTGCTGGTAAATGTTTGAAAAACTCGAAAAACTCAATTTTCGCGTCAATTTTTCACTTGTCGTTTGTTACGGAATTATTTATTTTTCATTGTGTCGAGATATGTGTGTAAATGAAAACGAAAAAAAAAAAGAAGAAAAAAATAACTTGCTCTCAGTTTGGAGAAAAAAAAAGTTACACGATATAGGCCGATTTTTTGGCACTCCGGATTGCCACCAACCTTGAGGGTCCGAGTGATGCTTTGGTATTGAACTGCTTCGTTTTTTTTTTTTAATTTTTTCGTCACGATTCTCGTTCCTCCCCTCGTGTTTCACCCGCCACCCTTGAGTGTATTCGTAAACGTAAAAATAATCGAAGGTATCCATTGATGACTATAATTGGAAGGGGAGAAAATATTTGAGAGGGGGGAGGGGGGGCAGAAGAACAAAAAAGTAGACGAGTGAGTAATATTGACAGGCGACAAGAGAGAGAGAGAGAGGGAGAGAGAGAGAGAGAGAGAGAGAGAGACGGACAGAGAGAGGCGAGAGATAGAAAATTGATGAAAAGGGGGGAGAGAGATAAAAAAATCCTGGATAAAAGGGGACGAGGAAGTATGTAGCTTTTATTTAAAGATATATATTATATTATTACACATATTATATATTATATATAAATATATAGATATATATATATATATATATATACGATCATATATATATATTATTATTATGATAATTACGAAGACTCTACCAGTTCCTCGACCCTCGAAATGAAAGGATGGGAAAAATAACGACGAATCTCCTTTTCGCGATTTAACGCTGACAATTGATTGCTCGATAAATTTCGTTCGCGATTGCAAAAAAATCTTCCGACGAGATTTTCTTTGTAACTGGAAGGCGCCGAAAAATTCGCTCTCGAGACTGTAACAGATTTTTTATTCTTTATCTAGTTTTGAGTGTAAAAAAAGGAATCTTTTGCGGTTGGAATATGATGGATCGTTCGTGAAGATGGAAAGACATGATTCCTCGTATTTACTATTTTTTAGGATATCCTTGGACATTATTATTATTATTATTATTATTATTATTATTATAAGTAATAATGATTTCCTCGTTAGGTTTTCTGCCTCTTGTCAATCGTTGCCATTTATAAGATAATATGCTCAAAAAGATGATGAAAATAAGACGTAGAAAGCGAAAGGGGGTGGATGAGAGTTAGAATAATTCCCCAGTGGTGAGAAGATTTTCGTCCCGCTTCGTTTTGGTCGGTCGTTTAAAAATCGTTCCTGTCTTTCAGTATCGTATTATTATTACTCTCTTCATATATTTGAAATATAATTTATTGTTTTTTTTTTAATACATTTTTGTCGTATTATTCCCTCCCCGTCCTCGCGTACTGTTTATTCCTTCCTTGAAGTTCACGAATGAAAGAAGAAAGAAAAAAAAAACTATCCCAGAACACTAACGATTCGCCGCTTGTGGGTTGATGACATTTTTTGAAATATTTTTTATTTTCATTTTGCTCGCGCATCAGGCACGGCGCTCACGGAGTATTAGACGCTAGAAGGGAAGGAAGAAAGAAATGAAGCGACCGCTTGAAAAAACGACGAGAGTAATATTATTATATTTAAGTTTGTGGCAAAGTAAATTCTATATTTTTTCTATGTTGAGTATTTAATTAATAACACGGGAGCCAAGAGCCAGAGTGAGAAAGAGATATTAATGCGGATGGAAAATGATGTAAAGAAAGATCGATGGGGAGTTTAAACAACGGCGATGACGTACATATAAAATAAAGACATAAGTAAGCAAAAAGTATCCGTATATGTTTGTAGCTGTTCTATTAAGCATCAATTTTCCCAACTTTTTATAGCATAAAAATTCATGAAAAAAAATATATATATACATACATACATATATATATATAAAAATTGATACCACATAGTAGGCATGTATTCACTTCAATGATAAGTCTGAAAATCAATTCCTGAAGGAAATTGGGCGGGGGTGGGGGTTGAGCCAGTCTGGACAGTGAGCGATGATTTATTATTTTTTTAAACTTTTATTTTTAACGAGGACACTGACGCAAGAAGGGACAGAACGGTGAGGGAGGGTGGTGGCAAGGGGTGTTGTGAAGAAAAAAAAATGCTAATCGTTTCATTTTTCAATTCACAGCCCGAGACTTATTGCAGCAGATTAGTGCGAAAAAACAACACAATTCTCAATATTATAGACGTGTAATTATATATATATATATATATACATATATATATATATATATATATATATATATATATATATATATGTGTGTATTTCAAAATATTAAGAAAGAATCGTAAATCTTTTATATTATTATTACCTTATATTCGCACTGACGCGAAGAAAATCACAAAACGACAGTAACGTAATATTAATAATCGTAATAATAATAACAATGATGATGATGATGATAATAACAACAACAATAATAATGATAATAGTAATAGTAATATTAACGATTATAAATGAGAAAATGATTGCGCGGTTACGGAAGGTCCGAGTTTGAAAAAAATGAGTCGCTCCTTTCGGAAATACCGAAATCAGCATAAAAATGCACGATTTCGAATGAAAAATTGCGCGTTTCGAATGGCTCTCTTCAAGAGTGTGCTAACGATTTGACGTTATGGGCTTGCACTTTCAATCTCCGTATGCCTATCCGAACGGAAGAGCACATTTTGTAAATTACGAAATGAAACGTAAAAAAACAAAAGAAGGGATTGTCGCGAATCTCCGCTAGACAACGGGTCCTTGAAATTTGCCTTCACTTTGGCCGAGGTTCCGATCATCGTCGAGTTCACACCACCATCTTCATTCGTCTCTATCCAAATCTTTTCATCATCATTATTACATTATTATTGTTATGCCTATTATTCGTCACTTTTCGTCATCTGTCGTAGCACCACCCGCGCAGCTCATTAAGAAAAAAAAAACACAAATTTCCCCTCACACCCACGTTGAAATTTCACTCATCACAGTCACACCCTCGATCTTCATCAGGCATGCTTTATGCTCGCGGCATCTCTCATCTCACTTTCCGATCTCCCAAGAACGAAAGTCACCCGCGATATTGTCTCGGGTTTTCCAGAAAATTGAAAAAATTATTAAAAAGCATAAAATAAAACATCAAGCATAAAATAAGCAATCGAAGGCATATGCAATAAAATTTAAAAAAAAAACAACAAGCCCGACAAACATTTGCGGAGCGAAAACGAACGAATAAATTTGTGGAAGACGTCACGAGATAATGACATATACACGATCGATTAAACGCGCGAGAGGGACTCTAAGCTTAACGAACGTTTTGGTGACGTTTAAATAAAAATGAATATATAGCCATTGGCTGTGACCGATAACTGCCATTTTTCGTATTTAAAAGAAAATTGTTAAAAAAAAACACATAAGTAAATAAAAATACACACACACACTTAACACGCTGAGAGCGAAAGGCACAATGCGAGGGAGGGAGGGGGGGGGGGCTGAAACAACTGAATCAAGTGTTTTTATTTCCAGTCTCGAGAGCTCGAATCGAATGTAAGAAAGATGGAAAAACCGAGAATGACAAGACGAAAAAAAAAGGGCAGAAATCTTGTGACGAGGCCAAAAAGGGGAGCAAGGGGTCGCGAGATATTCATCACCGAAAACGACTTCGCGGTGCTAGAAGTCTCAGATATATAATCGAGGAAGAAGAAACAGAAAAAGAGTGCTTTTATATTAGTGAAAAAGATGGCGAACATTTTCGCAAACGGCGGTGAACAAAGAACATCTCCCTAGATTTACGTTTCTCCTTTCAATCTCTCTCCATCCCGCCACCACCCCCCCCCCCCCCCCTGCATCGTGATCCAGATCGAACCAAAACGCGAGCGACGGAGTGATTACGATAGAGGAAAAAAATTGAAAAAACAAATAAATATGTATAAATAAATTTAAAAAAAAACACGTGAGGGTAGGACACGAACACGACGATACATATCTCAAAGAATAATAACTAAATGTAAGGATGAATATTATCATAGTTGCGAGATAGAGAATGACGGAGCAAAAAAAACATGAAAAAATATAGTATTTAAAACATAGTAATTGTAGGATAATGTTCGAGGAATCGTAATGTGGAAAGAGAAGATAAATAGGGCAGAGAAAAAAAGGTGAAAAAAAAATGATCGTTGTTGCTTGAGTTAACTGTCTTTACTATATTGTCATATTCTATTGAATAGGTATGTTATTATCATTCGTATTATTGCGATTATTGATCATTATTATTATTGTCATTGTAATAGAATCAACAAAGTATCGGTATTTCGCGTTTGTTTGGTACACGTTTTTTTTTCCTCTCACTGTCAGCTCGCTCCAATTCGCGATGTCCGAAAGACACGATGCCTCCAAATGTTTGCCGACAATATTTGAAGATTTTTCGCATTTTTTTTTCCCTTTCTGTCGGACTTAAAACGAAAAAAGGAAATATCGGGAGATTCGAGTTTCGAGGAAAGATAACGTGTACGCAATTTTTTCACTCTTGATACGTTTTTGCTTTTTTCTTTTTTCTTTTTTTTTTGGTAATACGTTCGAGGCATTTGTTTGTTTAATGACGATCGAGACGCGGCGATTGAAATGTGAGTGGAAGCTTTATTTTTCTTTTACGTAAGTAATTATTCACCTCCATTTATAGATACGTGTATAATGCATATATGGACGTAAAAGAATATACAAGGATAATAGAGATTTGAGAGAGGGAGAAAGAGAGAGAGAGAGAGAGAGAGAGAGAGAGAGAGATAACGACCGCGAAAAAAAACCGTATACTTATTCGACTACTTAATTACTTAAACATAGATGTTAAACTTCTTGCATCATTTTCACAATGTCCCCGCGATATTGTTGATGGGACAACTCTTGACAGCCTCGAGAAAGCACGTGTCCGAAAAAGGCAGCAAAGACGTTTTTTTTTTTGTCGAGAAAAATCTGTCTCAATCAAAGATGACTTATCGTTGCTAAAGTATATTCAATAGGCAATTGCAATTAATTTTCGTTAACGTTGACGGTAAGCACACGACACCGTGATCTTTTCCAACACCTTGCTAATAGTTTCGACCGAAAATCATCTTTCTTTTCTTATTCGTATTTAAATAATGGCCCATTAATCGAACGCGGCTCTATACGCGCGCAGCTCTCAGCCCACAAACTCGATCTCAACTGCGTATGCAAATGCCTGTTAGGCTTCCTCCCTTCTACGCAAACCCTGTACATTTTTCGTACATCTTGTTTTCCTTTCCACACATTTAATGATCAAAAAATCGACTACTCGGAGGAATCCTCGTTCGTTACTTACCTCGGTGCATTCACCTCGTGAGTCCCCTGCAGGTGTTTGCTTTTATCCTCGTTATTCGCTACGAATTCACGCGTGGCGGGTGACTCGAAAAAGAAAGAAAAACAAAATCGCAACCGCTACGAAAGGAAATCGTAATATCTCCAGAGGTTTAAGGAAAATTCAACTAGAGAATCAGTATTTTCAAGATTTAATCGTTAATCGTAATATTTAGAGGATATGTGTGCGTGTGTGTGTGTGTGTGTGTGCAAGAGAGCGAGAGACAGAGAGATAAATATTTCGAGAAAACGGTGCGAAAAATCAGTGTGAAAAATAAAAGTGAGAAAAATGAGAAAATAATTTTAAAAATCGTTCATACTCGATTTACACGTACACCCACGCACACATGCACATATATGCGTTGGGACAAAAGATTTCGGGACAATGCATAAGATTTTTTGATCCTGGGGGCAAATATTGGCGGACTGTGCTTGGAGAGGGAGGAGACGATTGAAAACGATTAATAATCAATTGTAATCGAATTGGAGCAAAATATATTCGTGATTTTTTTTTTTTTGTTTCATTTATTTTTATAATCGTTTCAGTTAGTATATCACGTAATAATAAATTGCTCTCTCAGCTTGAACCGACTTCCGTGGCAGTGTAATTTATTATTACACACACACACACACACACACACACACACACACACACACACACACACACACACATGCATAATATATGTATACTCGAAAAGAACCGCATACACGAAATAATGCTTGCATGTAAATGTGTACGCGTGTGCGCGTTCGTACATACATCTAGATACATTCGTGTCGCGCATTATTATAATCGTCATATTATTATTATTATTATATTATCATTATTATATTATTATATATTCAATGTTGTGCGTAGATTTTTTTCTTTTTTTTTCCCCCGCAATCCCGCGAAGCAAATTGGGAGAGGGGGCGAGAGAGAGAGAGAGAGAAAAGTGCAAAAGTGAGACAAATATATATATATATATATATATATATATATATATATATATATACAAGTGTGTGTGGTGAAAGAAAAGATAATTCGCTGGAGACAAGCGGAGGAGCAGAAAAAAAAACAAAAAATTGAGCATTAATATATGTAGCGAAGATATTTCATATTTGACATTTTATCATCACATTTATTATTATTGATTATTAATACTATTGTCATTATATGTCATTGCCGATATTATTAGCGAATAATTTTATTATTGCCGTAGCGCGACAACGGCGAGCAGCGCTGGATCATTATTATTATTATTATTCATTATAACTGAGGAAAAGTGTCGGTGTGGAATTATCACGGTGGAAAAAAAAACGAAATTGTAAACAAAAACAGCGTCGAAAAAATGAGAAAAATTACGCATGAAAATCTATAACCTCGCTCTGTGAGCAACGCTGCTCGCTACGAGTTGTGTCTGCGTGCTTCTTTTTTTTTCTTTTTTTTTTTGTGTTTGTACATAATTTATCGATAGCGGTATTAAAAACCACCAGCTGTCAATTATTATTTTATAGTATGCTGTAAAACCTCACTAGTAATTTGCTCGCAACTCGGATATATATATATATATATATATATATATATATACACACTCCCGCTCAAAAGTTTGGATACACTCATCGATATTTCTTGCCGCACTTGAAGTTGGATAACTCTGCCAAAAAAAAAGATATCCAAATTCCCAAGGCGGCGTTTGAAAAAGGGTGTATCAGGCTACAGTTTGTCGATTTTAAAAAAATTTTACGATTTTTTTTCGACCCAGTACGCCCTTTGGTACTTGACCGTTTTTAGGCCTTTTTTCGACCATCGCGAATCGGGCGCACATTTTAAGGAAATTTTTTGTATTTTTTTTTTACCATGAAAAACTCAAAAGGGATGATAAAAACTCCATCTTCCTCTATTTAAAAAATTTTTGCGATTTTTTTTCGAAATGTCATTTCATTTTTTGCTAAAAAAGAGATTTTGAAAAATTCAGAATAACTCGAGAACAATAGGGTTTAAAAAAAAACATCAGGGATGAAAAAAGTTGCGTATTTTTATACTGAATCGCCTGGAATTTTTTCAGAATTTTTCCCCGAAATTTTTTTTTTTAGTATTCTCACTCAATATAAATACTCAAAAAAAAAAATTTCGGAGAAAAATTCTGAAAAAATTCCAGGCGATCCAGTATAAAAATACGCAACTTTTTGCATCCCTGATGTTTTTTTTAACCCTATTGTTCTCGAGTTATTCTGAGTTTTTTAAAATCTATCTTTTTTAGCAAAAAATGAAATGACATTTCGAAAAAATATCGCAAAAATTTTTTGAATAGAGGAAGATGGAGCCTTTATCATCCCTTTTGAGTTTTTCATGGTAAAAAAAATACAAAAAATTTCCTTAAAATGTACTCGCGTAACTCGTGAGAGTTACGAGTAAAAATACTCACCTCATCTAGACGAGTTTTTCGTCGAAAAAGCCGCCTTTGGCTCGGCGCACCGCGTTTACGATTCGTGGCATCCGTTCGATGAGTTTATCGAGTTGGTCTTGGTTGAGACTCGGCCATGCAGCCTGCAAATGCATCCAGAGATCCCCCGTGGAAGATGGACAATATTTCCGGATTTTCCGATCAAGCTCTTCCCACAGAAGCTCGATCGGATTGAGGTCCGGTGATTGCGGCGGCCAAACCATGTTGGTGATGATCCCAGTCTTTTCCTTATTTTCCAAATATCCTCTGCAGAGTCTGGAGCTGTGCTTCGGATCATTGTCCTGCTGCATAACAAAACCATGGCCAATGGTTCGGAGACCGGATGGAAGAGCGTGTCGAACTAGTATCTGTATTCTTTCTCATAATTTCTTCGACTTTTATTAAGTCTCCGGTACCATGACCCGAAAAACAGCCCCACACCATCACAGAGCCACCCCCATGTTTCACAGTGGGCAGTAAGCATTGGGGTGCCATTTTTTCTCCGGGATTTCTTCTCACGAACACTCGTCGGTCCACAAATAATTTTTCCACTGAGCTACTGTCCACTTTCGATGTTTTAAAGCCCGTTTTTTTTATTAACGAGACGCAGCAGGGGTTTTTTTTATCGCGACACAGCCTCGGAGCCCAGAATCGAACAGCCGACGATTTACTGTTGCCAGTGATATCGAGGGTTCGTTCGATTGATTATAATCTGCTCGAATTTCCGCGGCGGTTAATCTTCGATTCCTCTTACTAGTGAGGATGATCTTTTGATCGTCTTGGGGAGGAGAAATTTTGCGGAATACTACAAGCATTGTCGACGACGACAGTCAGTTCTGCGCGAATGCTTCAAACGCGAGTACAAAATCAAACGTAATTTGCATATTTTCGCAAGAAAATTATTGATCAATTTTTCATAAATGGCAAGGAAAAAACAGATTTCTCTCGATAAACGGGGTGCAATAGTAGCGCTATGGAAAAAAGGAGTTCCATATCGAAAAATTGCAAGAGAAATTAGAGTTTCTTTGAAAGGGATCCAGACAACGATCGCGAGGTGGAAATTGACGGGCACTCATCAGGATCGTCGTCGCTTCGGCCGACCAAAAAAAAAGCAACTCCCCAAGACGATCAAAAGATCATCCTCACTAGTAAGAGGAATCGAAGATTAACCGCCGCGAAAATTCGAGCAGAATATAATCAATCGAACGAACCCTCGATATCACTGGCAACAGTAAAACGTCGGCTGTTCGATTCTGGGCTCCGAGGCTGTGTCGCGATAAAAAAACCCCTGCTGCGTCTCGTTAATAAAAAAAAACGGTACCAGTGGGCTTTAAAACATCGAAAGTGGACAGTAGCTCAGTGGAAAAATGTTTTGTGGACCGACGAGTCCAAATTCATCGTATTTGGATCTCGTCGACGAGTGTTCGTGAGAAGAAATCCCGGAGAAAAAATGGCACCCCAATGCGTACTGCCCACTGTGAAACATGGGGGTGGCTCTGTGATGGTGTGGGGCTGTTTTTCGGGTCATGGTACCGGAGACTTAATAAAAGTCGAAGGAATTATGAGAAAGGAAGAATACAAATAGATACTAGTTCGACACGCGCTTCCATCCGGTCTCCGAACCATTGGCCATGGTTTTGTTATGCAGCAGGACAACGATCCGAAGCACAGCTCCAGACTCTGCAGAGGATATCTGGAAAATAAGGAAAAGACTGGGATCATCACCAACATGGTTTGGCCGCCGCAATCACCGGACCTCAATCCGATCGAGCTTCTGTGGGAAGAGCTTGATCGGTAAATCCGGAAATATTGTCCATCTTCCACGGGGGATCTCTGGATGCATTTGCAGGCTGCATGGTCGAGTCTCAATCAAGACCAACTCGATAAACTCATCGAACGGATGCCACGAATCGTAAACGCGGTGCGCCGAGCCAAAGGCGGCTTTTTCGACGAAAAACTCGTCTAGATGAGGTGAGTATTTTTACTCGTAACTCTCACGAGTTACGCGAGTACATTTTAAGGAAATTTTTTGTATTTTTTTTTACCATGAAAAACTCAAAAGCGATGGTAAAAGCTCCATCTTCCTCTATTCAAAAAATTTTTGCGATTTTTTTTCGAAATGTCATTTCATTTTTTGCTAAAAAAGATAGATTTTGAAAAATTCAGAATAACTCGACAACAATAGGGTTTTAAAAAAAACATCAGGGATGCAAAAAGTAGCGTATTTTTATACTGAATCGCCTGGAATTTTTTCAGAATTTTTCCCCGAAATTTTTTTTTTTGAGTATTCTCACTCAATAAAAATGAAATGACATTTCGAAAAAAAATCGCAAAAATTTTTTAAATAGAGGAAGATGGAGTTTTTATCATCCCTTTTGAGTTTTTCATGGTAAAAAAAATACAAAAAATTTCCTTAAAATGTGCGCCCGATTCGCGATGGTCGAAAAAAGGCCTAAAAACGGTCAAGTATTAAAGGGCGTACTGGGTCGAAAAAAAATCGTAAAATTTTTTTAAAATCGACAAACTGTAGCCTGATACACCCTTTTTCAAACGCCGCCTTGGGAATTTGGATATCTTTTTTTTTGGCAGAGTTATCCAACTTCAAGTGCGGCAAGAAATATCGATGAGTGTATCCAAACTTTTGAGCGGGAGTCTTTATATATCGTGAGAAATAAAAGTTTTTTTTTATTTCTACACGCGACAATATTGAGAGACGAGTTAAATGAAATAAAAAAAAGATCGATAATCAAGGAATTTCGCTGAGCGGGACGTGAGTCCAGGATTTTGATTTTTTTTTTTTTCGTTTCTAATCACATCTGCATTATATTTTCGGTCTCGTAGCGCATCAAAACACTTTGTTCCTTTGAAACGTATCATTTCACTATTTATTCGTTGTTTCTTCACCCCACAGAGAGCACAATTCATTCAACTATCATTTATATTACATTTACTCTTACGATGAAAACATTTTGCGTGGAGCGCACTTCCGAATATAAAAAAAAAAAAAAAAATAAAGTAATATCGTCGTCGAGTCTTTCGAGGACAAAGATGCGGTAAAAACAAATCGACTGAGACACGTTGCATTTACAAGAGCAATCTTCGATGATTGTTGCCGCGTAAATTTTTCACACCTCGTTTCACGAACGGTGAAAAATGTAGGCTTGAGAATTTATATATATATATTTTTTGGGGCATTAACAGCGATCGAATGAAGTAAAAGTTTTGTGATCCGGAGAAGCAAACGAAAAAAAAAAAAAACTCGAAATAATTGACATCACAGACGAAAAATATTGAAAAGAAGAGACAGAAAAGAAGAGATACGAGAAGTTACGCGAATACTGGCTCAAAAATGATTTTATTAAATGAATATTTTAAAGATGATCATACCGACACAAAACACGAGAGTTTGAACAATAAACAATCGATACGAAAGAGAGAATACAATGACAAGGCACGATGAAAGGAACACGATACATGTATACCGATAAACCTACTATTACTATTATAATTATTATAATATTATACATAACTATATAGCTAAAGTAGCCGATGACCGTGAGAAAGAGATACAAGTTGCGATAGAGATATTTTCGAAAGTGTGCAGACCGAAAGAATTAAAACGACAAAAAGAAAGCGACGAGTTTATTATTTTCTATATTTTTTTATGTAATTTTACGAACAAGCGATAATATATTATGATTATTATTATTAGTATTATTATTATGAATATTTTAATATATAATATGATTTTAATATAATGTGCACTTATTTATATTTTTCTTCATTCCCTGTGTTTTTTTTGGTTTCTTTACCTTTATTTACCACTTTATTTTCTTCCGTTATTTTTAATTTCCCATTCTTCGTTGGTCGATCGCTGATTTGCGGCTGCAGTCTTCATCGTTGGCATGCGTTTTCCGGTCGTTCGTTGGATTTTTTTTCGTACTTTTCCTTTTCGCTTTCGTATTCGTCACCTCCTTCGATCTCTTTCTCCATTGTCTTGGAGGCTGTATCTCGATTAGATTTGTTGGAGGATGGAAAAAAAGGATAGACGCGAACGAATTTTCAGAAAGCAATACTCACGGGGCAATCATTTCGCAAACGAATATTGCTTTTTCGCTCCTGTTTCGCGTTTCAGTCGCAATTATAACAAAGATAAATACACTTTAATTAAACTACAAAGAGAATCAAATGTTGCGCAAGGCACGAAAAAATAAGCACCGACTTTCCTAAGCAACAGAGATTTAAACGATTGAATATAAATTTATACATAAATATATTACAGAATGCATAATATATATTTGATTTATTACAGAAAAAAAATGAACATTGATTGCAACATCAAAAGCAAAGAAAAATACGATACTCGTTAAATCTTGTCTGATAGTATATTTTCAACGATTTATTTTTTTATATATTATTCTACCGTACCTTTCTCGAAGTCACATTAAACAAAACAAAAAGAATGGAAAAACAAAACTCACGATGCTCAGTGAAATAAAACGTTATTTGTCAACTTCGTAATTGTATGTCGGCAATAAATCCTATTTTCATGATTATTTTTCTACGATACGTATTCTCGTGTTTTTTTTTGTCGTGATAACGAAGAAAAAAAAGCGTGGTGTTTCGTGAAAGAAAAACAGGAAGTGAAATAGTGCGAGAAATTAAGGGATACGTTGCATGAGAGAAACACGGTAATACAATGCGAAAGATCCGGCGATAATATCGGATCGATGAAAGAATAATCTAGTATTAAGTATTTCTATAAATTGGTACCAAGTATTTTAGTAAAAAAAGAAAACCAATAAAATAATAACGCGCGACTGAGGAAGACGACGATGATGAGAGAGAAGCGTCCAAAAATCGAACGTAGCCGCAAATAATGCGAAGGCACTTATATGAAATATAAAGCGAGGAACAAACAATAAAACAATATGCAATTTTCTTAGGCAAACACGTTTTTTTTTTCATTGATATTGTCTAACTCACAAAAGCCTCATTTTCTTATACTTACGTTTACGCATATATGTATTTATTTATTTGTATTTTTTATTTTTGAACTCTTCGAAACAAGTTCGAACAGTCTTGCACTGGCCGTCCTCTCAATCGGTCACAACGCTCTTACAATTCGGCGTTTATAATTTACATACGTAAAACCTATTCGAATGTCCTTCTTTCGACTGAGACGCGCTATGCATGTTCGTTAACGAAAAAGTTAAGCCGATACTCGTGTAACTTTGTAAAGTTGTGAATTAAGGGGGGAGATACTTTTAGGCGAAGAAAAAAATTGTCGATTTTTATTATTTGTTTTAAAGGGAAAGTTTTCTTCACCTTTTTTGGACCTACGGTATGCTTTATTACTACTTATGGCTGGTGTATGGTATTTTTTAAGGTAATTATATAGTTTATCTTGTTCACGGTGAATTTTTATTCCGCAAAGTTCTGCTCGAAGATATGGATGCGAATGAGAATATTGCCGGAAATTCAGTATGTGCCGAGTGCATTTTAACACATCGGGAGTTCTCACCAATGTAACCAATACTTGCTAAAAAAAAGTAGAAACCCTGAAATTCGTAAATTTTTACTATTTTTTCAAATGTATTTTTTTCGTAAAAAAATCTGGAACCTAAAAAACCATCTGCCCCCAACATAACATCATTATTTACGCCACAAAAAATCGATGAATCGCAAAAAAAAAAAATCGGAGGCAATTTTTATAAAAAGTCACTAAATTATATAATTACCTTTTTTAAATTAAACTTTAAAAATAGCGTTTGCATGGCACGGCCTTCTGAACGGGTTTGCGGCGGATGTTGTCAGACGGCGTGACACGTAGCGTCGTCGGGATTAATCTGAGAAATAACCAACGACAATTTTTCTTTCCTCAACACTCATACGCAGAATATGAACCAAGAAAAAGTGAGAAATGTTGGAAATTGATGAAATGGTACGCTTTGAAACAAAACGATTGAATTTTCCGAAAAAATGGCTACATTTTGTAATGAAAAGAAATACTTTTTTGTTCATTTTCAAGAACATTTAGGGTCATGTTTTAGCCAATAAGGTTAGAAAGATTTATACTAAATTTCATCAGAATCGGTCGTTTAGTTTTTTCGCTAGACGTCACTCCAGTTTCTAAAATGGAGCTTGGAAGATTGTGCAATACCTCCGCCAATTTTAAAGGTTAACAAAAAATACCAGGCAACAGCCAAAAGTAGTAATAAAAAATATGAAGAAAAAGTAGTAATAAAAAATGGTGAATAAATCTTGCCTTAAAAAAAAAATCATGAAAATCAGCAAAAAAATGTCTTCGCCTAAAGGTACTTCCTCCCTTAAACGGAGCCTCGATTGCGAGATATTTGTTCCTTGCTGGGGACGTCAGAAGTCCGAAATTATTTTACGGGAACCCAACTAGAAGGACGAAACATTGACAAGGAAAGCTTGCGAGGTCGATCTCTTCGATTTCGATGAAATTTGGCATGCTTGTAGAATGGGTAAAAATAGGAGACGCGTATTTTTTTATATCTGCTGAACCCGATTTTTAAGGGGTGAAACGCATCCTCGAAAATAGGGGTGTTTTTTTTCGTTTTTCGTCGATAACGTTATCGTTCTCATCCTCAGTGTAAAGTACACGAAAAAATGAAGATTGTTGCAATTCGAAACTTTTTCATATCTCGTACCGTTAAAACTTTATCGACGAAAAACACCCCAATTTTGGAGGATGCGTTTCAACCCTTAAAAATCGGGTTCCGCAAATATAAAAAAAATACGTGTCGCCTACTTTCACCCGTTCTACAAGCATGCCACATTTTATCGAAATCGGAGAGCTCGACCTCGCAACCTCTCCTTGCGAAAAATACGGATTCTCCGAGTAAGAGAGACGAACATAACGGGATGGTTGCTTCAAAAAATGGCGCGTATCAGTGCCTGCCGAATTATTCATCACCGAACGGAACGTCACAACTATTGCGATAAATTTACAAAAATCGAGAGAAAAAATACGAGCGAACGCCGAAGAAGAGAAATGGAGGTGGAAAAGCTGGGATTGAAAGGGGGTCAGTGACCTTTTCGTGAGGGCGGTCGGAGGGAGGGCTGAAGAAATGACGAGTCCGGGGTGGTTTTTCCCAGGGTTCGACGGGTTGCGACGTCCCTGGCAAGAGTCACGTGTGAACTCCGCATTGACTTGCAATCGAGGCGCGACGTTGTTCCCATCGCAGTCTCCATTCCATATATATATATATATATATATATATATATATATATATATATATATATATATATATATATATATATCCTGAACTTGCATGAACCCAGCGCAACCGACGAATTCCTCATCTCCTAAGAGAGCCTAATCTCACCCAAAAGACAACTAAACAGTCCTCGAATTATTCTTCGGTGTTTATTGTTTCTCAAAAACGCCCGAAAAACAATAACTACGCGACTCAAACGTTACCTTTACAAATTTTCACCGGTCCACTCGGGTGCTGAGGTATAAGAGCCGAATGACAAAAGTTTCCAACTTCATGGACATAGGCCGCGATGAATATTCCAGGCAAAGTCGTATCGCAACGCGAATGCACGAAGAAAGAGTGCAAAAAGAAAAAACAAGGAGGAAGATAGCGGTAGCATTTGGTGGTCGTTTTTTTCTCTCACTTTTGTAAGCGAGACCACGCTGGATGCCCGGCGTTGCAAGGGCTGTTGCCCGTTGGGATGGCAACGTCGCATTGCAGCGTTGGGGGTTGCGGTCGATGCCGTTGGGGCGGTAGAACGGCGTGTAGTAGAAACTCGCCGGGGGTGGCGTTGCTGCTCCCTCTTTTCCTCCTCTCTCTCTCTCTCTCTCTCTCTCTCTCTTCGTCCCTATTTCTCTTTTCCTCTCGGCAATGTCGTTCTCTCGCGAGGGGGTTGCGATGGACGCCGGCATCACCGCCAGCGAAACGGGCGAGGCTCCGCAAGGGGTGCGGAGGAAAATGCGGAGGGGTGGCTCTTGCCGGCGCCATCGAGGGAGGTCGACGCCGCTCCTCGCACGTTACACGTATAGCGCGATCGACGTCCAATCGGCCAATCCCTAATCCTCAATTCACCCTCTCGGATTCCGTTCACGATTTTTTTGTGCTTTCTCAAAAAACACCCGGCGTCGGGTCATTCTCGTTTTTCAAATTTTTCTTCCGAACGGAAAAAGCTCTTTGGTTTTTAAGCGTCAGGGGTAATTTAAAAGTTTTCACAAGAAAATAACGAAAATAATAAATTAGACCATGAAAAAATTAATTTTTGAGATTTCTTATTTATTTAGTAATCAGTATGAAAAATTCATCGAGTACTTTTGTGACTACTTTTTGGATGTTCGTTACTGCAGAAAATGTTAGGCAGTGCAATTTAAAAACTTAAATTCTTCGTGTCCCCAAGTTTGAGACTCAAGGCCGGAGCCTGAATTAGACGGTCCAACAAAAGCGTTTTTCGGGAATCTTTTTAGGAGGAAAAAAAAAAACAAGTGAGCCCAGTAAACTTTGAGGTATCTTGGCATGTATATTTGAAATGTATAAAACAAATGTCAACATGAAACAATAAATGACTGCAGATTTATTAGCCTATTCCATGTGCGTCTTGCCACTACAGTCCCTAATCGGCGGGAATGAGGCAGCTCGTAATTCTTGACTGAACCGAATAAAGCACTGAAATTTTCAATTGTCATATATTTTTCTTCTGGGTGAATCAAGAAAAAGCTCGAAAAATTGTGAAATTATAACTTTTCTCAGGTTTGAAAAAAATGTGTTAAAAAAACACTTTAACGTGCTATAAAAATGATTTAACCCTTAGTAGTCACACTTAGGCCCGGTTTCACAATTCTTGGTTAACCGAGTTAACCGAAGTTTAAGGGCGACTGGACCAATCAGAACCACGCTGAGCTGGCTAAACTCCGGTGAAATCGGTTAACCGAGAGTTGTGGAACCGGGCCGTAGCAGGAATCACGTTATAGTCATACTGGGTCCATGGGACCCAGGCTTTTTTCAAATTGTTATAAATAATGAAATAATGCATTGTGCGATATGATAAAAAATAGTGAGGTATAATTTGAACCTTGTTTAATACAAGGATATTGGTTAGGAATAAAAAATAAAATTTTAAATATGCAAAAAAAACGTGAAAAATGACTTTTTTTAAAATTGCTGTAACTCTTGTAATTATTGACAAAAATAACATAAAAAATTGTCTTATAATCTGGAAACGATGTACTTTGAAATAGACATAGCGGTTTCTGTGGACTTTTCAAAAAGTATATTTATTTCATCCAACGCAGGTGCGATTTAGAAGGAAAGAATGAAACGCTTATGCATATTAAAAATGTATGTTTCATTGGGAGGAAAAGAACTTGTACGGCATCAAAATAATTTGTTTGGGTCCCGTGGACCCAGTGTGATTATTAAGGGTTAAAAATACTTTTTCAACGACTTTTTTAATTCCCTTAGAAGAGATTTTCATACCGAAGAAAATAAACTTTAGTTTCATTCAATAGGTCGTTTAGTTTTTTTGCTATCACGCCCGCCAATTTGGAAAAATTGTGAAAATGAACACTGGAGAAAACGCACTTCAAAGTTTTCAATAGGAGGACATATCAATATCGATCGTTTCTCTGCTTTCGGGCTTGTATCTTGGAAAATATTTACTTGTAGACTTTGTTTACAAGTAACAAGGTTTACGAGTAACTTTGTAAATATATTCTTGAATAGTTTATCCATGGATTTAAGCAATAAATAAAAAAAACGATATTTCGGGCCTTCTTATTCAGGCTTCGGCCTTACATTCATGCTCTAATAGATTTTGACAGTTCTATTATCTATTTAATAAGTTTCGACACTACAATTCCCCGTGTGTAAACTTTCATCGCTTGAATTCGCTGTGCTGTCTTCACTTCACTTTAAGTTCTCATGGAACGAAGCTCGACACTTGAACGGCATATTCAATGAAGTTCGCTTCGTTGATTAATTCTCGAATTGAATTCCACGCTTGTATGTGGCGGGAAACATGTGTTAGAAATTTTTGCAAAAATCTTGTCACGCAGTACCGTGATTCGAACCGCAATGGCGTGAGGTGCCTGCAGAAAGGCATCTCTGCATACAAGCATGCGTTGCCCTGTTCCTTTCTATTCTTATCCAACCCCTTCTGCGGCAAATCAATAGGGAACCACCCTCTCCCGTCGTTGAGACGTTTACAGTTCGCGCCAATCGCCGAAACCCACGAAATTTCGAATCCCAATTAATATTGTTCGAAATATGGGAATGCATTTGGATATAAAGCTTTCCGCGTCATTGGTCCTTTTCGAGCTTTATTTTTGGTATGGGCCAGGTGGGCGAAAAATTCTACCACAAAAGTGCATTTCAACTCTTGAAAACTAAAACGAAAGATGAACGTGCGCGTTTTACTGTCCGATGGAACGCCTTGGACTTTGGCGAAGGGAAAGAGAGAGAGAGAAGGGGGGGCAAGGAGAGGAAGATATGGAAATTTTTGTCCGCAATCCCTTAAGATCAAGGTTGTTCCGTTTGTTTGCTGTGTACTCCACGTCGCCGGAATTTGCATAACTTTTCATTAGGGGTGGCCACTGTGACGGATCGAAAAATATCGTTTTTTCCGAATTTCGTTGTCGACTAGATTATTTATTTGGATTTTGGGGAAAAGGTATGTTCTTGAGCTTGTTTCGTGTAATTTTTATTTGAAAAATTAAACTTCACAATATTGTTGAGGTATAATAGAGCCTCCGGATAAAAAAATGTGGTCCAACCGCTGGATCGACAACTTGACAATGGTTGTTCTGAGAAGTAAAAATAAACAAGTTTCATAATCTATAGAAAAGTAGTTCCCATTGTAAGGAGACGTTTTTCGAAGAAAAAGTCACTAAATGCGGGGGTTTAAGAAAGTGTAATTTTCGCGAAATTTTTACTTATATTCGGGTACTTAAAAAACACTAAATAAAAAAAACGGCTACGTGCGACGATAATTCTGCAAGTACGGAATTTTCATGATTCCGGTCAGGGAAAAGTCGCCTCGAGAAAAACGCGATTGAAAGTTTTGTAACTCGTTCAATTTTCAATGTTTTAACTTGAATTTTTTTCACATATTCTTGAATATGTATACTGAGAAAATGCGGAAAAAAATGATTTTGTTGATTCGTGACAGTGGTGTCTCGCCTTAAGGGGGGAGCCTGAATTAGAAGGTTCACAAAAGCGTTTTTTCGGGATTTTTTTATAGAAGGGAAAATAACAAGTGAGCTTTGTAAACATTGCGGTATGTTTTTCATGTATATTTAAAATCTATGTAAAAAATGTTTCAACATGAAACAATGAATGACTGCAGATTGATCAGCCTATTCCATGTGCGTCTTTCCACTGCAGTCCCCAATCGACGGTAAAGATGCAGCTCGTAATTCTTGACTGAAACAAAAAACCAATGAAATTTTCAATTTTCATATATTTTTCTTCTGGACGAATTGAAAAAAAAGCCAAAAAAATCGTCAAACTATAACTTTTCTCAGTTTAAAAAAAATGTGTTAAAAAAAAACACTTTAACGTGCCATAAAAATTATTTGAAAATACTTTTTCAAAGACTTTTTTAATTCACTTAGAATCGATTTTCATACTGAAGAAAATAAACATCAATTTGGAAAAATCGTGAAAATGAAAAGCGGCGAAAACGCGCCGCAAAGTTTTCAATATTCGGAAATATCAATATCAAACATCGCTTCTCTGCTTTTGGCCTTGTATCTCCGAAAATATTTACAATTGGTCTCTGTAACTTCCAAATATATTCTCGGATAGTTAATCTCGCGATTTAAGGAGGTTGGAGCGTTAGTCACAATCCAAGGTTAAATTTAATAAAAAATACATGTTATTGTTTAGACTATACTGAGTCGTTACGAATTTTTCAAACTTTTTTCACCACCAAACACCAGAGATAAAAAATAGTTTAATGTATGTAATTTAACGTGCGGTTAGATGGGCAAGACTTTCACAATAAAGGTTATCTAATTTTTTTTGTTATTTACCACCAAGATAAACTTTTTTTAACAATGGATTAACGCAAACTGCACCTTTGTAAACATTGAGGAAAAAAATCTCATCTTGGCCATCGTAAACCATGGGCCAATAGTCTCGTGACGTAAATATGAATAGGCATAATTATAAATTACTCAAAATTTCATTGTGAATTGTATAAAACATTCGTCGTCGTAGTTTTTTCATAATAATCATCGATAATGTTATACTTTTTCAAGTTGGTAGTAACACAAACGTTTTTCTACTTTACGTAATAAAAATATAAAAATGCATAAATTTGCCCTTTAATTATGTATTTAAAAAAATTAGCATATACAGAATAAATCTGTACCTCGTATGCATTTTTTTTGAGGTTCATTGAAAAAAAATCACTAAACCGTCATTTGACTCAACTGAATCGCTCCAACCTCCTTAAGCAACAAAAAAGCGATTTTTTCGGACCTTCTAATTCAGGCTCTGGCCTGAATATTCCCAAATTGTTTCCACCTTTAGTTTCCATCGATGAGGTTGGCCACGAAGGCGTACCTGCAGGACATTCTCAGGCTTGTTACAGAGACCCGAGCAGGCGTGCGTGTACGATGGGGTAGGGTCGAGGGCGATGTCTCGTTCTTTTGATTTAGAACGAAGCCTTAAAGGGTTTTCTTTCTCTCTGCCTTGGTTTTTCCTCGTGTGCGATAGAGGCGTATTCGTTCCGTTATTTTACTCTTCATATGCCATGAACATTGCAGCGTAACGCAGCCGTCTCTACTCGTGACGTAAATTTTTTTTTTTTTACGTTCGACGTTGCCTATTGAGCGAGTTGGAAACGTCATCCCCCGTGTAACTTTGAGAAGGGAAAATAATACTAGAATGTAACTGTTTGACGGGAAGCTCCCTTCAGCGGCTCTGCGTAGTCTTCTCTCTCCTTGTCGCCCTCTCTCTCTCTCTCTCTCTTTCTCCCCCTCTCTCTCTTATTGTCTACACGTAATCCCATTCGTCTCTCTTGCTCTTCGCCTCGATCTGGCGCAACCCTCTCGGTCATACGTGTATCAATTGGTGGCAGGCAAAAGGGCGCAATCCGTGAGATTCTACACACAGGGCCATCCGGAATTACGTCCTTGCGCTTGATGGCCGTTATACTTACGATGTACACTCACACGTACACACGTTGTACGTCCTTACTCTATATATCGTCGTCTCTCTTGCCAGTCTCGGTCGATAGCTCGTGGGGGTCGCGGCAAAGAGACGCGGCGACGCCCTACCCTCCCAGTCAACCCCCTTTAGCGATCCCGCAGAGGTTCCCAATCTCTTAAAGTGCGGCACATCACTTACGAGAAAACTCTCGCCGTCATGTTCTTCGGGCTCAACTCGAGAAATCTCACCGCCGTCACGAGATGACTAGGTGGCAAAATTCGCAATCGTATCGCTTCAAATGTGTTTTTAAGTCTAAACACGTTTTATCGTTGCTTATAGTTTGTTGGTACCAAGGGGGTCGTATTAACGATGTTTTTTTTTTTTCATTCGCAATTCCGTTACGATGGTTATCACTTATCGCGAGAACTCGAACCGAGTATGTCTTCAAATGCCCGAACGCCCGAAAAAATCGACTAGAAGTGACCTCACTTCTAGTCGATTTTTTTTCGTTTTAAAAAACGGATTTTTCGACTTCCGGAAGTTTGAATTGTCTACGTTCACTGGAATGGCTTTTTACTATACAAGGTGTTAGGAAGGTCGATGCAAAGTCTTAAGGGGGTGATAGGTCGACTTGTTAGGAACATATCTAACCAAGGTTAACTTAGTCCAGAGTCTAAGGATTTCGAGTTATCATGGTAAGTATGATTTTTGGAAAATTTCCCCCTTTTTTGGAAAAGTTTTTTTTTTGAATAGCATTAACATAAGAAGTATTTTCATTTTTTGACAAGTTTTTAATTATTCAACACGTTCCATTTAGTAAATTGCGTGAATGCAGATGATTGTATTGGTGTTTGTGGATTGAATACACATTAAGCTAAGAAGCAAATAAGTTTTTAGTTACCTATTATTGTCTGTTTGAACATTATGAACGAGCTGGTGCCTAATTTTGGGAAATTTTCCAAAAATCATACCATGATAACTCGAAATCCGTAGACTTTGGACTAAGGTAACCTAGGTTAGATATGTTCCTAGCGAGGTGACCTATCACCCCCTTAAGACTTTGCATTGACCTTCCAACACCCTGTATGCGAAGAAATGGAAACTCAAACTGCAGCACCGAACTGATTCGAACTTGTTTCGTTCTGTTTTGTTCCCACCTCGATATTAGGAAATCGAGCGTTTCTTTTTCATTTGCACTATTATTTACTCATACTATTGTGCAGCGGATTTTTTTTTGCACACCGCAAAATCCACACACGAACTATTTGATAGTATGAGATGGCTGAGGGGAAAGATTGAACCGGGACAATCTTACACGCGCTGGACAGTGACTCTCAAACGTTTCGAATCGATAAACTTCCTCCTTCGGTTTCTATTACTAGCCCAAGCCACACACACGTACACTCGTGGATAATTTATCATGAAAGCAAAAGGTAAATAGGGGATACTGTGAATCACATGTGAGCATGAGTTTCTCTCTCTCTCTCTCTCTCTCTCTCTCTCTCTCTCTCTCTCTCTCTTTCTCTCTCTTTACGTACTTTTCGGCTCGGAACAGCATCATTTTCTTCTTTCAAGGCATGCACCCATCAACATAACCTCACAAATTTTCGAACTGAGGTTTCTCACTCCTGTTTACGTTTTTTTAGAAAAAACAAAGAATCAGGCTCCGGAGAATTCTCTGACGCAGAGCTTGACGATTTCATTTGGCCCTAAATATTATTAACCTCTGAGAAATCTCCGTTCGAAAATTTCAGCCATCTCTCTCGCACTCGTATGTCACGTGGTGCATCGTCTACTTACAAGGAAAGGTTGCGAGGTTGATCTCTCCGATTTCGATGAAATTTGGCATGCTTGTAGAATGGGTAAAAATAGGCGACACGTATTTTTTTATATCTGCGCAACCCGATTTTTAAGGGGTGAAACGCACCCTCGAAAATAGGGGTGTTTTTCATTTTTCGTCGATAACGTTATCGTTCTCATCTCCAATGTACACAAAAAAAAATAAACATTGTTGAACTTTGAAATTTTTTCATATCTCGTGCCGTTAGAGCGTTATGGACGAAAAACACCCCAATTTTCGAGGGTGCGTTTCAACCCTTAAAAATCGGGTTCTGCGGATATAAAAAAATACGTGTCGCCTATTTTTACCCATTCTACAATTATGTCAAATTTTTATCGAAATCGGAGAGATCGACCTTGTTAGCCTCAGCCTAGACGTTTTTTCCATCACGTGTAACGAGCCCTCACGGTGTGAAAAAATCGGGCTGGAGCTGTAATACAGAAATGGGTGTAAATATGGGCCGGAGGTTATTGTAACGCGACTCGACTCTGTCACTCTCAGGCAAACGATGCGACACATATTGATTAAACTGGTGCAACATTGTAGAATATTTAGAACGAGGGAGGCCACGCTCTTTACCGTCACCGCTCTCTCTCTCTCTCTCTCTCTCTCTCTCTCTCTCTCTCTCTCTCTCTCTCTCTCTCTCTCTCTCTCTCTCTCTCTCTCTCTCTCTCTCTCTCTCTCTCTCCTCTTTCTTTTTGTCGCGAGTGCTGCTATGTAGGTCCAGCCTCTCTAGGATCACCAAACGAGCTTCAGACGAATGCTTGCGGCAAAGCGAGCGAATGTTCTCCTCTGAGAAAATTTCCCATTCATTTCCAATATGCAAGAGCTCAGAATATCTATTATTTTTTTTTTTTACTAAACTCCTGCCTTATTTTCCGTGGCATAGTCTACATTCAAAGTTCCGGTTATCATTGTCAAATGCAGCGGAATTTCACATCGTTATCTCTCGATCGAAAAAGTCGATGTAAAAACGTGGCGAATCTTCCAATTGGCTAAAGTGAAAAGCGCACTGGACATGTCGCAGTGTTACGACGTATTGGGCGTCTTGAGGGGGAGACGGACGTAGGAGAAAAAAAAAGCTTTCGTAGATATTGAAGGAATTATATTATATCGATAAACGGTTGACGATTGAACGGCGTATCGCGTTTCTTATTCGGTACGGCAATGAAAACGGTCATGAGTAAATATAATGATTAATAAACATTATTACTATAATTATGTATTGGAAAGCTAAGGGAAGCGCGGGTGCGAAGTGATGCGAAAACGTGTCGCGGTGGGCCTCGATGAGTTTTACGGCTTTTTTTCTATTTTACTATGACATGATCCTCGACAGTAACAAAATTCTTAAATATATATATATATATATTTAAGAGGAAAACAAGAACTTTGACGAAGCGAAGAAAAATAGGGGTGTGATTGAACAAAAGATAAACGTACATGAGTATTATATATTTATATGTATATATGTGTATATATATATATATATATATATATATATATATATATATATATATATGTATGTGTATATATAAATGTATACGTATATGCATTATAGGATATTGTGTTTGTCGAGTATATGTAAACATATATTTATATATCCATAGTCCATTTGACAATGCGCGTAATCTGTAGTGTTTCAGCGAAATCACTCGCGCTATGTCGTCGCGTTGTCCCTTTCCCCTTTCCCCACCTAATAGCCGTACGGATAAGCGCAATTGCATTCGAGAGCAGCACCATCCGACGGCGAAAAATTGCAATGTTAAGGGTAATATTTACAAACAAAAAAAATCGTGGACAAACGAGAACGAAAAAAAAAAAACGTACCAATTCCTCTACACCCTGTCCTTTTGAATACAGGGGGGGATGGGGCAACGCGAGCGAGGAGGAATAACATCTAAAATTACGAAAAGAAAAATATATTAAGGATATGTAAAGAATTAATTTTGTACTTTTTCGTGTACTTTGCGAAATGCTCAACAAAAAAGAAAATCGTATCTATTGTATTTAAAATGCAGAAAAAAAAACTCGGTGTGGTAAATGAAAAGTGAACAAAAAATGCGTTCGAGAAGTTTAGGAAACCAACAAAAAATCGATGGTCGAAAGAACGAAAAACGATGAGAGTTGCTATAAAAAAAGCGCGCCCTCTTTCGCGGAGAGACACTATTGAAGCGTTTTATACCAGGAAAGAAATGTTTGAAAAAAAATAACTTTTTGCGGTGAACGACAATGTCAGCGTTGGACCAGCGAGATTCGAGGGTAATCGGCGCGAGACTCTCGTACACGTCAAACTTGGCGTCCAGTCTTCCCTACTGTGGGCGAAATATTTTCCCTTTTCTTCATGTACGAATACGAGTCGAAGATATCAATCGAGCAACGTGTACGAGAGTTGGCGAGTTTTTTTTTTGTTTCGTTTCGCGACGAAATGTATGGACGGTCCAGCTGTAAGAGGGCGTAATTTTTGGTAGAGAGATGGAAAAAAGCGCGACTGAGAGACCAGCGGAGAAAAATCGAACGGCAAAGGGGAGAAAAAAAGGATAAGAAAAATTTATCGATACAAAATATTAATACCTAAATGCCCGGTTTATTTTTATATTTATTTTTCGATCTATGAAACGTTATAAAAGTTTAAAAGTAATATTAAATTAAAGAAGTATATTATACGTGGAATGTATGACGATGAATATTAATTAACCTAAACGCTATTGTACATTAAAACGATACTTATTGATATACTAAAAAAAATATTTCATACACGTAATATTCAATATTTGCAAATCCTGACAATTACAGTTTGAACAATTGCAATTAGCGGTGATGATAAGGCTTCGACATTTAAAATATTTAAAAAAAAATCTCCAGCCTTGAATGCCCTCTCCCGTTGATAACTCGGCAAATTATTTTTCGTCTCGTTGCGGTGAGCAACAATTTTTGTCTCCCCACGTTTTTACGTTCGCGTGTATTTCGTCGCCCTTTGTGGGTGCTCAAAGTTTTACCGATTCAAAGACATTCGAAGTTTCCACTTCGTAGCCTCAATTATAAACGAATAACAAGAAAAAACGTATTGATGGCCGTATAATTCGGTGTAGTGTTTTAGAGTCTAAGGTGTTGAAAAAGAGGAAGAATTGAATGGTAAATCACTCGAAATGGAACAAGCGACATCCTCGAAGTAGGCTTACGATTAAAAGAGGTACGTCTTTGTTTTCCCTTCCTTTGGCAAGTCCCTGACGCGTGATCGTAATCATCGTTATTATTTTCGTGCAAGCATGTCGCAACCTTCACCGTCATTGGCTGACTAGAAATAACAATAATGATATTCCAAATAATCATAAATGCACCAATGATGTACCGTTGATATTTAGATGTCACGTTCAGCATTTAAACAACAACAAAACGTTTTTACCAATCCGGCGTACTTGTCAAAGTGTTGAGAAGCTCCGGACGTGCTCGAAATAACGCACCATTTTATCGAGAGAAAATAAAAAAAAACCATTACTGCCCAATTGCTCCTATAGATTTAGTTCGTATAAGCGATTTTTCGTCAGAGAGCATAGAATAATACGAAGCTGACAAAAAAGTGAACTATGTGCGGAAATTATAGACGCGAATATACCAGAGGGCCATCGACGTCGGATAAATGTCGCGTTTTCGCAGAGTTATGAAGAAGAAAAAAAATGATAACATGTAACAAAATGATTTTTAATCGAGTATATTTAACGAGACGTATTTGTCTGTGTGTAGAGAACGAGGGAGGATGAAAAAGTGCACCGTGTAATAGTCCAGTAAAAGAGACGAAAACCCAGCACTTTTTAGCGTAGAATACGAATTTTTGAATGACGGTAGACGGTTGCATACTGAAAGTAACCCCAATAAAATGGTGCCCCTCGACTCGCCGCAATCCTAAGAAATAAGGGTTGAAAACTCAAAAATCGCCGTATCTCGATAATAAATAGGCCGATGAAAAAAAGTTTCAAACAAAAGTTGTTTGGAATAATAACATTCGTATAAAAGTTATCTGACGTCCAACCGCCTATCTTTAAAAATAGCGGCACAAAAACGATTCGAAAATTCGGAGTTGATGCGTGCGCGAGCGGAGTGACCATCGCTCTTCTCGCCAAAAGGATTGCCAAAGGATATCGCTGCGTCCTTGTCTGGGTGATTATTGCTCTCGTGTTTTTGTGCCGCTATTTTCAAAGATAGGGGATTGGACGTCACATAACTTTGTACGTATTTTATTCTTCCAAACAACTTTTGTTTGAAACATTTTTTGATCGGGCTATTAATTATCGAGATACGGCGATATTTAAGTTTTCAACCCCTATTGCTTAGGGTTAGGGCGAGTTGAGGGGCAATATTTTAATGGGGTTTCTTTCAGTATGCGACCATCTATCTTCAGTCACAAATTCATATTATACGCTAAAAAGTGCTGGGTTTTCGTCTCTTTTACTAAACTATAAAGTCGTCTGGCTGAGAGAATCGGTTGTGACACAATGGCGGATCTTAATAATCGTTGGTTTGTTTCAAAACAGACTGATTGCGAGATGAGCGTAAATGTGAAACGGAAATAATGTGAAATAAGTAAATTAAACGTGACGAGGACGGAAGGGCGCGAAAAAAATGAAGAAAAAAAATGTACACGATGAATTTTAGCACTAGGATCAATCAATGTTTAATAATCGATCTCGATTAACCTAATCCACTCACTTGTTTCGCATAACTATTTGAAGTAATGGCTAACGTAATAATTTGTGATATGTATGTGTGTATATATATATATATATATATATATATATATATATTATTTGTAATATGGATATGCGGAATGCCTCACGGAGATTGGAAAAAAATGTTAACTGTAGAACGCTGAATCTTCAGCTATTTTTTTTCCAAGCGCCCTAGCTGATCTCTAACAGCCAGATGAGCTGTTATCACTGGTGTCGAGCCTCGTACAGTAGATGTAGCCGTTAAATGTATATCCGATCGCATTCTCAAAGTTGGCCCAATCCGTGGGACATTTTGTGTATGTGTAAACACGCGCATAGCTTTTTGACTGATTATCATAACGTGATCGGAAATTATACGATATAAAAGAAAATACGAATAACAACAATGCATAATGTTAACTGGGGAAAAACCATTGAAAATAATGAAAAAGGCAACAAAAAAAAAGTATCAGCACACCGAAATTACTCCGTGGTGTTTGTCTTATTCCGGTGGCGTTGTTGAACACATTGAAACGAAAAAATCGCCCCTAAGCGTACCGCCGAAGAAAATAATTCAAGGGTGGACCGTTTGATTATTATTCCCGTAATCGAAACGTCCGCAGGAGCCCTTTGAATGAAACAAAAATCACACCGGACGCATTCTCCGATCGTCCGTAAATTATTTTTGATAAATTCGCGCGGGAATAAGATTCCTCCGACGACCCCACCGCACTAAGGTGACTAAAAAAGAAAGAACGTGAAGAAAATTGAATGACGGCAGAGATAATCGTGAGTGAAAACGCTTTCGTTTTCTTTCGCGTCGCTTGAATGCGAAAATATTGCACCAAAAAAAATGTGTGATCTCCGAAATTCGTGTTTTCGCGAAGATTCTGACAAATCGCGTGTCTGGGATGTGAACGCCTCAATTGAGTACGCGCGCAATGGGGTTGGAAGCGCGATTGGAAATAATTTTAAAAATGTAAAAGAGGAAATTGGGAATCATGTTTGAGAGGGGGACGAGCATTTAATGCGGATATATGTGTGCGGATATATATATATATATATATATATACCTATATTCTTATGATGCATGGTTAAGGCCTAAAATGAAGCGACACACGTATACATAATATGCAGAAGATCGTAAAGATAAAAAAACAAAAAAATACATACGAACACTGGTACACTGCTAGATATTTATACGTACATGAATATTATTATATGGGTATATAAAAGCATATATATATATATACTTATATACTTATATATATATATATATATATGTCTGTAGTAATCGTAACAATTAATTATTGTTTTCTATATGTAGATTCCTAATTGCCACCGGCATAAAAAGCATTCCCACATCTGGTCCTTCAACCTCTCGTCCTTCCCTATCCCTCCCCCGCTTCTCTTAATCTCCTGTAAAATAATCCGACGTTAACTCGGATTTTTTACATTAACGACACGTCTTCGATATGGAATTTCAAAGCAATAAGTATGAAAAACAAAGAATAAATAATGAATGTACCTTAAGGTTTAATGTAGGATGCGATTGAAGATTGTAAGCAAGAGAGAGACAGAGAAAGTGAGAGAGAAAGGGAGAGCTAGGATGACGAAAAAGTAACGAAAAAAAAAAATAAACAAATAAAAACAACAAAAAATCCCACCAGACAAAATATATTACCTTGACATCATGGGATCGCGTACGGTAACTGTAGAAGACACTAGTTTAACACTCATCGACATCGTTGTATAATATCGATCGATATTTGTCTAAGGAGTTTTGGGACAATTGACGATATGTTACTATTTGATTCAAATTTATACAGTAAATTCTTTGTCTTATACTGAATGCTCCAAGCTTTTAATCGGTCGTCTACACCGTTTCTGTAGAATTTACTATTGAAGAAATACTTTTTAACACGGGGAGATGCCTACGCTCATCGCTGAATGGCAGTTTTACGCATAGTGTGAAAAAAAAAATTAAAATTTTATGAATACTGTCAAATCACTCAGTACATTATGACAATTTTGTCTCCCTTTACATTATGACAATTAGGCATCTCCGTGTGTTAAAAAGTGTTTCTTGAATTGTACATTTCAAAAGGAACGGTGTGGACGTTCGATTTAAAATTTAGAGGTTGCATTCAGTACATGACAAAGAATTAACGTAAATATTTAAACCAAATGGAAACAAATGGTCAATAGTCCCGAAACTCCTTAATCGAATTGGAGAAAACCCTGTTAATATTTTATTTTTTATTCAATCCAATCGTCCATTATTCTTATAGAGATTGTCTGATTGTCGATTGAATATTAAGGTAGAACGAGCGCGCGCTCATGATTTCTATAGATTTTGTTCAAATTTTGACCAGGAATTGTTTGTACAGTACTACCTCTCTAAGAGAGCCCTCGCTAAGAGAGAATTTCCCCGCCGTTCCGCTTGAGCGCATTTTATGGCTTCCCCCACCTAGCTCGAGCTGTCCAGTGTACCCGAGGCCTCTCGAGTTTGTCGCGGACAACTCGATAAGAGATCGCGAGCGATTTCAGAAAATCGCACGTCGCACGATTGTCAAATGGATAATATTCCTTTGTATAATAATATATACGTTTAAGCCGTAAAGTCGGAGAAAAAAACATGCACCATAATTAAATTTCAAGTAGTAATTAAATGCAAGTAAAATATATTTTAATAGACATTAACACAGCATAGAATATTATTGATATTGATAAAAATTATCGAGGCTACATTATACTAAAGATATGTTTATGAGTAGTAGTAATAAATGCAAATATCGTACAGCATGTACGATATGTATGTATCATAACATATATACTATACATCAGAGTATAGAGTCCTGTTGACGTCCGCAAGAATCGTAGAGACGGCTTCATTTTCGTGATCAGCTGGCGCTCTCTTATCGAGTTCGAGTGGAGAAACACATACACGCTACCACATGCGCGATTTTCGAGCGCGCTAACCTAGCGGTGGGGGAAGGCTTCGGCGACGAATTTCTCGAGAATTTCTTCCCCTAACCGCCCAAGACCGCTCTCTTAGAGAGGTAGTACTGTATCATTATGCATGTTTGGGTAAAATTTCAGTTGACTATTTAGATTGTGCGATAATGGGTTTTAAAATTGCAACTTTTAACACTTCAGAGTCTCCATTAAGGGGTTAGGCCACTCTAGAGCCCCAAAATAGGCTTTTTCGGGATTTTTTAAAAAGAACAACTACAAAATAAATCGAGATTACAAAAAAGGGTGTTTATCTTACATATCAGTGACTCTATAAATTAATTTTTTTGGAGCGATTAATTTAAACATGGCGTCTGTGCAGCGTTTATCTCAAAAATGCATTTTTTAAGTTGGCCTGAAACATAACTCAGACAATTTTCAACCGATTTACTTGAAATGTTGAATATATCTTGAACAATACATTGTCTATGGACGTAGGATTTATTCTTAAATATTGCATAGTTCATTTGTTATTAACAATTATCTGACGATTTTTAAGGCAATTTTTTCACTTTCCAAAAATTTGCCTAAAAAATCGTTAATAACAAATGAACTATGCAATATAAAAAACATCCTACGTACTTCCATAGATAATGTATTTTTCAAGATATATTCAACATTTCAAGTGAATCGATTGAATATTGTGTGAGTTATGTTTCCGGCCAACTTAAAAAATGCAGTTTTAAGATCAACGCTGCACAGCCGCCATTTTGAAATTAATCGCTTCAAAAAAATTATTGTATACAGTCACTGATATGTATGATAAACACCCTTTTTTTAAAACTCGATTTATTTTGTAGTTTCTCTGAAAAAAATCCCCAAAAAGCCTATTTTTTCGGCCTCTACGCTGAGAAAAAAGAATCGCTGAATGTGCAAAATGCATTTTTTTGTTTCGAAATTTTGTTGTTTTAACAGTTGCTCAGACATGCTAAATAAGCTACAGTTCACACCACTGTACTATTTTACCATCAACTATACTCTTTCGTTATGCCAATCAAAAATCAAGTTGAACGTATTTAAAGATACATAGTTGTTAAACCAACTTAATTTTGAATGGATGAACAAATTTTTTTTTCAGTGTAGAGTGGCCTAAGGCCCTAACCGAAAGTCAGGTGACATAATTAGTCGTACCATTCTATTGTGTTTATAAGTTTTGAAAAAAAAATTATTTTCAGATCGCAAACTAGTTAGGGAAAGAGTGAAAAAAGTTTGGATTGCCTTTACTATTCAGTTTTGCGAAAAACGTTCAATAAAGACAGAATAATTCTCCCCAAAAAATATTTGTTCCCTTTAATAAAAAGACATATGGCAACAGCGCAGAACAGTATTGTTCAATATTTCGAGAAAAAAATAATAACTATCGTGTTCCTAAAGTTAAAAACTTTTATAATTAAAAAAATTGCGTTTTAAATATTAATATTTTATATTGTTTATGTTATCTCCATTAACAAATTAAAGTGTTGGTTAATTCATAACTAATTAAAAACTTTGTTCAATGAAAAATTACTTCCAAATAAAAATTTGTGTTGCAGTATTATTTTAAATATGCCGCGCAAACTTACGTCATTGGGCACGTGGAGCGATGCGGTGTGTCCATATGTCTTTTTATTATAGTGGACAAATATTTTTCACGGACAATTATTCCGTCTAAATTTCAATGCAGACCCTGCAGTGTTAATAGTTGCAATTTAAAAACCCATTATCTCCCAATCGAAATAGTCGACTGTTCTGAAAATTCACTCGAACATGCATAATGATATGGACAATGTCGGATGAAAATTTGACCGAAATCTCTGGAAATCAGCAGCGCGCGCTCGTTCTACCTTAATTGCATTCTATCTTGCATTTTACCATCTCTCACTCGCTCCGCCCTTCTCTCTTTCTGCTCTCGCTCTTAATGGCCTCCCTCGGATTGTCTGTGTCACATCAACTTCTCTTTTCCCTTCAACGTTGCATAAGTCACGAGATTTTAAACAACGAGCATGAATTATTTCTCGCATCGTTCGCACATCCTGAACAGCCAAAAGCAGTGCCGAACCAGGGAAAAATCCTTCGTCAGAAATCCGCGAGTCTTGCAATAAAAAAAGAACAAAGCCCTGTCGATTTTACACAAACTAACGTTTTCTACTCAAGCAGGTATAAATGCAATACGTCGTAATGTATGGCGAAGCAGTCGATGGGAAATGAAGTATCAATAGCGTTGCCGCACTTTTAGACTGCAAGTAGGGCGATGCAAAAAACATCTTGAATAACTGTTATAATTAATGGAAGGAAAACTCAACCGTGAAACCAAAGCAATATTAAACACGCAATCGTGCGACTGAGCTTGAAGAAGAAAAAAACCACACGCAAGGAGACATTGACCGATATGTGCCGGTCGAGTATCGATCCAACGGCAAATAAAAATGTGTGTATTTTCCCGAACGTTTTTGGCCATATTTCTCGACTTCAATCGAATCTGGAGAGATCTGAAGTACACGATGGTGGGGAGTGTAATTGGAGTATGCTCGAGAAAACCCGCGGATTAATCTCGTCAAAGGCCATATCAAAGCTTTCTGTGATTAACGAAGACTGATCATCCGTTTCAGTTGGGTACGATTGGAGCAACAAAGTGCGTATAAAAACATATTACGAACCAATTAAAGGGTGCAAAGATATGAGAAATAAGAGCCAAAAGGAAAAACAAAATTACGAGAAAAAATAAACACACTCGGGTCGACTCGTTTAGTTTTTTCGAGCGTCAGTCGCTTTCGTATCCTGCTCATCGTTGTACGACTCGCGGAAGTGAAACGGCGGAAAAAGGATAATATCAAATGCGAGAAAAGGGATTCTGGAAAAAGACTTTTCTTTTGGAATTTTCGTTGAGCTGGCAAGAGAGAAGATGACATAGGAGAGCATGCAGGATTCTCAGTGATTCAACCACTGTACACTCCGGCGTAACTCCTTACCCATCAACACACACGCGGAACCTTTCCCGCTCTTACACTAATTTACCTTCGAGACAAAAAGAAACGAGAAAATAACAAAATGAAAAACAAACAGCAGCAGAAAAAAACGGGGGGGGGGGGGGAAACGAGAAATTAAGCAGACAACATTGATATGATAACGAAACAATATATGAGTATAAACTATATGAAATTACACACACATATATATATATATATATATATAGATATATATATATATATGAAGAGAGGGTATATAGCGAGATGGAAAGATGTATTTAATTTTCAGTAGTCTACACGCGTCGATTCAGATATATATATAAATATATAATTATAAATATATATATATATATATATATATATATATATATATATATATGGGAATATTATATATATATGGCAGCAAAGAAATTACAATAATAATATATCTATTTTACGTGACATGAATATACGTGGCGCTATTTGGTCTGTAGACGATATCCAATTATCTTTTTTGCATCGATTACCCACCAAATTTACGCAAAATTGAATAAATAATCGTGAAGAGAAGGGTTGCCCGTATAATATTATAATGATATGATGAGTCTGACAGCTCACTGACTAATACGATTTTGCCACGCTTGATAAATTACCTGTGCTCGTAAGCACATATTCCTTTGGCCTCTTTTGGTTCATCCACCACTTCCCCCCTCCCTCATGTCGTGAACACACATTAAGAAACACACACACACACACACACACACACACACACACACACACACACACACACACACACACACACACACACACACACACACACACACACACACACACACACACACACACACACACACACACACACACACACACACACACACACACACAGAAACGAAACGTCAGCAATTTCTCTACGTTTCAATGAAAATATACGTTTGAATCCGACATACATACGCACAAATCGAACGAGTGAACGAATAATTGCTCGATTACGACCCTGAAAAAAATGAGAAAAAAATTATCCCTCCCGTCCCTCGTAGAAGTCACGACGAGCCATGATGCTGGGGAGAATGAAAAAACCGAGGGAGATAAAATAAACGGGGATTGGTTGGTAAGAAATACCGTCGGTTCAGATCTCCCTTCGTTCTTCGCACGTTTATCTCTCTTTTCGTTTTTTTTTATCTTCGTTTCGAAACTTTACCATGCTTTAAGGGTCAAATACGAAAGAAGAGAAGGAATCGAAGGGAGAAACGGATTGGGAACGATCGAGATGCGCGAATGAAATATTTAGTATATTACATACGTATATTTCTCTAAGGCTTAAAAAAAAACAGTTAATAACTAAATTTTAACAAATCGTGACATAAGTTATTACGAAAAAGAAATACAGAGACAAATCTAGTTTTGGATAATATTTGATCGCAGGCGGGTGAGAGCACGCACGATGACGACAATGTCGATAGATAATTTTTTAATTCGCCTCATCGTATTGCCCAACATTTCATCGTTTGAAAACAAAGAAAAGCGAGGAAAAACCTGAAGAAAAAAAAGGGTCATGAAACCACACGAGCATCGATGTAATCGTTCGTCATTGGCTTACTCGATTTGTGAAGATAATAAACGCCTATATAGAAATGAAATTTGCGAACGGCCGAAGCGCTGTTCACCACGATAAATTAGAATTTGATATCGAAACGACTCACGATTATTTCTTACGTGAAAATTTAATTCGCAAAAAAAAAGAACACAATGTAAATTCGTATTAAATCATCTCCAGTATTGTATAAGCGAAAGGAGGACAATTCGTATATTTTGTGTAACAGCTAATTGCGAATTATGAATCTCGCTTAGTACGTAAACTTTGAGAAATACAATTTCGTTATAAAAATCACAAGTTTAAATCATTCAAGTCGAGACGAAATTAAAGCGCACTCGTTCCGGAGATAATTCAGCGAATGAATAAATTCTCCCGCATATACCGAGGATCCTTGTACCTTCCTATGTGCACAGGAATGGACTCCTTTTTGATAATAAGTCTCGGAGAGTCGTAGAAAATCGATGTAGACAGACAGGCCCTGGCAAGGGTTGGGATTTGCATATTCTCGAAGAATTATTTGATATTCGGATTTTTGAATGGGACACAGGAACAGTGAAAGGGAGAAGTTAGCAAGATAAACCGAGAGAGAGAGAGAGAGAAGATATAACACGAAGAAAAGTATTTAGATCGAAAGAGCAAAAGATTATCGGGACGATCTTGCAAAATTCTCTTCGGAAAATCCCACCGAGCCCTAGGGACATGTCAAGCTCGTAGGGCTGATATTTCATCAACAGTCGAGTTGTAGGGTTGATATTTCATCATGAAACATGGCGAATTCGACAAAAAATTCTCATTGCTGCGTCGAGAGAAAAAACAACAGGAAGATTGCGATTTTCGTAATATTTCTCTTTCTCCCTCCTCCGATGCAACTCAAACAATCGTGGACTGACAAACGAATATATACGAGTGTATATACTCACGTATATACACATATATATTCGAAGCATTTGCGCTCGGCCTACCGTCGAACGTCTGTATCGATTGTAGTGTTCAAGTCCGGAGGATGGAGAGAACGAATGAGGAATCAAAAGAGAAAAAGTGTGTGTATGTGTGATAGAGAGAGAGAGAGAGAGAGAGAGCGGGTAAAAAAGAGGGAGAGAGCATCAGGGCAAGGTGGTAGGGGGTAGGGGAAGAGAAAAAGAAAAGAAAAAAAATCAGCAATGGAACTGCTGGGGTGGCTGATAAAAAGGAGAACTTGTTCGAATTCGCTCGCAGATCTGCGAGACAGAGTGTCATACCACTTCAAATGCTCCCAGTGACTCTCAATCTTGACGAATAAAAAATAAATACTAATTAAAACGAACGCAAACCCACGACAGGAAAGAACGACGAAAAAAAAACAAACGACAATGCGAAACAGTTGAACAAAAAATGTAGAACCCAATGAGATTAGGGAAACGACAAGCTAGAAAAAAAAACATTCACATCACACACGCGTACACCTACACTAACACACTTACGAAGAAAAAGAAACCAAAAGTTATCCACACTCTCACAGCTATATGAGAATCGGTGCCAAAACTTTTTTTACGCGATGAAAGCATATGAAGTAAAAAAAAAACGTCGAACGAGAAGGAGCAAAAACTATCCTAAACTGTAGAAACGCGTTTCAGCGTTTGAATGTTTGCTGAAGTTTGACGGGGGTTTGGTGTAATTGTCATTGAGATTAACTAATGAGGGAACGCTGAAATAAGAAAAAAGAACACACACACACACGCGAAATAAAATGCATTATTACGCGAGGTGAGAGAGTAAATAATTTGTAATCCACGATACGAGCATTATACCGTGTTATATGCATCCTTGTTATTCGTTCCCCACGACATCGGCGCGTCGATGTATTTTAAAGAAACGTGTCGTGTGTCCGTATGACTGTGACGGTAATCGATTCGCGTCGGACTCTGACATACAAACACTACGTGCACCGTGAAAAATCAACGATTAAGACTCCACAAAATCGGCAAATTATCGGTGAGCTCGCAATCTCTCGAGTATAATGATATATTTTGCTTCGAAACTGTGTCTATCGTCCGGCACGAATCGATCAACGAAATGAATATTGACCTCTTCGAGTACGCGAGACGAATGAAAAAGAGAGAAAGAAAAATTTTACACTCACTGCATGCTCATCATTCGGTCAAGGAAGAGTGAAGAAAAACAAAATGAACGAAAAAATATGCATATATATTTTTACAACAGTCCCACATGTCTCACGCATCATGCACGGTTTTGGGATAATCGTTTTCGATATATAATAATTTTAATATAACAATAATAATGATAACGATAAACATAATATTAATAACAATAATAGTATTAATTATAATACATAATGATGATATACATGATGATAGTCCAGAGTCAAAGTACTCTCTGGTCAGTGGTCACTGGCCGTTCGAGCGTGCAACATCACAGCAAGTAGTGAGAGTCAACGCAGCCACAGTCGGTGACGTCGGGCGGTATTCTCTGCTCTCGCGCTATTGATACATAAATATATATCTATATCTATATATATATATATTTATATTTATATATAGCCTTCCACTCATTCTCGTGTTCACGACGGGGTCATGATATTAAAAGTATCGAGTCTCCGTACGCAGCTCGATGTTTCGTGTCGTGGGTTTGTTTGGATAAAATCATTTACTATACTTAATTGAAAAAAAAATTGTTTGACGAAAGCGCTTGTAATTTAAGTTTTTTTCTCTCGCATCTTGTAATTACGTTTATGTGACGTTTTTGTAACGATCGTTATCGGAAGTGAAAAGTCTCTGCATTGAAGTGCATCCATGTTGTATCACAACCGGCACTTCCGGTGTCGAACACATGTCAATATGCGTTCTTCGATCGGATGATAAGAAACAATAAAAAATATTTAAAAAAACACTCTAGCCGCTGAATCATGTCTTACTCCACCTCGACTCTCGATGGGCAGACTCCTCCGTCAGAATATATTTAAACACAATGAGAGATCTCAAATTTTATTAATTAACCGAGACAGAGGAGAAGAGAGAGAGAGAGTAAGAGAGAGATGAGAGACTCGCAGATAGACTGACCTGCAGCGCAATGCTGCGTGTGAACCCCCGCCATTTCCCAAAAAGAAACGAAAAAGATAGAGAGAGAGAGAGAGAGAGAGAGAGAGAGAAGGAAAAAATGTAATCGAAGTAATCGACAGTTGTAATCCCAATCTATCAGGGTTTTATGTATGTTTAACGGTAATGTAATACGAAAAAAAAAATATACGAATAACTAAAATTAAAATAAATGGATATATATGAATAAACATATAAATCTATGTATATATATAAACATGTTTATATATATACATATATATAAACGTACATACACAACCACTTATATATGTATATATATAATGAAATACATTATATTAATAAATAATATCATATCTGAGCCGAATGTTTCTTTTTCTTGCACACTCGATCCAAATTCATTCCTTGCTCCCTAAAACAAAGGCACGCAAGCGTCCGCACCGCTGAAGTTATCTCGTCGAAATGTAGGCGTTTTTTTGTTTCTGAGTTCCAACGTATAATCCTGTGGGTTTTTACGTCAACTGAAATAAAAATAAATGGATATATCAATAGACATATAAATCTATGTGTATATATATATATATATATATATATATATATATATATATATATATATATATATATATATATATGTTTATATATATGGGACATTCGACGCCAGTTCACCTACTCCGTGACCCGACCGTTTTTGGTTTTCCTGATTTTTTTAGTACAATTGCACCCCATGTAAGGAATATTCACACCAATTTTTAGATTTTTATCTCTTCTTTTTTGCGAGTTATAATTTTCCAAAAATGTCAATTTCCGAGGTTTGAGAAACGTTTGAAAGCCGATAACTCCTGAACTAATTGAGATATCGACCAATGTCACTATATAATTTTTTTTCATTTTGAAGCATTCTTTCGTTAAAAAATATGAATATGAAAAGTTGTCAGTTATCAATGTCAACATTTTTGTCGCTTCTAAAGTGAAAACTATTTTTTTAAAGATGATTGCCTGTTTTTTTATTTTTTTTTCAAAAAATTCTCTAAATTAGAGTGACACATTCTATGATTTTCAAGACTAGTATCATCGTAGGCCCACTTTTCTTTCTATTTTTGCTCGAATTAATCATACTTTTTTGAGAAGATTTTTATCATTTTAAGGGGCCAGTCGAGCCTTTGGAGCCTTACGAAAAAAGGCTATTTTCGCGATTTTTTTTTTTTAGGATTTTATAAAGGATATCAATATAAATGTTGTTGGGCTTGATAAATAAAGTCTTGAAATACATTTAAAAAATTAATTCATTTTTATTCATTTTCAAATACAAAAACTATAGTTTAACGTAACGCCTCAAAAGTAGGTCGGCTAGGTAGCTCCATCAAAACTCCGCAACGGCTTGTCTGAAACGAAAAAAGTCAAAGTTCGTTAGATTTAGTATGACACCAGTTACAAAATGACCTTCGGATATAAAGTTTTTTCAAAAAATAAAAAAATGGCAGATGAAAAACGAAAAAAGTAAAAAAACGTGTTTTTTCGCAGTTATCGCAAACAAAAAGAGTAAAAATCAAAATTCTTAAACCATGGAGAGTCATCTTGTTGCGAATCATATTTACACTATGTGGTTCAAATTTCAAGAGAATCGGTTTATTAGTTTTAAAGATACGATGGAACTAGATTTTGAAAACGTTGTTTCGAGAAAAATGCGCTATACGCTCAGGTAGACGAAATGAGGTCCTGACGTTCAGGTAAAAAAAATACTTAGAGAGCTCGGATTCTCATAAAATTTGGACACAATATTTCTGAATGTATGTACTTTCGAAAACAGTAGAAAAATCGATTTTTCGACATTTTCAAAGTGGACCGGCCCCTTAATCTCCAATGATGCTATTAATGATTTTCGTATTTCCAATTCGGCTTCGACAGGCCTGAAACGGTTTATTTTTAATTTGTGCGGAATTTAACGAAAAAAAAAGATTTTGAATAAAAAATCATTTTATTGAAATACATTATATTAGTAAATAATAGCATATCTGAGCCGAATGTTTCTTTTTCTTGCACACTCGATCCAAATTGATTCCCTGCTCCGTGAAATGTTCACACCGCTGAAATAACGTCGTCGAAATGGAGTTCTTTTTTTGTTTCTGAGTTTCAATGTATACCCTTGGGGGCTTTTAGGTATCACCCTTTCCTATCACTCCCTAGCCGCACTTCGCTAATCAAACGTAACTTTCGTTGCGTCCACAGCCGCCTTAAGCTACACTATATGGCATTTACCCAGGGTACGGGGAAACTGTGGAAAACCCGTACCGGTATAGACGGCTTCGTATTCTTCTGATTCTCCGGTGCACAGACTTTTACTCAAGTAACAACACCAAGGTATCTCAAGTATTGGCCTTCCGCTCACTGATTGATGCGCCAGCCGGTGCACGGCTAAACGGTCACCGCTCCGAGTATCGGTCATCCACAACGCTGCTGGACTCGACGAACCGCTGGAGCCGAACCCTGACCGTCCACCCGCCAGTGTCGGTTCATTGACTTCTATATTCAATTTTGACGTCCATCGTACCACAAATAACAAATTTTCGCATAGATTCGTATAACGTCATTATTTGTTCGCAACATGGTCATCGTTTTATCTCGAATAGGTCAAGAAGATGCTTAAGGGGATACATCTACCTAAGGGCCCGAAAAAATGGCCAAATTTCGATTTTTTTGTAGGAAACGGTTGGTGAATAGTTTTTTTTAAACAGAGGTACATATATTCAGAACTGTAAAAAAAACACCAAAAAATAAAGAAAAACAATGAAAACTTGGCAGATGACACTTTTTTCGCGACTTTTGGCGGTGGACACTCTCCAGCTTAAACGGCCCATCTGAAATCTTAAAAACAAACGGGTTATTCAAGTTAACAATAAATTCGAGTCGTTGACGATCGTCGATTTTTTTAAACATTTTTTTTAATGTGTCGCTGAATTGAAACTCGAGCGTACAAAGTTTATGAAAAAAGTCGTAATTTTTACGTAACTATTGAAAAATGAAGATCGATTTTGATCAAAGTGAGATCGTCAACGACCTTTAAATTTGTCTCGTCGTATTGCCTGTAAATTTGGAAACAATCCATCACGTGGTTCTCCACATATCATGTCCCCCGACTTTGAAAACAGTGTTTCGAGAAAAATGCGTTAAAAGTTTGAAGTGTGCTGCTGCTACCAGTCGCCCGACTGTAAGATACTGTAGTTCATTCAATTTTAGAAATATGTCAATGAAATTTTCAGAGAATATAGCTAAAAGGTAATATCATCGAATAAAAATGTTTTTGGCAAATGCAATTTGTTGATCCACCTAAGTAGATGTAGCCCGTTAAAATGAATGACCAATTTCCACAATATATCTAAAAAGGACATACATCTTATTTCCTCATTAAAATTATTTCACTCCTCGCAATGAACTGAATATTGAAGATCAATTAATAAACATTACGATTTACATCAGTCCTGGTCCCGGTCGAAATATATGAAAAGTACGTTCTAAAATATTAAAATCGCCAAATTGTAAAAAAAATGAAAAATAGATCAAAATAACGAATGCAATTTTTGTAAAATGAAAAAGAAAAAGCACTCGAAATTTGTTGTTAACAAAATCGAAAAATATCCATTTTAAAAAGGGAATTCCGCTCTACAAGTTCGTTCATATTCATTTTTCTCGCCAAACTAACCGTTTTCGTGATATTTGCTGTCAAAAATAGTTCAAACCAATTGTTGACTGCGCGCTCTAAAATGCCCCCCACTTTAAACGCTAATTGTGGCATCTAAGTTGAAATTAGCTAAAAAGTTAATTTTTTATGTTAAATTTTATGATAAATATTTTTTATTTTAAATTTTATGTTAAATTTTATGATAAATATTTTTGTTTCTAGACATTTTTCCTGTTTGAGCAACGGTTCATTGGAAAAATTGAAAAAAAAAGAACAAAACAAAAAAAGTACCTATTGGGGGTGGTTTTTCTCAATTCAGGGGATGATGCATCCGCCGAGGAGGTGGGAACTCTTCGGATATGTGTTTCTGCTTATATCACGAGCTTGTACACAAAATTCGAACTCTTTATAAATTATGTCTTCTATTTGACTTTTTTTTGGTCTAGTTTGCATGGACTGCACGGTAAAATAGAAATACCGATTTGTTAAAATGTCCACGTTCGCAAATAAATTAGTGAGGCAATAAGGATAAACCAATACATCGTGAAACTTGTTTTCCTTCATTTCTGAAAAACTTGCAAATCGAAGAAATATAATTGATCTTAAGGGTTCACGTGAGTTTCGAAGCCAAAAAAGCATATTTTCTCAATTAAAAAGAAAACAACATATACATTATTTTATTGAAAGTAATTTCAATATAAATTATTCAATATAAATTATTGTATTCAAAGCACACAAAAGAGCAACATTTCAACAATATTAAAAAAAAACTTAATGCAATTAATTAGGGTAATTCAGCCGGTGGGATCTGGTTTCCGAAGACCCCTAAAAAAAGTGTCATCATGGTGGTCAGGATAACCCATGAGAGCTTTGTCTGAAATTTAAAAATCAATTTTTTTTCTGTTCGTAGATAAGTATAGCTCGTGATTGATCGTAGGATTAAAAAAAAAATTAGAACTCGAATTTTTTGCCGAGTTGCATGCAAAATAGTTCAATTTTTGGTACAATTTACACTACGTATTGTAAAATTAGTTGTAATCGAAAAAAAATTCGTTCGATCGCTAGTCAATGCTATTTTGAAGAAGTGTGCAAAATTTCACCAAGACCGGTGTATTCGTTTTTTAAAAATCGTGTCCACCGACTTCAAAAATCGTGTCTTAAGAAAAAAGCGATATATCTGCGTCGCTCCTGGCCAGTCTTTCCCAACGGGGGGAATTCCCAAAGGCTCTCTCTCCTAGACTTTTATTCCGATGGACTTAAAACTTTGGGAGAATATTCCAGACATGTACTATCAGATAATAAAATTCAAAAACGGATTTTCCGAAATTTTCAAACGTACGTAACCCCTTAATGGTATCAATATGACCCAGGATCGACGGTATAGTTTTCCAGACTCCATTTCAAAGGAAATTTCCGACATCTGATTCTTCCCAATCCGGCTACCTTAAAAATTAAAAAATTCTCCGTATCAAGTGGAAGAAAAAAAATAGCCACCGTATCCCTGCATTGCCCTAACGTCTCCATTTCCTCCAAAGAGGCCCCTAGCGCCAATCCGTGTAGCTGCATAAGAACGAAAATGCCGGTTTACGTACTGGTAGCTCAAAATGAAGCCGACTGCTGCGAAACATTGCGACCCGATAGAGGCGAGCTGGTAGTCTTGTGCGGAAGGGAGTCACCCTATCTGGCAGTTCGAGACAAACGTCGAAGGTTCTGCAGCGCGGGAATTGTCGATCGGCAGGGTGAGGAGAGAGCCATCTTTTCACAGCTCCATCCACGAGGGCGCTTAGAATACACCGTTGGCAGCACAGCGATGGCGGAGGGCCTACACGTTGGATCGATTTCGAATGGCTCCTATAAGGCCGGTGCATCTCTACACCAATGTCGTCTTCGTGCATACTCCACCTCTCTCTCTCTCTCACTCCCACTTTCCAATCGAGCCCTTCCACGGTTCGTACTGCTTGAAAAACTTCGTCCTTGTGCTTCCTTCTTCCCTCTCGCGATGTAGCATCGTCAGCGTGTTTCGGTCGTTCCGTGGGAATCGGTCCTCGCTGATTATATGCATGCAACAAACACTCCAGACATCATTGGCATTCTCCAACTTGCATCAATGCGCTTGGGCATTTGTGTGTGTGTGTGTGTGTGTGTGTGCGTGCATGCAGGAGGGTGGTTTTCCGCGGTGGACGCGGTGATGGCAACCAGGAGAAAAGTTACGCTTGTATCGGAGTCCACCTATATTTACGTCTGAGCATTCGTTCGTTCCTGACTTCGTTACGGTAGAGTGAGAAGACTCGGCTGCGTCGCTCAGTCTGGCGATGTTGAGGGCCGGCTAGGCGGGACGGGACGAATCTCTGTCTGGTTTGGAAAGCGGCACGGTGTCGCCATAGCAACGTACCCAGGAAACCCAGCCACTGTATATAACTTCCTCTTTCTCTCTCACTCTGCGCCAACATCAATTCCTCTCCTCCGTCCCACTTGCCCGCCCAACTCCCGTCCACCCTCAGTGTCTGAATCCCCCGCACACAATCACCTTGTTCAACCCTCGTCAGCTCGATCTCGCTTTCACCCGCGCTTTTCCCTCTCTGTACGTGTACGTGTGCAGACCTCCCCGACTGGTGCACGGTCCATCCACCTCCAGTGCAGACTGTAAGCACACGACACTACCACCCCTACAGGTGAAGCTGTATTTAGGGAGCCGAGCTAGGATGTAAAAGGGCGGGCTAGACGGTACTCCGGCCGTTTCAACGGCATGAACTGAGCCCCTTTTCGCTGCTGCACGATGATACGACGCTGCATCGGCTGACGCGCGGATCGGCGTAAACGAACACATTCGTGTGTATGTACTCCAGCGGCAATGCCCAGGCCGTGCACAAGCCCGAAGAGCCGGGCCAGCTACCCCTGGACCGTCTCGGACGGAAATTTATCCCGGTTCGGTGCAAGAGGGGGTGAGAGAGAGAGGGAAATGGAGGGAGATGAGGGAAAAGGGCGCTGACATCATCCACTCTCCCTGGCGAATGCGGCACGCTAAATTTCCGGACAACATCCAGCCCGTTTGATACCCACTCGCCCTAACCGAAGAAAGTGGAACTTCCGGCATCGACTTGACAGAGTTTTAAATTTCGCGCGGTGTACATGTAGCCAAAAGTTATTACGAGCTTCCGGCGAAAGCCGGGAAGGGAGATGCGATCACGATGAGAGTTTCGAGCAAATATGGAAGATCCGAAAGAGAACTCACGACCTACCCTTAAATCCTCTATGGCAGACTCCCGAGGCCTGACTCCCCTCCGTCTTACTTTCTTGAGGAGATTCAGATGGAGGATCGAAAAGCGTGCCTTCCAGACGTTGATTCCTTTAACTTTACACTTCGAGATCCGCGGAATTTCGTCGCGTTGCTTAATGGAGGAAAAACGTGTGGAAGTATTGTATGGTGGAAGTTTCGCGAGTAATCAAAGCTGCAAGAGGACAATGTTTCGTTTTAGAATCTCACGCGGAGAGCGCTTCGAGTCTGGTTGTAAAGTTTACTAATTTTCTTTCTGTTGAATAATTCTCTGAGCGGAGTATATTTTTACTATTAGACGAAAATACCTATTGTTATATGTTTTATAACATTGTCAAACACAAGCATTTGGGGGCTTGGCTTTAGATAGTGAGGTAAAAAGTTTTGCCCTCAGCACCGAGGGTATTCGTATATTATTTAAGAATGAAAACGAGAAAAAGTAAGTAAATTGCAACCCGGACATCATTTCCAAACTACGGTTCCGCCGATGTCAGCTTTTTTTAAATTCATAGGTATTTATTGTTCTTATTAGTTACATATTTATGTTTAATTTTCTTGCACTTAGGGTCTCTAGACTTTTGTGGTGTAGAAAGTAAATGTGTCGTACATGAGTGTATGCATTATGTTCTTGCTGTTTTTCGACTTGTGTGTGTCTGTGTTTGTTTATCAACATTATTTTTCCTTAATTCGGGTGAGGTTAGGTGATAGGATGAACGTTTATAATGAAATGCGGTTTATTATGAGTTTTATTGATCGGGTTGAGGTATTGGGCAAACGATGTTATTTTTTTACCGCTGCGTTGTCGTACGGAGTTGGTCGTTTGGTGTCAGTCCTTTTAGGTAAGGATATTAATCGAAATTGATTAATTCCCGTGAAATCTGAACCTTTTAGGTAAGGACATCAATCGAAAATTGATTAATTCCCTCCGAAATTTGAAACTTTCCAGCAATTCGCGCGAACTATCATCCGAGTGTTTTTAAAATACGTGAAAATCGAAATGTCGCATGTTCAGCTTCCAGAAGAAGAAGCTTCCACGAAGCTTCTTGCGATGTCATTCTTTACAATTTGATACTTGATATCTTTAGCTAATTTGTTAAGCATGCAAGAACATGACAACCTCATTGACGAGGCTGTCCAAGCTTGGCGTCCTAAGAAAGTAGCCGATTTGCAATTTTTTGCTGATGAGAGTATTAGGGTACCGAGATTGGGATTTCACACACAATTAATATCAGGTTGATACAAAAGTTTTGTCGCAAAAATTTCTTAAATGTCTTTTTACGTATTGACGCAAAGGCAAAGGGAATAAATGAGTTGCCAACTAGATGGTCGAGTGTTATAGAAACCGATGGCGAATATATTGTTGATTAGAAATGCTTTGTATAAGACATATAAATAAATAAATTATATTGAAATTATTGCGACAATACTTTTTTATCAGCCTGATACAGTCTTGTCATGGTTGCACTTTTTTTAAATTGAAAAATATTGATTAGCAAAGAAGTTATTATTGTTGTAACGAAGTGCTGGCGTTGCTGCATGGTCAATTGGTGTAGGTGGTTCTGGCAACTACGGTAATCTAAAATAAAAAATAAAAAATACACTTCTAGTATAATAATAAAACCTTCGTATGACCGGATACTTCTTTAAAAAGTTTAAAATTACCGAAATTGCAAACTGTAGAAAAAAAACCTTTCTTTTCGACGGATAATACAAATTTGATGATCTGTATATCATGGCAAGATATCCATTTACAACGATAATAAAATCAATTTCTGTTTTCTTTTCTTTAAACGATAAAACTATATATGTAGAATATATTCCTAAAGTTCCAAAGCGAAATTCGAAAAACTTTAACGTTACAGCCCGTCAACGCTGTGCCTCACCGCTCGGATTCGGAGCGGGCGTGAACTTCAAACGCGGTTTTTCTCAAAATTGCATTATCGAAATTGGCGTGCAGGATTACTTCAAAAGTATTAAGCCGATTGAGTTGAAACTTGGTAGAAATATTCATAATGTTGGTACCTTCTACTTGGCGAGAATTGTTTTTGCAAAAGTGAAAAAAAAACTACTTTTTTAATCCACATTTTATGGAAGTGTTGCGTGAAATGTTGATTTTTTTTTGTAAAATTCGTGCCATTTTCTTAAATTTGCTCTTTATTTTATTTAAACTTTACTTAAATTTTCTCTTTATATTATTTGCGAATTTGTTCTTCGATTCAATTACCGTCACGTAGAAACTATACATGTTCTAACTGACAAAAAGGTTTGAACTTTTTTGCAAATCAAAGTCTACGGGACTGCACGCCTATTTGCAACTCCCGCGGCGACCTTGCTGTATAACACTCTGCCACAGCTCCGTCATTTTGATGATGAATCAACTTAAAAAAATTATTTTGTACACTTAAATATACTATTAAAGTATACCTAAAGTTTGATAATTGTAGAATAATTATTTCTTAGTTTAAAAAATCCCTCAATAGTGCTTATTTTTTCCCCGTCTAAATGTATATCCCCCCTTAAGGTAAAACGAGCGCGCGCTCTTGATTCCTAAAGTTTTTGTTCAAGTTTTAACCACACATTGTTCATATCATTATGCATGTTTGAGTGAAATTTCACGCGCTCCGCGGCGTTACATATAGCATCCACAATTTTTTACCTAGAACAAAAAACAAAAATTCTCGTCAATCTACATTAGAATACCAAGAGAAGTACGTACGGCATTTAAAAAATATTGTTTTATTCAAAAGTTGTGGGTATTTGAACTTAAGAAATACATTTTCAGTGAAAAATTTCGTCATAACTGCTCATGAAGTGAAAATTTTTCGATTAATCAGAAATTCCTTACGTACTTCTCTGCGAAATGCAATTAGGAACATAACTTTTAAATTCGAAGTAAATCGAGTGAAAATTGTTGGAGTTATTTGTCACGCCAATTGAAAAAAAGCTGTTTCGAGAAGTTTCGAATAGTCGGGAATTTTGTACATCGAAAAAAAAAACATTTTCTAACAGCTTGATATTCATACTAAATAGATGTATAATTAATTTTATGATTTAATCACTTTTACATACGAAAAAAATTTGTTAAATTCGCAAATGATTTTATACCCGTTACTGTGGCCTAAGGCCTTCATTTCAATGCAGACCCTGCAGTGTTAAAAGTTGCAATTTTAAAACCCATTATCTCCCAATCTAAATAATCAACAGTTCTGAAATTTTACCCAAACATGCATAATGATATGAACAATGTCTGATTAAAATTTGAAGAAAATCTATAAAAATCAACCAAATATGTATGATTCGCCATACGAGAGCAAAATAGAGCCCGACAGCTGAAAAACTTTCGGTAATTTGATTCCGTTAGGACGATATCCGGTCCGATATTGATTTCGAGCAGATACGACGAACTTTGCAGGCGCGTATAGTTTTCAGCTCTGATTTGAGAATCGTCAACACGGAGTCGACTGTGCTGGTCAGTATCATCCAGAATGTTCCGGGCATATACGTTCACGCAGCACTGTTGTATTCCCTGTATAGTAGGTTGTGAGGGTGTGCAGACTGCCGCGAGGTACTCTCGCCCGGTTCATCCACCTCCGCGAGGCGCGCCGGGGCGTCTTGCCGGGATGCCGCATCGCCAAACGTGGAGAGGGATCGGGATAGAAAGGGTGAGCTGAGCGGGCCGGAGAGGAGTGCCAGCCGGAGAGGGATGGTTGGCGAGAGGATAAGAGGATCGCTATGCGCCATGCGGGAGGTAGTTGAGCTTCCAGCCGCGACGCCGAGCCACCCTTCCGTTTCGCGGATTCGCCACAAGACTCGATCGACGGCGAGTTTACCCGCGGCTAAAAACGCCTGAGGATATTCCGGCTCTCCTCGCACCACCGGAAGCTGCGGAAAAAAGTAACTCCTGCTTGCTTCCGGTGTAAGAGGGTGAGCCCCCCCCCCCCTGGTAATAGACGATCTAAGATGTCGCGGGGGAGGGGGGGGGGCAACGAACTATGACAACGATATTAGCGGGACCGTTTCTTTCTTCGATTTCCAAACATGCGCGCGTCGAACGCTGACAAACAAGAGAATAAAATTGCATCGTGAATTGCTCGTTGAATCCTGCAACGTCCATCCTTCCATTTTCAACCCAGACGACACCTATAGGTATATACGTTCGTATTTCACGTGTTATCGGAGTCTTGACCTTTGCCAACCATGAGACGTCTTGCGCAGCTCCCGGTTTTCACAGCCCCCCCCCCCCCCCCCACATCCTGATCCGTTCGTGGCGGTTCCCGCCTCCCCGTAAAACGTACTTGGATTTTTTATAGATCTCGCGGGTGAATGTCGTTTATAAACCGGAGGATAATTTTTGTTCGGTACGTGGCCAAAGTTGCGACGTGCTATTGTTGCAGGAGTTATGGGGCCGTACACAAATTAGGGAACGCTAAATTTCCCGATTTTTTAACCGCCCCCTCCCATCGTGTAACAGGACCGTAACGCCTGGCTCGAACCGCCCCCCTCCATTCCGTTACGTAACGGGGCCAGTCCACTTAGGAGCCACGAAAGAATCAGGATGTCAGGAAGAAAAGATGTCAGGAAGAAAAAGGAAGTCAGGATGTGGTTATTTTCGCGGTTTTTTTTTGAGGATTTTTAAAAGATATGAATATAAAAGTTTTTGGGCTTGATAAATAAAGTCTTGAAATAAATTTAAAAAGCTTAATCCATTTTTATTCATTTTTAAGTACAAAAACGTAATGTAACGCCGAAAAAATAGGTGGGCTAGGCAGCCCCATCACAACTCGGCAACGGCTTGTCTGAAACAAAAAAATCAAAGTCCATTAGATTCAGTATGACACCAGTTACACAATGACCCCCAGATATGAAATTTTATCAAAAAATAAAAAAAATGGCAGATGAAGACGAAAAAAGTTTTAAAAAACGCGTTTTTTCGCAGTTTTTGGCAAAAAAAGTAAAAAAACCAAATTTTAAAACCATCGAGGGTCATCTTGTTGCGAATCATGTTTACAATATGTGGTTCAAATTTCAAGAGAATCGGTTTATTAGTTTTAGAGATACGATGGAGCTAGATTTTGAAAACGTTGTTTCGAGAAAAACGCGCTTGAAGTTTATACTATGAAAAACTCTTACCTAAACCCAATCGGTAATTCCTGCACCGTACAAAATCCCTTCTGATTGCTCGTCATCGTCGATTTCTTTAATCTCGCTTGCTTTCGATTTTTTGAAATTTTCAGAGTGTGTTGGCCCCTTAACGTCAATAATTGCTATTTTTTCATAGACATAACTAATTATTAAATGATCGGGTTTATACTCATTTTATAAAGTATATATTTATCTATTTTTATACAAATTTTTACGACCAAATCTTTAACATGAACCGAGATATGTGCCTTGATTTGACGACGAAAAAAAATTCTCTTCATTGTCCCATCGATATGTTTGGAAAGGTTATCTGTTAATAAAAAGTTAACAATTTATTTATATTTATACAAATAAGGTTATCTTTATGCGTAGCCGTTTTTTCGTTCTTTGTTAAGCCGTTTCGTTTTTTTAAGCCGACGGTTTGTGCATTTTTTTTCTATTTTAGCCCTTTTTTGTATTCAAACAGTCTTTGAAAATATTAATTATGACAATTTAAAAAATCGGCTACGTACAACCTTAGTCACTGCGATTACAAAAACGAAAAACAAAAAAATTGGAAATCGGTTGATAAGTTTTTGAGTATTCGCTGGGACAAGGTCGAACAAAGTAGTTTCAAGAAAAACGCGTGCATAGTTTTCGTTCCGTTTTTCTTGATATAAAGTTATGTTGTTTTTCTCGAATATTTATACTCACATTACAGTATCTTCGTCGTGGGCGATATGACGGTTTTTCATCTTCATTATATTTCACAAAATAATAAGAGCCTGCACTTCATCTATTGTGAACGATGCCACACGTTCACTGTTCTCACTAAAGTAACTGTAATTCCGTCAATTTTCAGACTTTTTAATAAAAATGTTGCCAACATATTCTTGAATAGATGTACAGTCAAGAATTATAAAAAGCAAAACATTTTTTTTCGAACTTTGCTTGGGGAAAATGGGAAAGCTACTGTGCAAAGTTCTTGCACAGTGACTTCCTCCCTTGACTGACATTTCGTATGGAAAGCTGTCAACCTTCCGCGGTAAAATTGCGCGCGAGTTTCAAATTTGAAATTGAACATGCAGACATATTGATATTTCTGGCAGTTTTAACGGTTGGTACGCAGTAACGCTTGGCCGAACCCCCCCCCCCCCTCCCCCAATTGCGTTACTCAATTTGCGTACGTCCCCTATTCGTCTGACAAAATCCAGGTAAATTTTGTGCGCTGATGTATTGAGAGGCTAGGCTACTGTGATGACCCGAAAATCAGGGTGTGAAGAAAATTATTTTTGAAGGAACAAGTATGATGATTGAAAAATTGTTTCGAAGTTTATTTGTATGCACATCAACAAAGCTGTGTATTGAATTTTATTTAAAAATTATGAATAAATGAAGAAGATATATACCATCTCGTGGAGGACCTTTGTTGGATGGCTACTCGGTTGATGTGACACGAAAATAAGGTTTTTGGGTTTGTTTGGGGTAGTTTGGGTGACACGAAAGGAAGGCTCTTCTTTCTTAAGGGGTGAAACGCAGCCGGAGACGTGAAAAAAACGAGCAAAACAAAACAAACAACCCAAACAAAAGTGGTTACACAGACTTTTTATGTTATATTTCAAATTGACTTGTACAAATTTTTAAAGAAGTATATTGATTATTTATAAAAATATCGCCATCTTTGTCGGACCCCCTTCGGCATGTAGTGCTTCGCGGTGACCATCATCAAATTTTACTGGATCATCTGAATGAAAAAAACAAAAAAAAATCATTAGTTTAATGATAAATCTAGTCCTTAATCGAAGCTTTTTTAAACAAATTAACAAAATGGCGGCTTCCGACAGATAACTTTCGATTTTCGACAAAAAATCGCCCGTTTATCGTTAAAAAAATAGAAATATTTAACGAAAATAATTATAGTGGTTAACGAATTATAGTGGTCACCGACTTGAAAATATAGTTTCGAGAAAAACGCGTTCACAGCTTTTCTATGTGGATACGGTATTATATGTCCGTAAAATTTCGAGCTCAATGGATGAAGCTGACCTTCTTTTATGTATTTTGTTCCGCTGAATCCGAATATCACAATTTTTTGGCCGGAAAGTCGAGCATTCAATTGTTTATAGCCAATTGAATGTTTATAGCCAATTGAATATTAAAACAATTTTTCAAAAAATTGCCCTTTTTCGGGTTGAATTATTATTTTTTAAATATTTTAGGCAATTTTAAAACGAAAGTATTCGTTATAAAATTTTGCTAAAGTTCATAGTTTCTGAGTAATACATTTTTGAAAATTTCTGAAAGAGTTTTCCAATTTTACACTCGATTTATGTATAGAAATACTAATTAAAAAATTACTTACATCGAATCATGAATTCCTGGGCCATGCAATAGGGCTTCTGCCGATGTAGAAGCTTCCAAAATATCAATTTGTTGTTGTCTTCGAAGCATTATGCCTTCCCGGGTATTATCGTTTGCACGTTTGTCAGCCACGTCTACACCTTGAGAATAGACGTGGCCCCTTAACTAATTGTGGGATATCCCGGAAACTTTTGATCGGATTTACTTGAAATTTTTAGGGAATATTTTCAAAACATCATACTTCAAGAAAATGTAAAAAAAATCGATTTTTTGAAAATTCTGACTGCATTTCACCCCTTAAAATAGATAATATTGACTACGACTTGGACGAAATGTTTTTGATATCGTGTTTGTTATGATAAAAGAAAATGTTGCATTTTTTCGATTTTTCGAGGAAAAATGATATCATTATGGTTAATAACTGATGACAAAAAATGTTAAAAAGAACATTCGCCAAGACTAACTATTGCACTGAACAAGTGTACCAAATTTAAAGTCAATTCGTTGATTAGACGTCGAGAAATCGTGTACACCGTTTTGAAAAAACAATTTCGAGAAAAACGCGTTTGAAGTATTATTAGCATTTCTGTCGTTGTAACTATGCTTTACCTTCAATCTGCGATTCCTGCACCATATGTTGGATCTTCCTCTTCGTTCCGAGTTGTGTCAAGTGACGAACGCGTGTTCATCATTTTCACAGCAGCCTAAACCCTTGAGGGATCAGTATAAGCTTGAAATTTTGAAAATACGATTTTCTTCCTCGTGTAATTTTACAGCTGAGGGTCTTAACTTTGAGTTGCAACAAAGAGTTAGAAAAAAATTCCAAAAATTTATCAATTTATGACGAACCGTGCTGCTACCTTTATTCCCCCTTTTTGTTTCTTTGCGTTTTTCTCGAAGGCTTGTTTTACAAAAAGGTGGAAGTTAGATGAAAACACAATATTTTTTGTTGTTTAAGTTTTATTTTAAAGGTATTAACACTTACGATAAGCGGAAAATTTAAAGAATCTAATTTTTTATCGCATTGATTTATTGCGTAGGGTTTCAACTTCAATGTGCAACATAGATTTTGTAAAAGTTGCAAACATTTTATTTTATATTTTATTTTTATTATATTTTTTTACTTTATTTTAAATTTTATTTAAAAAAATTTAAGGCCCTAGGCCACACTAACGGGTATAAAATCATGTGCGAATTTAACAATTTTTTTCGTATGACAAAGTGATTTACTCATAAAACTAATTACACATCTATTTAGTATGAATATCGAGCTGTTAGAAAATATGTACTTTTTTTCGATGTACAAAATGGCCGACTACTCAGAATTTCTCGAAACAGCTTTTTTCTAATTGGCGTGACAGATAACTTCAACAATTTTCACTCGATTTACTTCAAATTTTAAACTTATGTTCCTAATTGCATTTCGCAGAGAAGTACGTACGGAATTTCTGATTAGTTGGAAACTTTTCATTTTATGAGCAGCTTATGAGCAGTTATAACGAAATTTTTCACTGAAAATTCATTTCTTAAGTTCACATACCTACAACTTTTGAATAAAAAAATATTTTTCAAATTCCGTATTCACTTCTCTTGGTATTCTAATGTAGATTCACGAGAATTTTTGTTTTTGGTTCTAGGTAAAAAATTGTGGATGCTAAATGTCACGCTGAGGAGCACCTAAAAAAGATAACAGAAGAAAATATTAGTAGTTGGACATATTGTACATCGAAAAAAAAATCTAACAGCTTGATATTCATACTAAATAAATGTGTAATTAATTTGATGGGTGAATCACTTTTTCATACGAAAAAAATGGTTACATTGGCACATGATTTTGTACCCGTTACTGTGGCCTAAGGCCTTAAATTACATTATTTTTTAATTTTTATTTAAAAAAGTTATGGCGATTTTCTGGAGGGTCGGATCGTCCCCGGTGCTACGGCGAACAGCCCCGCTGCCCTTACTCCCTTTTTCGTCTATTGCGTTTTTTCGAAACTATGTCTTATGAAACACTATCAGTCGTATCTCCAAATCTATTCGCCTGATCCACTTAAAATTCGGACAGAGCATAATTTATAATATTTTTTGTCGTATGGCTAGATAATTTTTTAATATGTTTATCCATTCGTTGATAAAAAATCATTAAAGTTGTTTGTTTAGTCGACTAACGAACATTTTTTTCTACAGCATGCCATTTTCGTCATTGAAAAAGTTTCAAAACAGCATCCGATTATACGAAAGTTTTATTAATAAACTAAAAGTACATTTTATTATTTTTCATTTTAAATCACCCCGGTTGCCAGCACCACCAACACCAAATGGCAATGCTAGAACAGCGCAACTTAGTTTAAATAAGAATAATTTCATTGCTTACTGCAGCCTAAAAGGATTACAGCTGATGGGGGCAATCGCAAAAAGCGGAGTGTTATGTGGGGCAGAAGTATGGGGATGGAGGAAAAGACATAGAAAGGGCCATGGAAATCCGTCCAACACACCAAACTACATGTGGTGTGTTGGACCTCGGGGTGCCGAGAGGTAGAAATAGAGGCTTGGAAAAAAGCAGCACAATACCTGATAGAAATAATAAAGATGGAAGAAGGAAGAGAGCCGAAGATGTGTCGTAAAGAAGAAGTTAGAGGAATTATCAATGAAAACCCGTCAAAATGAGGAGAGGACTTTGCTAAAGCCATGCGGGAGAAGGAGAATATGGCGGGCAATACGAAGCAAGAATGTGGGAGTAATAGAGAAAAAAGTTGAGAGGGGTATAAAAATCAAAATGGAACAAGAATTCCAGAACGACTGGTGCAGGATTGACAAATTGACATACTGCAAAGAGTATAAGAGCAGAAAGGGGAACGCAGAAATGGAAAAATACAGGGAAATAAAAGAGCTCAGGAGGGAAACGAAGAAATTATGGGCAAGAATAAGGTGCGGGAATGTAGGGAAAAATTGGTAACGAGGGATACGGAGACTGCCGGATGTTTAGGGAAGAGGAGCAGAGCTTGGAACGCCTTTTTGGTTGCAAAGCCGTGAAGGCAGAGATCAGAATGGACGTAGTGGAATAACCTGGAGAAATGCTGGAGAACAAAGGAGGAGAAGGACTAACAAGGAACATCACTTAAGGGGAGATATACACCTAGGAGCCGGAAAAAGGTCATTTTTGTGAATTTTTTCAAGGAGAACTATTTGAAATTTCGAACTGGGGTTTTAATTATCTAAAAGTATATACATTCAAAAATATGTTTAATTTTCTTTATTTAAAAATATCAAAAATATACAAGGATATTGTATGATCCTTGGAGCATCGTAAAACATCTGCGTATACGGTACCCACTGGCGTTTCTTCGAAAATTATCTGAAAAAAAAACCAATAAGATTATTAAATCAGATACTATAATCTAGTACTTGTCATAGGCGATTTTGAAAATATCGATTTATGACAAAATGGCGGGCGTTTGAACATAAATAGTGATTTTTGGGCCAAAGATTAGTTATTATTTTTCCTATAAAAAAAACTAAGTAATGAAAAAAAATCCTGTGACAAGTACTAGATAATGGTGTATAGAATAAACACAAAAAACCTCAAGGCAATCGGTTCATTGGTTTTCGAGAAATTTGAAAAACATGGTTTTGAGAAAGACGTGTTTGAAAATTTGGGAATGAATAAATCATGAAATTTGTCAACTTACATGGAATCATCGAAACCAGGCCCATAGTGTAGGTTTTCTACGGTCGACGGAATGTTAATAGCCTCTAAAATCCTCGACCTCGACCATCTAGGTGTATATCTCTCCGTAAGGCGGTTTTATTGCCTAGAAGCTTGTTTTTTGAGTAATTTTTAGGAATTACTTTTACGAAAACTGTCAAACCTACAGTGACGGCGTTTTCTACGCATATTAAGGCGTTATACGCAGTTGCAAGGCCAAAAAAGTCGTTTTTTTCACGATTTTTTTTCTGGAAAAGGATTTCATTTGGGCAAAACGAAAAGTATTAGTCAGTGTAGTTACATCTTTTAGCTTTAGATTGGCATTTTTTATTTGCAAAAATATTCATTAACATTGCTCCTGTAGGAAGTCTCCTGGAGGTCCCCGAAAAAGAAGTGTCCGGCGGTGAGCAACGTATCTCCGGTTTGGATTATCTAAAATGAAAAAATCGAAAAGATTATTTTAGAGGATAGATAAATCCAAGTATTGATCGAAGGAATAGTCGAAATTTTAATTTTTGACAAAATGGTGGCTCCGGAAAGAACCAATTTCGATTTTCGACCAAATTTTTTTCGTTAAATCGTTGAAAAAAAAATAGAAATAATTATCGGAAATCTTATTCCTTCGGTCAATACCTGAAGAATATATCTGACAAGGTTGTGTTAAAATTGCAGACCGATCGGTTGAGCCGTTTTTGAGAAATCGTGCTCACCGACTTTGAAAACATCGTTTTGAGAAAAACGCGTTTGAAGTTTCTCGTTACAAATGTTCCTTACAAATATGTGTGAATTTCCGAGAATATTCGCTGGACCGATTTGAAACTTTCAGGCAATATACTCACATATTTGTACATTCCAAAAATGCAATAAAAAATCGATTTTTTGAAATTTCTAACTGCGTATAACCCGTTAAGGCGAGACATCCCTTCAGGAGTGTGAAAAATAGGTATTTTTCGGGAATTTTTTTAGACAGGATAAAATAATCTGATAATTTTCAAATTTGGACATGAGTTTATTATAACTGGAAAGTTATTTTTTTTTGAGATGACCAACAAAATGGCGGCGATATTAAGGCTCTTTGAACGCCTGTTTTCCACGACATCGAAAAGTGCTGCAGTGGTCACTCTTTTCTGTTGATCTGAAAAAGATTTAACAAGTGTCATTAGTTTATTGACATATTAAGGGGAAGGATGTACCTAAAAAATGATGAAGAAGTGCAAAATTGAAAATTTGGGAGCCTTTTCACTCCAAAGTTCGAATTTTCGACCATTTTTTCGACATATTGGACCCCAATAAAGATTATTTATTTACACGCTACCTTTCAAACTTTAGGTATATCCTTCCGATAATATTACTGAGAGTAACCTTCTAAAATTTCATACAACTCGATCGATAACTTTTTGAGCTACAACACGAGCAGTTTTCGAAAAAGTAGTTTCGCGATAATCGCGTTTAAAGTTTCAACATGTGAAAACTATTAATTGTCCCCGTGCTCTAGACTATATGCGATAACTCCGCAAATATTCAATATTTCGAGTTTTCCTTTGATCAGTATATTCTTTGGCTATCGACTACTTTCGAAATATGTAAAAAAATCGATTTTTTGAAAATTCGAATGGGATTTCTCGCCTTAAGACATGTTTCAACTAGCAACACAATTTTTTATGAAATACTTTATTGAAATCTATACAGGTTATGCGCTGTCATGCAGGTCGTGGCGTGAGGCGCTCGTCCAATGGAGCGCACGGCTTGTGGCGATCCTAGTCGTCTGATCCAGAAAAACATTTTTTTTTAAATCTATATGAATGTAGTTATTGTCTGAACTAGAACTAAGTAACTACGATTTTTTTTATCGTAATCGCAGCTGTTTGAAAATTAGGGTTTAATTTTCCCGGAAAATTATCAACCAAAACATGAGAGCGGGGCTAAAATATTTAAGCTATCGGTATCATTCTAGTTCAGACTATAGGTGAAGGTTCCCTTGAAATGTGTGCAAAACCCGAAGTCAATCGGTCTAATAGTATTTGAGAAAAACGTGTGCCCGACTTGAAAAATGTCGTTTCGAAAAAACGCGTTAAACTTTGCCGATTTTGGTTCCCAATACATCCATAATTTTTAGGACTTGCTTGAATCCTTCATTAAAAATGACGACAGCTAAGTAATTAGCAATATCTATGATGTTTTTGCCACAGTGCAAATGTATATTGACAGAGCTTTGCAGAGCTCATAAGTATACTGACTATTTGTAAGGGTACCTTTGGTACCCTCGGGACTGCAAGGGGGGCAAGGGATAGGGAATTTCCCCAAGCCGGTATACAATAAACACAATGGTCAAGGTACAACGGTCGAGGGGATGACTATCTGCTGCGCCCGAACGCACCGCAGCCTTTAAGGCCTTAGGCCACTCTAGAGGTAAAAAATAGGCTTTTTGGGGATTTTTTTTCAGAATAACTACAAAATAAATCGAAATTACAAAAAAGGGTGTTTATCATACATATCAGTGACTGTATACAATAATTTTTTTGAAGCGATTAATTTCAAAATGGCGGCTCTGCAGCGTTTATCTCAAAACTGCATTTATTAAGCTGGCCGGAAACATAACTCAGACAATTTTTCACTTTCCAAAAATTGCCTACAAAATCGTTAGATAATTGTCAATAGCAAATGAAGTATGCAATATAAAAAAAATCCTACGTACTTCCATAGACAATGTATTTTTCAAGTTATATTCAATTTTTCGAGTGAATCGGTTGAAAATTGTCTGAGTTATGTTTCCGGTCAACTTGAAAAATGCAGTTTTGAGATAAACGCTGCACCGCCGCCATTTTGAAATTAATCGCTTCAAACAAAATGATTGCATACAGTCAATGATATGTATGATAAACACTCTTCTTTGTAATCTCGATTTATTTTGAAGTTTTTCTGAAAAAAATCCCCACAAAGCCTATTTTTGCGGCCTCTAGAGTGGCCTAATCCCTTAAGCATCTGTAACAATGGGACATCTACGAATTTAAAATTAATTTTATCGAGACACATCCTCAGAATCCCAAACTATAAGAAAATGCGAAAAAATCCAATTTTTTAAGTTTCGAGACGGTAATACCGCCTTAAGTTTCCGTCTCCGATTTTTAAAAAACTCATAGATGTCATGAAGCATTGACAACTATTAGACACGTATTTTTTTTTATCGGCTGACAAACGTTTTATAGGAGGAAACGTCCTTTCCAAGAAAGACTTGTTACCCCTTAAGTTCATTTTTTCACTTATTGTATAGTGGATTTTTCATCGCTTTACATTAGAAGAATTTTGATTTTTGTTTCATTCAGATCAGTGGACTGCTTGTGGGTGAAACTGCAAAACCACCCCTCGACACGTCTTCCTTTGAGGGGTGGTTTCCCCCCTTAAAGCCGTTTTTCCGCAGATTAAGAAAAAACACGCCTCTAATAGTTTTCAATATTGCTTTATCACGTATATAAGTTTCAACAAAATCGACGGCGGGCACTTAAGTGTTGGTCCTTGTAAAACACAAATTAGAGGAACTGACGAGGAATAAGTCCGCCAAAGAGGTATGTGCGTATGTAAAAGAATTGGAGGTATTGACAAAAGAGGTAACGCAAAGAGAAGGAAATACCGGTATATAAAAATGTTACGAAAACGGCAAGACATGTAGGGGAAACCCGGGCATAGCGAACAGCCCAGGCAAAGCGAATACTCCCACGCGCATCGTTTGCGAGTGGGGGTATTCGCTTTGCCTGGGCTGTTCTCTATGCCCGGGTCTCCCCTATATCATTTGTAAGAAGAGAATGTAAGGAAGGGCTATGTGTAAATATCATTGAGGGGTATACCCTGGAAATAAAGACTAGTAACTTTAGGAGTATTGCTTACCAATATTCCTCAATACAAAAACCTCAAACTTGACAAGGCTATGTATTAAGTGGCTGAAAATTCCCGACCTTGTCATTCCAATACTCTCATCAGAAAAAAACATTGAAAATCGACTTGTTTTCGGGCCTCGATGGTAATCAAATTATCGAATACTTTCGTTTTCGATTTGCGGTGAGTATGTAGATTTCACGCAAGAATCAATAAAGGTAAGGTTAATAAATAGAATGGACACCACATTTTAAGGGGCCATTACAGTGTAACGGATCGAAAAATAGTTGACATACGCGATTTTTTATCGATGGTTTAAATACGCTGATCAGTCTGACTTTTTTATGTCAAATCAAAGCACTCATGAGGAAGCGAAAATATTTTTCTAAACATTTATTTTTATTTTTTTTACATTTTTTAGCGGTTGAAAATGTCTTCGAAATAAAAGAGGTCCTCACGGTGTAAACGGTTGTGGCTGTAAATTTTATCGGCAACAAAATTTGTAAAAAGATTATTAATCAGTATGAAAGCCGCTATCTTGCTATGGAGGTTTTTCGAAAATAAAAATTGACAAAATGGCCGCGGTTTGAAAAAAGTATTGAATTTAACCGATTTTTGTTACAGTTTTTCGTTAAGAAATATGAAGATTTCAAAACAAAACAAAAAGGTTCCATAGCAAGATAAAGAATGGCGTGAAGAATGTTGTGTCAAAATTTGAGACGGATAGCTTGAAAACTCGTCCTTTGAGAGTGTACACCGTTTTGAAAAACGACATTTCGAGAAAAACGCGTTTAAAGTTTGGAGTGCGCACGCCGCTGCTCGAATCACTTTCTTCGAATTATTAGAATTTCGCCCCAAAAATTAAACAGCATGTTTAGAACTGTCTATACTACGGATAATGCAAAAAAATTGATTTTTTTTAAACCCCACCCCGTGACAATTCCTTAACCCTTTAACGGCCACGCCCATTTCTGGCTGGCTCAAAATCATTTCCTCTGGTAGTATAGATAAAAAAGGGTTAAATATGAATGTCCAACCATAATTTTGACGATAAGGGCCTGGGAAGTAGTATTTTCGGACTGTAGCAAATTTGCTACTAACATTTTTCACCCGCTCGGTTCGAACTATCATTCTAATTCAATCAAAAATCTCCAAAGCCTAGTTCGTCCACTCAAGCTTCCTTTACACAAATCTATCAAAAAATATTTCAAGAATGCCTATTTACTTACTGTTTTGGACAAAAAAACGGGCAGCTGGGGCAAGGGTCGTAAATTTTTACGACAACATTGTTGCCACATTAACATAATTCATATGTTTACGGTTGAATTTCAAGCTATCCCGGCATTTGTAGCTGCATCTAGCATAGATTGATGGTACTGTGAAGTAGCTTGTCCGCTACAGCGTCCTTGCGCTTTTACCGACGGGGCCAAAGTGAACGCAGCAAATTTGCTACGATGGTAGCTAAAGGGTTAAGGGAGGAAGACCATTTACAAATTTGAAAAAAATGGTTTTTTTTCTTTCCATACATCGATAGTTCTATGTCTTAAGGATATTGTGTACAATTTTTAAAGCGAAATTCCAAGAATTGTCGGAGTTTTCGCGGTAAACCTCCACACTCAGAAAAAAGATTTATTAAGGACAAAGACGTTTGTCTCCCGGCGAATAAGTTTTCTTATTCGTATGTCGACCCACTACAATTTTATCAACGGCTAAGAAATTTTTTTATTTGAGTTTATGTTTAAGATTTACTAAGAAATTTTCTTAACATCTAATAGGATATATAAGTTAGAAAAAATAAGTGTTTTGTATCCGACAAATAGAGTTTTTCTTAACATCTAATAGGATTCTTCATAATCCCCCAGCTGGTTTTTTTTCGAGGGATTGTGTCATTTCGTCCGTCATTATTTTCTCACTTGAACGTTTTTTCTCACTTTATATTCTTACTTACACTTAAATCATTCCTCACTTTCGAGTTTCTCACTTCCGAAACGCAACACTGACACTTGTGCCAAAAGCATCGGCATAGGAAGAAGCTACATGGTAAGCGTATGCATGAGCTACATCTGACGAGCGGCCTGCAAAAAAACATATTTAGTGACGCCGAATAAATGCTGTAGTTACAATCACATAAAAACTGTCTCCGTACGAGTAAACATTTATTAATTTCTAATAAACTATTTTCTAATGTGCCAATTTATTAGAACATCATAAATCTTTTTTCTGAGTGATAGTGCTTCTCAAAATGTCCGCGTACCCAAAAGCTTCTCATGCAACACCAAAGGGACCTTCGCGGAAGAGACATTTTTTTGGAAACCAACAGATTAATCGTAATACCGAAAATAGCGGAGGGCATAGGGTCAGTGCGAAAAACCTTTTTAGTGCGAGCTCTGACGAAGTGAGTTGGAATCCCCTGTTGACCCATCGGTTTATTGAATTTCGGGTCGGAAAGCCCGTAGAGAGGAGCAGCAGCAGGAAAATCGTTTTTACGAGGACGCCGAAGGAATCCTGTATGGCGCTGGAATCGCGGATTAGCCGGTAAGACATCAAAATCATTAAGTTTTCCCTTTTTGAAAACTTTGAGCGCGTTTTTCTCAAAACTGTATTTTTCCTAACTGCTGGAGTGATTACTGAAAAACTATTCAACCGATTTTGATGAAATTTGTCACACATCTTCCTTATACCATCAGTTTGTCGGTGAACCTAAATAATATTTTAAGTCAAAAAATAAAACGTACTTTTGCCCTTAAATATAGCAAAAATTTCATGATAAATCACAAAATTGACTTTCTGAAGGTGTCATTTCGTGAATTTTGCGTATATTTCCAAAATCCTGCTTCACCGACAGCGTATGGGTGTTACCTTTAAGGGGTTATATACAGTCAGGAGGCCCAAGCAGATCGATTTTTCAATAAATTTTCTTGAGTAGACCTTCAAATCTATTGACGTAAAAAATTGTACACATATTATGGTAACTTTGAACTGTATTTTAACATTTTTTATTTCTAAAAATAATTATTTTGAAAGCTGCCATAGCTGATCTCCGGGAGCACCCCTAAAAAAGGGGTCTTGCGATGAGCACGATATCTCTGAACTGGAACATCTAAGATGAAAAAACCAAAAATATTTGCTTAATATAATGGATTATCTTGTAATCGATCGAAGGTATAAGCAAAATAATAATTTTTGACAAAATGGCGGTTTCTAAAAGAAAAAGCGATTTTAGACAAAAAATTAGGCCTTAAGGAGGTTGGAGCGGTAGCCATAATCCAAGGTTAAATTAAACAAAAAAAATACATGTTATTGTTCAGACCACCAGAGATAAAAAATAGTTTAATGTATGCAATGTAACGCGCGGTTAGATATGCAAGACTTTTACACTAAAGGTTATGTAATTTATTTTTGTTATTAAGCACCGAGATAAACAAATATCTAACAACGGATTAATGCAAACTGAACCTTTGAAAACATTTAGAAAAAAAAACCTCATCGTGCCCATCGTAAACCATGGGCCAATAATCTCGTGACGTAAAGAATAGGCATAATTATAAATTACTCAAAATTTCATTGTTATTTGTATAAAACATTCGTTGTCATAGTGTTTTTCATAATAATCATCGATAATGTTATACTTTTTCAAATTGGTAGTAACACAAAAGTTTTTCTACTTTACGTAATAAAAATATTAAAATGCATAATTTTTCCCTTTGATTATATATTTTGAAAAATTAGCATATACAGAATATATCTGTACCTCGAATGCTTTTTTTGAGATTCATAGAAAAAAAAAAAAAAAACGTATAAACCGTCATTTGACTCATCTGAATCGCTCCAACCTCATCAAATTGTGTATAAAATGGAAAATATTTATCGGTTGTTTTAAGTACTAAAACTTCGATTAATTACTAAAAAATATACTTGAAAAGATTGGGTTAAAATTTGAGACTGATCGGTTCAACCGTTTCCGAGAAATCTTGCTCAACGACTTTAACGGCGGGGTAAAGTTAATTCGGCGAAAAAGAGGCATGTTTTAAGATTTTTTTTGGCGTAACGAATAGTGTTCGTTTATTGAACAATTTACATATAATAAAGTAACATTTGAACAACATTCTCCTAAATTTGCATTGCAAAATATTCAAAATTGAGCGAGTGAAAATTAAACCCCGGAGGCGCCTCGAAAAAAGTTGGTTTGCGGTGTGCACCATAACTCGCAACAGAATCATTTGAAACAAAAAAATCAAAATGCATTTGTTAAAGGAGATGTTTCTCGAGGTAATGACGGGAGGATTTTTTTTCTCGATTTTTCGATTTTTCGTAGCACTTGGGAGCCAAAAACCCGATTTTCGCTAAAAAATCGGCTAATTTTTTGTTGAAAAATTAGTAATTATTAAAAAAAACAAAAAAGCTCTCGACAATACCTGGTGAATCATGTGAAGAAGTACTGTGCAAAATTTCAAAGCGATTGGTCCAGTAGATTTTGAGTTATCGTGCACACGGACTTCAAATATGACAAGTCTCAGAAAAACGGTTTGAAAAACGCAGAAGAGAAGAGAACGGCATGGAGCAATAGACGCTCAAATACTCATTACTTCGTCAATTTTACGCCGATCAACTTGAAATTTTAACACAACATTCTTGATATATCATATTCAACACAGCATTCATATAAAAAATTTAAAAAAAATGAAAAAAAAAATTTTAACACTTTACCCCGCCCTTAAAAAGACAGTTTAAAAAAACGCGTTGAAAGTTTCAAAAGCACTTTACATATACTCAAAAAAACATTACAAATGTGCGTGTAACTTCGAGAATATTCGCTGAATTAACAAGACATTTTCTGTGTATGTGCTTAATTATATGTACATGACAAAAAAAAAAAATTAATCGAGTTTTCGAAAATTTTAGCTGTATATAAACCCTTAAGAATCTTTTTGATTTTTTTGTTTTAGACAATTACAGCGCGAGGGAGCACTCCAGCAGTGCGGAAACTTTTTGAGCGACTTCCTCTGAACATCGATGTACACAAGTGGCAATTTCCATTTGTAAACAAATAATAATATATTTCAACGATCTCTTATCACCTACACGGCCGCACACTTCTTCGATTCAATAATATATTTCTGCATATTTAAAATATCAAATAAAAAACACGCTAAGTTACAAACATCCACGAGTTTTCTTTACCCGAAAAAAATCACGAAAAAACTCTTTCACCTTCGAAATGGTCTTCCCCCCTTAAGGGAAGCCGAGTTTGTAAAATTGTTAAAACATTTGGCTCTTTAAACGAGTGGCTGTGTTGTCGAATAAACTTTTTGGTAGCTTTTATTGCTGACGATTCGACGCACTGTCATTCCGTGTAAGCTATGCAGGTAACGTTGCGGATCAGCCTCGATATTTAACTAAGAGCTTTCGTAACGTTTTGATCTTTTCGAGACGGCTCTTCTTCCTTTGAGGTACGCGGATACATACGAGACTAGTCGGGTTCTTGCTGCTCTTCGACATGAAGAAAATACGCTCTAGGGAGGATACATTTTTGATTGCTGTGACGTTACATAAAGATGTATATATGTAATACTTGCCAGACGCGCTTCGGTTTCCCGGGCTTGCCTGGAACTGGATGCGCTATCTCATTCCGCGCTGCTAGGGGTTGTTTTTTTGCATTCTCCGTTCCCCGGCATACAGTTCCTCTCTACCTGGAGTACTCACTCAAGGAGATAGGCTGAGCTAGATTAGAACATGATCCCATTGAATCAGATACGGTTTATCCGACAGGAATATTCCGTGCGTGATTCAAATTTTTGAAACAAAAATTTTTATGCAATTTAGATTGTGCAGGCTGATGAATCGAAGTTGTCAGATATCAACCGGCTTTATTGGCGTCCACCTTATTATGTAGACCCGATTCAAATGAAATAAATTTTATCTGATTTACGATATATTGCGAATATTCTATTTGTTGTTACACTGAGAGAAAAGTCGGTGGTATTTACAAAAAATGACTGTGGTAAATAGGGGGTAATGAAATTCGCTATAGCCAAATTCCACTTTTCTGGGGAACGGTTGGTAAAAAAAACGCATTCCTTTTGAACACAAAGGGACATATTTTGAGAGTTAAAAAAATCAGGAAAACAACAAAAGCATGGTCGCCGGCAGATGATGAAATTTTTTCGCGACGTTTGGCGGTGGACACTCTCCAGCTTAAACGGTCCATCTTAAATCGAAAAACTAAACGGGTTATTTAAGTTAATAATAAATACGAGACATTGACGATCGTCGATTTTTTAAATAACTTTTTTTAACAACGTGGCGACGAATTGAAACTAGAGCACAGAAAATCTATGAAAAAAGTCGTCATTTTTACGTAACTATTGAACAATGAAGGGCGATTTTTAAAAAGTGAGATCGTCAACGATCTTAAAATGTTTTTTATCGTATTTCCTGTAAATTTGGAAACAATCCATCAAGTGGTTCTCGAGATATAATGTCCACTGACTTTGAAAGCAGTGTTTCGAGAAACACGCATTTGGAGTTTGAAGTATGGTGCTGCTACCGCTCATCCGGCCGACTGTTACAAGCTGTAGCTCATTCAATTTTATGATTATTTCAATGAAACTTTAAGGGACTCTACCACTGTGACACTATCAAAAAATCGATGTTTTTGTTGCCTTTTTCGACAGTTTAAACTTTCAAGAATATCATTGTCATTTATATCATTTATATCAATGTCATTTTATCTTGCAAAAATCGATAGTTAAATCTTTAAACGCGTTTTTCTCCGAATGAGATTTTTCAAACTTGCTGACATTGTAACTTAAGAGAAGGATAGGGGTTTCAGCGCGAAAAAAAACACTTTTTTGCGATTTTTTTTCATCTATATGGATCGAGTAAATTTATTGAAACTTTTTGTAAATTGTTAAGTGTCATTTCAAGAACATTCCGTGAAATTTGTACGCGAAAATATTCACAAACAAGCCGGTGACAAAGCTTGTCCAAGAACGCCTTTGGAAAAACACGATTTGCGGTGTTCACTGTATCTCAGCTAGAAATTATCTGAAATCCAGTACCATTAAAATTTGGTCAAAGTATCATCAAATCCTCCCCCAACGGTCTTTGATAATGTTTTTTTTTAATTTTTGGTGGTCATGCAAATTGAAAAGTGCCATTTTTCACGAAAAATTCCGCCATTTTGGGGGTGGAAAACCCCCTCAATGTACAAAAAAAACTTAAACTAACCGTTGGGGGGAGGCAGTTCATACGTAGAAAGTGTGTATCAAGTTTGAAATAAATCGGTCATGTAGTTTCCAAATGGTAGTGAACACGGACTTTGAAAAAGTGGTTTCGAGAAAAACGCGTTTGAAGTTTAGAGAAGTCGGAGCTACAGTGTTAGAGGAGCGGGACTAACTAGTCAATAACTTCGAGAATTTTGCTCTGATTGAGTTGAAATTTTGGGATTATATTCTTGAAATGTTTAACTATAAGGAAAGACAAAAAATATCGGTTTTTCAAAAGTGCAAACCCCTACCCTCTCCTTAAAGAGCAATTATGCGACTGATTTGACATTTGAACCGAGTACTCCTGAATATATTTCCTCTACAATGACGTAGGATATTTTTGATTGGATGAAAATTGACGATTTGGCATTGAAAAAAACGACCATTTTATAGGCAAGAAAACAGACTTTTTTTCATGACTACGCCATTTTGTTAAATTTTGACATTTTTCCGGAAATCGTACGTCATTGTACAGGAATTACCTTTCAGTTTAACGACATTTTTTCCTTTTTCGGTTTCAGCTGCTACTCAATCGGCCGGAATCATGTCAGCAGTGGAGGAACTTTTTTTTTTTACGCCGCCGATGCCAACGCATACGTCGCTTGGATCTCAATATTTTTCTGTGAAAAAATTACGTAATATAGGTCAAATATAGCCAAATACTTGTATGTTCTTAATTTTTCGAAATATTTAATTGAGTACTTTTCTTCTAAAAAAATCCCGAAAATCAACCCAAATTTTCAGCGTTCACACTGGTATAGCCCCTTAAGGAAGTATAATTAGAAGATGATACTGTCGAATAAAAATATTTTTGGGAAATGCAATTTTATTACCCACCTAGGTAGATGTAGCCTCTGAACACAACTATGGGCCAAAAAGTATATCTAATCATGCGATTTGACTGGCGTGTTTGATCTATCGTTCCCGAAATTATTATTAACTATTGTAGAAGTCTTGACAATATACATTACCGGCCAAGAGTTTCCGGACACTTCAGATAATTGAAAAACTTTCGATCACTGGATAATTGGCAAATAGCGTTAGAATAATATAGTTTATTTCATTTATTATTTTACGAAAATACTATATAGCTCTGTATAATGAATTATATTATTCTAATATAATATATAATATATAATATATAATATTATTCTGATATAATAGAAAACTTTTGGCCGGTAGTGTAGATATGGTTAATTCAGTGCTATCACAAAATTGACGCACAAATACTAATGTTGTATACTGTACGTTAGGTTTTGTTCAGTCAAACTTCTACTATTCTTGTCAAATTTGTACAATTCATATGGTTAACATCCACGTTCGTCGCGTACCTATAATTTGTTAGAAGACTTTATGGAAAGTGACTATTTAAAAAAATAATGGTAATGTTTACGTTTAGCGAAGACGTATATCATTTGCAGTTGACGCAACCACGGCTCAGTAGTTTTAACAACTACACGTTTTTCAACAAACTGTTGCATAGTATGTTTGTTGCGTTGAAAAAATACGATATCAGTTCAACACTTCTTCTCTACCTTTTGTTCTCGTAGGACACACATTACTATGCATTTGGCAGGTCGTATCGTAAAATATGGTAGCAATCACTATTACCCATGCAGAAATTTTGACCGGGATACCCTATGTCCGATCATATCCCGATCAGGATTTGTCATGGATTCCCCAAAACCGGTATCCCGGTTAGAGTCCAACTTGCATCAGTATCGGCATATGTACGAAGACGATGGCATCATTTTGAAAATTTTGGCGTCACGTGTATTTTCTGTATTACTATGGAATTCCTATCTATAGATAGGAATTTCTGTCTATAGATTCCTATCTATAAAATTCCTATCTATAGATAGGAATTACATAGTAATACCGAAAATACACGTGATGCCAAAATTTTCAAAATTATGCCATCGTCGTCGTACATATTCCGATACTGATGCAAGTTGGATTCTAACCGGGATACCGGTTTTGGGGAATAAGTCTCTGTTTATACCCACCGACATGTCGGTGGGTATAAACATGTATTCAAGACAAATTAAAATCAAATTCACAATGATTAGATTGAAATTTACACCAACCGTGAGTTCTTACGTATTTCGAGAGAAAACATTTCGTCGAGGCAAAGAAATTTTTGCAAAAAAAGTTGTGAGTTTCAAATATTACATTATAAATATGAAAAAAATCACAAAATGAGTTGTGAATTTCCTCAAGTTGAAGAAAATAAAAATCGAATTCACGACAGTTATATTAAAATTTACACCACAAGTGTAAACGTGTTTGAGAGAAAACATTGTGTTGAGGCAAAGAAGTGTTCGCACAAAAAGTTATGTGCAAAAATTTCTTTGCCTCGAGGCAATGTTTTCTCTCAAAATACGTACGAACTCACTTTTGGCGCAAATTTTAATCTAATCATTTTGAATTTGATTTTAATTTGTCTTAAATACGAAAAAATTCACAACTAATTTTGTGAATTTTTTTGTATTTATAATTTCTTGTCAATACATTTGCATTCACAGATTTTGATGTGAATTTTTTTTAATTCACATCAAAATCTCGCGATGAGCGCGATCTGCCATTTGAATCTTTGGACAAATTTTTTTTTACTGATAGTTTAATGCACTAAAACTTTATAAATGTTATTTATTTTTATAATAAATTTAACATGTCATAATTCCATTTTTGACATTTTATTTCAACCTGTATTCACCCGTGATCCTTTCCAGATTCCTCAATGATTCCATGGGGAATCTCTTTAGAGTCATTAAAGGATCCGGTTCTGGATCCCTAATGGAATCCAGTTTACGGATCTTACATTTAGTCTTCGAAACTGATCCGATATCGGACTAGATCCCGACTGGGAGCCTGGGATACAAGTCAGAATCCAGCTGTATCCCTGCCAAAGTTTCTGCACGGGTACATGATACAAAACTATAGCGATGCGCCAAAACTTCATTCAAACAGTGACTCGTATTATGAAAAAATATCTATGCAAAATTTTCCCTAAATCGGAGATACTTTTGTCTCTTATGCTTCATCTGCCATTAAGGGGAGATATACACCTAGGAGCCGGAAAAAGGTCATTTTTGTGAATTTTTTCAAGGAAAACTATTTTAAATTCCGGTTTGGGGTTTTAATTATATAAAAGTATATACATTTAAAAATATGTTTAATTTTCTTTATTTAAAAATATCCAAAATATAAAAGGATATTGTATGATCCTTGGAGTGTCGTAAAAAAATCTGCGTGTACGGTACCCACTGCCGTTTCTTCAAAAATCATCTGAAAAAAAACCAAAAAGATTATTAAATATTATAATCTAGTACTTGTCATGGCCGATTTTGAAAATATCGATTTATGACAAAATGGCGGACGTTTGAACATAAATAGTCATTTTTGGGCCAAAAATGAATTATTATCGCCTATAAAACAAAAACTAAGTAACGGAAAAAAAATCCTATGACAAGTACTAGATAATGGTGTATAGAATAACCACAAAAAACCTCAAGGCAATCGGTTCATTGGTTTTCGAGAAATTTTAAGTGATGATTTGAAAAACGTGGTTTTGAGAAAAGCGTGTTTGAAAATTTGGGAATGAATAATCATGAAATTTGTCAACTTACATGGAATCATCGATACCAGGCCCATAATGTAGGTGTACTACAGTCGACGGAATGTTCATAGCTTGTAAATCCTCGACCTCGACCATCTAGGTGTATATCTCCACTTGAGATGCCACAAGCACTCGATAGCGTAGTCAGCGTACATAGTACAGGTAGAAGATAGGTACGTAGTATTTACGTTTGATGACATGTGTCGGCGAAATTTTTTTCCTCCAAGTAAGTCATCACAGGAGGCTAGAGAACGACAAATTCTTTTTTTTAAATGATCGAGGTAGAACCCTCAGTTGCGTATTTTATTTTATTTTGGATTTATTTAATATTCTACGCAATTAGTAGACGGGCATTGATGCCTAAAACCAACACTTGAACGACACACCAAACACGCATATAGAAGGTCGTATCTTATAATATGGTGCAAATCACCATAATCATCGTCGCAAATCATAAGCAACATTTTTGATGGACGTACATTTTTGTGGTGCCAGGGAATATCCATTTTATGAAAACCTACTATATTATATAGTATTGAACAGTAAACGTGTGCTTGTTAGATGGCAGTTGGGGTAAGAAAATGTGCATAATTCATGCCACTGTTACAATATCTCTACGCAGTACTATATTTTTGGTAGCAACTATGGCTATATAATATTATTGTCATCTCAGCGAAATATGAAATACAGTTAAAATATGGTAGCCGAAAGGCAAAAATGTAAATTAATATAACGATATAAAAATAAATCACTTCTATCCCAATAGGGTATAGAGACCCTAGGGGCAATGATCTGAAATATTTAAATATAACTCAACTTGAACAATAAAAGGACAGTGAATATAGACAAAAAATTTAGGTTTGGAGTGAAAATGTCGAATGACCAAATATAGAACGACAAAGATTTCGAAACGACAGAATTATGAACTCTCAAAATAACGAAGGTTAAATTTTTCGAAATTTTATCCTTTGACCGATGACGAAATCGAATTACTATTACACCAAAGGATTATTTATTCGAGAGCTCATTTATTCGAGAACATATATCCAGATAGTCTGCAGTTTGAGTCATACAAATACAGATTCGAACAATCTACAACATTCATATCTTCGAAATAGAAAAAGTGAGTATCTAATATACGTAACACCGTCAATAGCAAAAAACCATATATCGAGACTACAAACTTCGAATGTGTAGATCTTAGAAACGCAAATGATCGATGGTCCGAAATGGCGAATACCTAAATGACGAACATGGCATGGCTGCCTGACTCGACTGACCACTAACGCCATCTACGATCTTCATTCTGAAGCGCAAGTAGTATTGCTCGATCCCAAGTTTTCGCTATCCGGACTGTTCGCCATTTTGGCCCATCGCTATTTTAACTGATCGACTTTTCGGTCCTTCGCTTTAATGAATTCGAAATTGTAAACTGTCGTAATATTTACAATTCGACGATTTGACGTCTCGAATTGTTTGGTGTATATATACAGGCGAATCGATTTATATCTCTCATTAATTTGTTGAATCTGATATTTGTTTCGCTACAAATCAACTTCGAGATTTTTGTATTCACAATTTCGATCAACTATTTTACAGGCAATTTACTCAATGGAAAAGATCAATAGAAAAATCGATTGATCTGTTTATATTGGATCGTCATTACTGAATTCAAATTTTCGGTCATTCTGAATATTGATCGTTCGAGTTTCCGATCCCCACCCAAAATTTAACTCAAAATATTGTTGAAAACATCACACATTTCTCTCAGTGTAGGGAGCTCGTTGATGAATATTGGCAGTCATGGAATCCTGGTTTGCTGGATATAAAATCTTTCCGTATCACTAACAATTTTTCTGTACATATCGTACAGTATGCACGCATCCGGGCTAGAAATTCTCAGTACCGTGAAAAATGCAAATCTTTACCATCTGCGGTCCAAATTTACACCAACTGGTGTATAAATATGAAGGAGATGGTGTAAATTACATTTATGTTTCACGACGACGATATGCAATCAGACGATCGGACGTGCACAGCCGGTAAGGTGCACAGCCACCCGTTATTTTGTCGATAGCTTCGTTTTCCTCTGCCTCCCTTCCTCTTCCCCCCCCCTCTTTTTTTCTCGACAATCCCTGGCCTTCGAATTCAAACAATTCCGTGCGCGAGCATCCGTTCTACCTCTCAATGCTCCCTTTTTCTCTCCTTTATTTTCCCTGCTCTCTTCCCCTCTCACTTCGCGGCCCTTTCCGTTCAGCAACCCCTTGCTTCCTTCAGCCGTATCTCGCAATCGTCTTCCGCACCCACCTCGTAACTTCGGCAGACTCTGCGAGCATTATATAAGAGAAGTCTTCACTTAAGTTTCCGGTTGCCAACGCATGCGCAATTTTGATATTTAAAAAAAATTAATTTTCGGAAAAACGATAAAGGGGAGGCACCTGAGTAAACGTCGAGAAAAAGAGGTAAACTTCGGGAATTTTTATCTCACAAACTAGTCTTTCGATTGGATCCGGGTTTTTTAATTGGAAAATATGTACATCGAGGTATGTTTAGGAATTTTTTAAAATAAATTCGATGACTGCAAGCGATTAAAACGCGATTATCTCGAAGCATAGTTTTCAAAGTTGGTGCCAGATGTATCTCGAAAACGGCTTGTCCGATTTTGGCCAAATTTGGATACAATATTCTTCGATAGTTTTTCTCATTCGCCAAGTAGGATTTTTTGAAATTTTCATTTTTGACGGAATTGCGACCGCTTTAATTTAACATCATCAATGTACATATTTTCCAATAAAAAAGAAACCCGGATCCAATAAAAGCATCAGTTTTTGAGATAAAAATTCCCGAAGTTTACCAGTTTTTCTCGCCGTTTACTCAGGCACCTCCCCTTAAGACGGGAGCCCAAATTAGAAGGTCGAAAAAGCGATTTTTCGGGAGTTTTTTTGAGAAGGAAAAAAACAAGTGAGCTCAGTAAATATTGAGGTATGTTTTCATGTATATTTAAAATGTATAAAAAAAATGTTGCAATCTGAAACAATCAATCACTGCAGATTTAACAGTCTATTTCATGTGCGTCTTGCCACTGCATCCTCAATCGTCGGAAAGATGCAGCTCGTAATTCTTGACTGAAACGAAAAAACCAACGAAATTTTCAATTGTCATATATTTTTCTTCTGGGTGAATTAAGAAAACGGTGAAAAAATCGTGAAATTATAACTTTTCTTAGGTTCGAAAAAAAAAATGTATTAAAAAACACTTTAACGTGCTATACAAATGATTTAAAAATACTTTTTCAACGACTTTTTAAATTCACTTGGAAGAGATTTTCATTCTGAAGATAATAAACTTTGGTTTAATTCGATAGGTATCTTAGTTTTTTTGCCATCACACCCGCCAATTTGGAAAAATCGTAAAAATGAAAACTGGAGAAAGCGCGCTTCAAAGTTTTCAATAGGAGGAAATATCAATATAAAATATCAATCATTTCTCTGCTTTTGGCATTGTATCTTCGAAAATATTTACTATTGGCTTCTGTAACTTTGTAAATATATCTAAGATTAAGGCAATTAAAAAAAGGATTTTTCGAAGCTTCTAATTCAGGCTCCTTAAGGTGTTGTCATACTGACATATTTGCTAACGTCTTGGGCGTTGACCCGAGGAAAAATCGTCGGTAGTCAGGGATTATTGGCTTCTGAAACGAGCTGGCTAAGCTCCTGTGCCAGGATTTATTCGCATCCTTTTTTTTCAACGATATTTACGCGCCTAATCGCGACGGAGGATGGTGTATCGATTTACGTGAAGACCCGCCGATGGTTATTTCCATACGAAGGGAGAGAACTTGGAATACCAGGATCGAGGGAATTGGCAGGAGGGAGGAGACAGAGAGGGTGAAACGAGAGTAGTGGTAGTAAATAGCGGACTCTCCTGGACGTGGCCTACGGCGGCTCGGAGCGCTCTGACGCAAGGGCGTTCACCACGCTTCCAACCCCTGCTCGGATAACACAAAGCTCGCCGTCATTCTCGCACAGAAACTCATGCACAGAAAATTCAAGGGCTCAAACACATGGGGCGTTCCGCAATGAGTCTACCGCAGTGACAGAGTTTTTAAATTGCCGTTGACGAATCGTTACTTGTATATAGCTTAACGAGTAGTTTGTTACTGTTGACCACATTTTCATTGAGAAAGTGAAGTAAAATTGAGGAAATTCTTTAAATAAGTGACTTTGCCGAAAAAAAATGTTTGGCCATTTTCTCATTTCTTGGGTTATGAGTGATGATGTTCAGTTGGGGGAAGTTGACATTTTTCATTAACTCATTTTTTACGAGCAAAAAATCGTTAGCAATTATTCCGAATTTTTCAAAAACCCAAATAAACCTAAAATAGACGTCGAAATTTCAAGAAATGCTCTATTTTATCACGTGCTTTCGCGAACATCAAAACCCCATCACTTTTTATGGGAGGTGAAATTCAGCTTCCCCCGACTAAATATAATCATTTATGACCTGATGAATGAGGAAATAGCAAACAAAAATGTTAGGCTCATTTTTCGGAAAAGTAACTTATCTAAAGAATTACCGAAATTGATTAATAATCTAACGATTATTAATGAATTTCACTTCACTTTTTTCTCTTTCTTATCTCTTGTCTCTAAATTCCACTTCACTTTCTCAATAAAAATGTTCTTAATGAAATTGATTAATAATCTAACTATTATTAATTAATTTCACTCCGTTGGGCTATACCACCAACCAGCAAACTGATGATGGTTGTTGGTAAAGCCCATCATGTGCATAATGATGATCAATGGATTTGGGGTCTACATAAGCTTGGGGCCCAAATGACAGGTCGATTTTTAATGTTTTTCTTTCTGATGGAAGTATTGGGACGACGAGGTCGGGATTTTTCGCACAATTAGGTAATACAGTCGAACCTCAATATGACGAATCTCTAGGGAAGTTTGTTCTATTGAGTTTTCGTTATATTGAGGTTTCGTTATGGCAAGATCATATTCTTTAAAATCTTCTTTAAAACATATATATTGGTACTATAAATATAGGGATATTTTTTAAAGAAAGAACGTCGTAAATCAGAGCAAATTTTCGTTATATCGAGGTTCGATTGTACGTAGCTTTGCGAAGTTTGAGGTTTTTTAAATTAAAAATATTGATAAGCAACGAAGAAGATTTAAACAAAGTGCTGGTTCTGGCAAGTAGAGTGGTTGGAAATTAAAAAATTTTAAAATGTACTTTTAGTCCGGGGATGAAAATAGTGCATGATCGTATACTTTTTTTTAATTTGATAATTACAAAACTGGCAAGGGTTAGACAAAAAATTTGATTTTTTTACTAAAGAAAAGCAGTATTAGTTATTGGCTATTAACAAATTGATAAACAAATCAAAATTCATCGGATCATACGGTAAAAAATGTTATAAACTGAGCTGTGTCCGTATTTAACGTGAATCAGACGAATAGGTTTAGAGATACGACTCACACCGTTTCATAAGACATAGAACATAAAATGAACGAACTTCGAGAAAACGATTGAACGAACTTCGAGAAAATCGAAATAAAATGGTAGCAAGGTCAGCGAGGCAGTTCGCTCTAGCGCAGATGGAGATCCGACCATTCACAAAAATCGCCATAAATCGATCAATTTTTGGAATTTTTACAAAATCGGTGAAGTCCAAACCCTACGCTATAAAATGATACAAAAAACTATATATTCCAAATTTTTTGACGCCTTAACATTGACAGTTAAGGATCAAGAAATATTGTGTTATCATCTGATCAGAATAGTACAAAATCATCACTAAATCTCAACGTGATTTAGCAATTCCGGAAAGCTGTTTATATTTTTTATCGACCCATCATGTTACTTCTGCAAAATAAGTTTTTCTCCAAATGTTCATTTTTGTCCGTGGCGCATTTATTTAATTAATTTAGTCTGGAATACCCGGTATACGGTATTCTAGCGCGTAAGGTAGAGCTTAACACACACCAATAAACGTATACAGTGTACACACGGATCACGACCATACACAGATCAGCGACCCTCTATCGCGAGGGATTCTGAATTATTCGTCTCGTTCCGGCGAAAACGCCGTTTCATGTTCTTTTTTTCCCCTATGTGTGAGCTGGCTTTTCCATATTTCTTCATTCGTTTTCCCTCGCATACATTTCGGCGATTTTATTTTGTAATATAATACAGATTCGCATTATGAACTTTTGCCAAAGGTTTTACAGTAAATTATTATTATTATTATTATTATTATTATTATTATTATTATTATTATTATTATCAGTAAGTGTTTCGAACTCGACAAGTATATATTTATAAAGACATAGTTGAAAAAGGAAACGTTGGACGCGCAAAATATTTTCCAGATGAAACGTACGGCAGGGGGGGGGGGGGCTCGAAGTGGACACTCTAAGGGAAATAAAAAAGCAGTTATACAATGTCATATTCGACCTTTTTTTGCTATCGGGTGCTAAATTTATCCTAGTGTAATATTATGTGCACACATCTCCAGTAAATTTTCAAAATACCAATTTTAAAACTTTAATAAATGCCCACTTTGCCCAGGGGGGTAGCTTAAAGCGGGCACGGCTTTTGGGCAAAGCGGACACGTAGAGGGCAAAGCGAGGACCCTGTATTTTTTCCTGAATTTAAGCACAAATAAGAAGAAAATAGGGAATCATAGGGGGAAAAAATGATGAATGTACCCACATATTTTATTGCAGACAAATCATTTTTATTATCATAAAAGAACAAAAACTTACCGTGTCTTCTTAACAGTCATGAACTTAATTTTTTTTTGGCAATTATCACAGTAAACTGATCCAACACCAGGGTAAGCAGTGCATGCATCATGAGCCCACATTTGACAGTCATTGCATTGAATCCAGTCTTCGGGCGGAGGGTCTATATATGGTTCGTTCCATACAATGCACACGTAATTTTCCTTGTCTGTAGTTTTTTTGTTTTATGACTTTTTGGGCTTTTCCTTAGTTTTCAAATCCTTCTTAAGGCTCTCATGCCAAGAAGCTTGTTGTGTCTTTCTTTTATATTTATTTACCATCTGAAAATAATAGTGAACATCGTTATAAGAATGTGACAATACCATTGTCGAACACGTAAAAAACATAGTTGCAATAAATAACAGCCTTTTGGTTCGAGTTCCTGCATAGATAAATAAATGGGAAAATTATGAATATAAAGTCACATAGTCATCTTTTATGTTCTATTGGCATCTTAATTTCATATAGTCATCTGCCATTAGAGCATATCGGGCACGCACTCGATTTCCTCCAATAAAGATAAATAAATAGGCAAATTACTGAAATGAAGTATCAACTTTATTTCACATAGCCATGTTTTATACTGGGCATAGCGGGCACGTGCTCGCTTTGCCCTGCCCGCTTTGCCCTTTTGCGCCACTTGACGTTTTCATCAAACCTGACGAAAAAATGATTGGAATACATTTGAGCAAATATGAATAAAACAAAGTGAAATAGGCATAAAACAATATGCACATTTTAGTATTGAGCTATTTTACTCACAAATGGAAAAACACGATGTACATATTTTGCTTTAAAAAAAACCGTGTAATTTTTTATTTTTGTTTTTGGTCACACGAGCCGCAGTTGAGCTTCACGACTGTGGCCAGTTGGGCGGGACGGGGGCAACGTCCGCGCGTCGCGAAACTGCGGTAAGTTTTAAAGCATTAGTCGTATGGAGGATGCTCGCTTTGGGCCCCCTGCCCCTACGTGGCCAAAAATATTTCATTATTTGTCAAGAATCATTTGCTGTATACTCGTACTAGTCAGAAAGTAAAACATAGTCATCAATTTCGTTTAAAATGCAGTCGCAGTGGGATTCAATTCGCAGTAAATATTTTTTTCCCCTCGAAAGTGCAGATGCTGTTGGAGCTAACGTTGTTTTTACTAAATTCTCGACATGTCGATACTTTATGCTCTCTACGGGTTACTCCTATCCTAGCACTCTGTAGTCAGGTATTCCGTACTACACACAAGCACACATGTGTACATACATTCGGAGTACAAACAAGGCTCCACCGTTTGACAAAAGATGCTCCCATCAGGAGGTTATGGTTGAAATTGTCAGATGTAAAACGTCATATCGTAAGGTTGGACATCTGGCAAGACCATAACCTTGAAATATTAGCGATTTTGTATCAGCATCACATAATTTTGTTCGTGCGAAAATGTCGAGTTTTGAGTCGAATAAACGTCATCTGTGGGAACTTTATATCTTTTCTTTACTTCTTTAAGGGGAGGGTAGGGGTTTCAGCGTGAAAAAAAACACTTTTTTGCGAATTTTTTTCATTTATATGGATAGAGTAAATTTATTGAAACCTTTTGTACATTGTTAAGTGTCATTTCAAGAACATTCCGTGGAATTTGTACGCGAAAATATCCACAAACAAGCCGGTGACAAAGCTTCTCCAAGAACGCCTTTGGAAAAACACGATTTGCGGTGTTCACTGTATCTCAGCTAGAAATAATCTGAAATCAAGTACCATTAAAATTTAGTCAAAGTATCATCAAATCCTCCCCCCAACGGTCTTTGATTTTTTTTTTTCATTTCTATATTTTTGGTGGTCATGTAAAGTGAAAAGTGCTATTTTTCATGAAAAATTCCGCCATTTTGGGGGTGGAAAACCCCCTCAATGTAAACAAAAAATGTCAAACTAACCATTGGGGAAAGGTATTTTATATGTAGAAAGTGTGTGCCAAGTTTGAAATAAATTGGTCATGTAGTTTTCAAATGGCAGTGAACACGGACTTTGAATAAGTGGTTTCGAGAAAAACGCGTTTAAAGTTTAGAGAAGTTGGAGCTACAGTGTTAGAGGAGCGGGACTAAATAGTCAATAACTTCGAGCGTTTTGCTCCGATTGACTTGAAATTTTGGGATTATATTCTTGAAACGTGTAACTATACGAAAAGACAAAATCGATTTTTCAAAAATGCAAACCCTTACCCTCCCCTTAATTGGAAGAAATCTGTAGCTGAGGCGCATCGACTGCTTATAGAAGTATATGGTGAGGCTGCTTTAAGTGAGAGACGTTGTCGTGAGTGGGTTCAAAAGTTTAAGAACGGTGAGTTTGACGTCGAAGACAAAGAACGTAGCGGGAAGCCGAAACGAAGACGCGGCATTAGAAGCATTATTGAAGGGAGATTCGTGCCAAACGCAAGAGTTGCCGCAAATGACGCTTATTCGGCTCAAAACTCGACACTTTCGTACGAAAAAAATTATGTGCCGATGATACAAAATCGCTAATATTTCAAGGTTGTGGCATTGCCAGGTGTACAACCTTACAATATGACGTTTTACATCTGACAATTTCAACCATAACCTGCTGGTGGGGTCAACTTTTGTCAAACGGCGGAGACTTAATTGTACACTGAGAAAAGAAAATCGTTAAATGTGCAAAATGCATTTTGTTGTCTCGAAATTTTGTTGTTTTAACAGTTGCTCAGACATGCTAAATATGCTACAGTTCACACCACTAAAACTATCAGTTAGATTGACAAAACGTGTTTTAGACCAATCAAAAATCAAGTTGAACGTATTTAAAGATACATTCTGTTAAACCAACTGAATTTTGGATGGATGAACGAATTTTTTTTTCAGTGTACTCCCAATATGGATATATATATATATATATATATATATATATATATATATATATATATATATACACAGGGTGTCCCAGAACTCAACGTCAAGCCGAAACGGAGTGACAGGATTGATTGTAACCATCATGAGAAAAATCAGAAAAAAAATAAAGCAGGGCCTTTCAAAGTAGACGAATCTTGAAAATTTTAAATTCATAGTTTAACAAATAGTCTTAATTCTAGGAAACTTGGGGCAATTGTGTCATTATTTTCGACTGTGATTCTAAAAATGTTATTTAGGGTTACGGTTCCAAAGTTTAAATGAACAAAAATAATAAAAATTAACCACAATAACCGAAAAATGATTACAGTTTGACCAAATTTCTAGGTTTTTCTTAAATGCCCATAATTTTCAAACTGCATGGGATAGATTTTTTTTCTGATTTTTCTCATGATGGTTACAATAAATCCTGTCTCCCCGTTTCGGCTTGACGTTGAGTTCTGGGACACCCTGTATATGGGTCATTCCATGTCAAATCGACAAATTTTTTACCTGACCCCCTTTGATTTCGCTGAAAATTTTCTATCTTTTTCTACCCCCCGAAAGTTATTTTTCAGAATTTTTTTCAAATTTTTTTTCCCGACTCAAAAAAAGTTATGAATTTTTGAAAAAAACCGCTCTTTTATTTTTAAATTGCCAGAACTTTTTCAAAAATTGACCGTTTGGGAACTTTTTTTTTTCAAAATTTTTGTTTTTAAATGTAGTTTTCGAAAAAAAATATGAAAAATTTTTCAGAATCCCAGATATATGAAATATTTTAGTTTTTTTGAAAAAACCGTAATTTTCTCAAAGTCCGACCGTTTTTTTTTTGTTTTTTTTTTGCTCTAAAAATACTTCAACTAATTGTGCAATGATCCCCGTTAATCAAAAGATGTGACGACAATCGCTTCTAATTTTTTTTCTTGATTATAAAAAAAATTTTGTTGAATTTTTGCTGATTTTATATAACTTTGTTATGAAATTTTTTTTATTTCCTCGTGAAACCTCAAAAGTTGAAAAATAAAATTTTATTGGAGAATTTCAAGTGATTATCGTCCAAGAAATTGTTATTTAAAAAAAAAAATCATTTTTTTCTCTCATTGACGTTATTTTTTTACTCTTATGGACGTTTTTTTTTGGTACTGAAATATGACAACTTCAAAAGTACAATGGGTTCAAAAGTTACCTCCAGTTGATACAATGTGATAATTTAAGAGCTATCGATTGTCGGTAAAAAAGATATCATCTACATTTCATTTAAATAATATGGAGGTTATGTTTTCAGAATAATTACATTGTCGTTGTGTTCATCGTGTCACGTAGACTTACTATTGCTAAATAAAGTACCTATTATTTATCATAAAGTGCTGTTAATTTATATTTTGTTAACGAGTGATTACAATGCCGAAGTTTTTTGATCGATGTTGCAATCCATTTAATTTGGAGAAGCATAGAAAAAAAATATCCCTGCGAAATTTACCGGAGCATTTAGCAATTCGATACAATTTGTCGACTGATGAGCGAATATGTAGTTCATGTTATAAAAAAATGCTTCAGCCCTCTGTTGACAATACTTCTGATGAAAGTTAAATAAAAGATAATATAATTTGAACACATACAAAAAAATGTTTTTAATTTATTTAAAGATGTTAAGAGACGGTGAATTTATTTAAGAGTAAGAAAAGTCCTTTTTTTTTACTTTTTTGAAAAAAAATAACAATTTCTTGGACGATAATCACTTGAAATTCTCCAATAAAATTTTATTTTTCAACTTTTGAGGTTTCACGAGGAAATAAAAAAAATTTCATAACAAAGTTATATAAAATCAGCAAAAATTCAACAAAAATTTTTTTATAATCAAGAAAAAAAATTAGAAGCGATTGTCGTCACATCTTTTGATTAACGGGGATCATTGCAGAATTAGTTGAAGTATTTTTAGAGCAAAAAAAAACAAAAAAAAAACGGTCGGACTTTGAGAAAATTACGGTTTTTTCAAAAAAACTAAAATATTTCATATATCTGGGATTCTGAAAAATTTTTCATATTTTTTTTCGAAAACTACATTTAAAAACAAAAATTTTGAAAAAAAAAAGTTCCCAAACGGTCAATTTTTGAAAAAGTTCTGGCAATTTAAAAATAAAAGAGCGGTTTTTTTCAAAAATTCATAACTTTTTTTGAGTCGGGAAAAAAAATTTGAAAAAATTCTGAAAAATAACTTTCGGGGGGTAGAAAAAGATAGAAAATTTTCAGCGAAATCAAAGGGGGTCAGGTAAAAAATTTGTCGATTTGACATGGAATGACCCATATATATACGGAGTGCCCATTTTAATCTTACACCTGATTTATCTTGAAAAATACTGCTCCGACCAAGTATTCAGTATAATAAAAATATTAGGGCCAAAGGGCGACGTAAAAAAAAATTTGGTTAAAAATTCAAAATTGCGACGTTAATATGAGCAGCTGGGTTTTTTCAAAAATGGGATCATAAAATTTTTTTCACGAAAAAATTTGTCAGGCGAAAACTAACAACTTTTGTAGGAAAAGTTTTTTTATAACGTTTATGATTTTTAGGTTAGAATACCGGTTTTTGCTACCCTAGCGCTATCCAGAATGTACCACGATGAGGTAAAGTCTCCAACATCCCTAGTGTAAGTGTGTGTGTTTGGGCGTATAGGTTTGTGTGGCTTTGTTTGGGTTTGTTCGATAACCCGAAAAAATCAGAAAAGGATTAGGTCTCTGCGGCTCGTTACTTCTGTTACCAAGCAAACCCAAAGAAACTCACGCGCACACTTACACTTGGGTTTATTTGATAACGGAGGGGATGAGCCGCAGAGACCTAATCGTTGTTTAGTTTAATTTGGGTTATCGAACAAACCCAAATAAACCCACATCCACACACACACGCGTACTTGCACTAGGGATGCGTTAAAATAGTATAAAATGGTATTCTAACCTAACGATTATGAACGTAATGAAAAAACTTCTCCCATAAAAGTTGTTCGTTTTGGCATGCCAAATTTTTTTGCAAAAAAATCCATGATCTCAGTTACAAGAAACATCGGCCATCTTAACGTCGCTATTTTTAATTTTAGTTCAAAAAAGCTTTTTTTAACGTCCTCCTTTAAACCCTAACACTTTTATTGTACTGAATACTTAATCGGAGCCGTATTTTTCGAGATAAATCAGGTGTAAGATTAAAATGGAACACCCCGTGTATATATATATATGTGTGTGTGTCCAGGAACATTTCGACGATCCTGATTCTCGTGATAGGCAAGATCGTGGTCTATCAGAGAAAAAAAGGAAATCGGTTCACTTTTTTAAGCGCTTAGTCTACACATGTCTTAAACAAATGTTTTTTTTCTTCTGCTAGACATTACTGATAAGTAGTACCAGCACGCACACGAGAGAACTTTCGATAGCTGCTATAGGAAAAAAGACCTATTTTCAGATTTGGGTTCTTTCGATTATGCGTCATCAAACTAATTGTTTGGCATTGAAAAAATTGAAAAAATAACCACATTCTACTAGCATCACCTTGACAACATAAAAAAGAAAGATTGCAAAATTCTTAACTACTTCAGAATAACAGCCTTTTGTATTCTAACTTCTATAACTTTTATGCTGAAGAAAACGTAAAGAATTTTTATATAATTTTGGAAATTCAATAAAGTGGGCAACGTTTTCGATAAATGGCACATATATGTATTTGGCACAGTACTATATTTTCTTTCAACGTCAAAAAATAAAATTTTGGTAACGAGTAGTTAGAGGAATCGAAATTAGACATGAAGTCCTTTTTTCTAAGCAAAAAATACAAGGTGTCGCCAGTTTTTTTCATATTTGTTCGTACTACTTATCTGCAATCTCAAGCAATAAAAATAATCTGAATAATACATAATTTGTAGGCATCACGAGAGGTCGTGCTTTTTTCCCGTCAAGTGTCCACATCTTCAAAATCAAGACATTTTTTACAGAGGCAAGGTTTTGTTAGCTTCTAGATCTGGTAAACAGGGTGTCCCAAAACTCAACGATAATCTGAGACCGGATGAAAGGCCAAGTTATACCAGTTCTGGGAAAAATACTAATTTATTATTGTAAAAGACATATGTTTTTTACAATAAAAATTGGTTATTAACTGACTCAATTACCTCTTTACTAAAAATAATAATTTTATTTCAGACCAGAAACAAAAAATAACAAATTTTAGTAACGAAAATTCCTAATGTTGAGTTGTTCAAAATGAGCTCAATTTGAAAAAAATAAGAAACAAAATTTTTAATGGCAAGAAAAGTGGCAAGTGTTGCACCATTTGGAAATCTTGATTAAATGCGCCATCTTTTGAAATAACTATTATTTTTAGTAAAGAGATAATTGAGTCAGTTAATAACCAATTTTTATTGTAAAAAACATATGTTTTTTGTTGTGAAATAAAATTATTATTTTTAGTAAAGAGGTAATTGAGTCAGTTAATAACCAATTTTTATTGTAAAAAACATATGTTTTTAGTAAAGAGGTAATTGAGTCAGTTAATAACCAATTTTTATTGTAAAAAACATATGTTTTTTACAATAAAAATTGGTTATTAACTGACTCAATTACCTCTTTACTAAAAATAATAATTTTATTTCAGACCAGAAACAAAAAATAACAAATTTTAGTAACAAAAATTCCTAATGTTGAGTTGTTCAAAATGAGCTCAATTTGAAAAAAATAAGAAATAAAATTTTTAATGGCAAGAAAAGTGGCAAGTGTTGCACCATTTTGAAATCTTGATTAAATGCGCCATCTTTTGAAACAACTTGCCAAGGGTAGTGTAGTACATTTTTTTTCAAAATGAAGTGTCAAAGTTGAGTAACAATATTTTTGTGAACCATGACTCACTAAAACTTAACTTATTTTATTAAATTAACAATGTTTTTTGCATTAATTTGTAGTTGCGATTAATAGCATCGTTAATGAAGATCACGAAATTTAAAAAATCACAGCGAAATTGTGACATTGGTGATCACAGGACTTGAAAATGCGACCAAGGGTGTCGAATTTCAACTTTTTTTTTAAATGTCTATTATCGCTGAACTGAGTGATATGGATTTTTTTTTGTATTTTTCCCAGAACTGGTATAACTTGGCCTTTCATCCGGTCTCAGATTATCGTTGAGTTTTGGGACACCCTGTATAACCCGGTCTAGGATTGTCCAAGGTGTACGATTTTTTTATAAGGTTTTTTTATAGGGATTTTTTATAGGGGCGCAAATGTACATATATAAATCGCTTCGTAGGGCTGATTGAAAAATGTATCTGGCATGTACAAAGTACGTTCTAATAGAATTTCCTAACAATATTTTCGATTCTTTGTTAACATACTCATATTTAAGCAACAGTCTCCTCCAAAAATAAAAATGACCACAAAGTTCTACCAAACTATAATTGTGTTCGTACAGAACTGGGAAACACAATTAATTTCAATTTTCATTGAATTATCACAGTCGTGCGATTATCGACAATTTTATACGTGGAACAAAGAAATACACTTTTTTAATTTAAATTTTTCCCAATCGGCAGTAAGTAAAGGCAGTTTTTAAATTGAAAAGTTAAGTGGAAACCGCAAAATTAAATAAACATTAAAAGTCCCTATGGCATTTTACAAGTAAAAATGCAATTTTTCATAATCTGTGGAGCGAAGTTCACGAAGCGGCAATTAATAATTCCTGCACCAAACGTTTCCCAAAGACCGTTTGTCTCCCTGTTTCTATTTGGTCCTTTTGATTTATGTCTCGTCGATTACGACGGTGGCACACGCAGCCATCAGCCGCACAAGATGTCATCGATATATTACACCGCTACAGAGGGATACCAATGCCGCTGTGCGTCCACCTGGGTACAGCAATGCGAGGGGATATTAACGAAGGTCGATGCAAAGCCTTAATGGGGTGATAGGTCACCTCGTTAGGAACATATCTAACCTAGGTTACCTTAGTCCAAAGTCTAAGGATTTCTAGTTATCATGATAAGTATGATTTTGGGAAATTTCCCAAAATTAGGTACTAACTCGTTCATAATATTCAAACGGACAATAATTTGTAGCTAAAAACTTGTTTGCGTCTTAGCTTAATGTATATTCAATCGACAAACATCAATACAATCATCTGTATCCATGTAACTAACTAAATGGGACGTGTTGAATAATTAAAAACATGTCAAAAAATAAAAAGATCTCTTATCTTAATGCTACTTAAGGAGGGTGGAGGGTTAGCCACAATCCAAAGTTAAATTTAATAAAAAAATACATTTTATTGTTTAGACTATACTGAGTCTTTACGAATTTTTTGAACTATTTTCGCCACCAAACACCAGAGATAAATAATAGTTTAATGTATGTAATTTAACGTGCGGTTAGATGGGCAAGGCTTGCACACGAAAGGTTATGTAATTTTTTTTGTTATAGTTTTTATTAGTATAGTATAGTATAGTATTTTATTGTTTATACCCCAAGATAAACCATTTCTAACAAAGAATTAATGCAAACTGAACCTTTGTAAACATTAAGAAAAAAAAATCCTCATCTTGCCCATCGTAAATCATGGGCCAATAATCTCGTGACGTAAATATGAATAGGCATAAATAACTCAAAATTTCATTGTCAATTGCATAAAACATTCGTTGTCGTAGTTTTTTCATAATAATCATCGATAATGTTATACTTTTTCAAGTTGGTAGTAACACAAAAGTGTTTCTACTTAACGTAATAAAAATATTAAAATGCATAATTTTGCCCTTTAATTATACATTTAAAAAAATTAGCATATACAGAATAAATCTGTACCTCGTACGCATTTTTTTAAGGTCCTTTGAAAAAAAAATGAATAAACCGTCATTTGACTCAACTGAATCGCTCCAACATCTTTAAGGGGAGGTACCTGAGTAAACGGCGAGAAAAACAGGTAAACTTCGGGAATTTTTATGGATCCGGGTTTCGTTTATTGGAAAATATGTACGTTGAGGTATGTTTAGGAATTTTTTTAAATAAATTCGTTGACTGGAAGCGATTCAAACGCGATTATCTCGAAACATAGTTTTCAAAGTCGGTGCCAGATGTATCTCGAAAACGGCTTGTCCGATTTTGTCCAAATTTGGATACAATATTCTTCGATAGTTTTTCTCGTTCGCCACGTAGGGGTTTTTCATTTGATTGAACAATTGCTTTTTTATGCAATGTGTATGCAATCCAAAATCGTCGGAAATTGCGAACGAAAAACGAATGTTAAATTAAAACGGTCGCAATTCCGTCAAAAAATGAACATTTCAAAAAAATCCTACGTGGCGAACGAGAAAAACTATCGAAGAATATTGTATCAAAATTTGAACAAAATCGGATAAGCCTTTTTCGAGATACATCTGGCACCGACTTTGAAAACGATGTTTCGAGATAATCGCGTTTGAATCGCTTCCAGTGAACGAATTTATTCAAAAAAAAATCCTAATATACCTCAATGTACATATTTTCCAATAAAAAAAACCAGATCCAATGGAAACATTAGTTATTGAGATAAAAATTCCCGAAGTTTACGTGTTTTTCTCGCCGTTTACTCAGGTACCTCCGCTTTAAAAAAATTGCATTGATATAAGAGGTAAACGAGTTAGTACCTAATTTTCAGAAATTGTGCAAAAATCATACTTACCATAACTCGAAATACTTAGACTTTGGATTAAGCTAACGTAGGTTAGATATGTTCCTAAGTAGGCGACCTATCACCCCCTTAAGGCTTTGCATCGACCTTCCTAACACCCTGTATAGCAAACAGCTCTGTACTTCGTACTATCAAACGGCACAAGTCGCTAAGCTTTAGTTTGCGAGCTTGTCATACATTGCTCGTGCAACTTCTCTCACTATAATTGCAATGTCATTTTCACAGACATAACGTAGGGATCGGCAAAATCTAATGAAAAGTTCTTCATCATTACGTTATATTTCTTTTCGAGCAATGTATTGTTTGACTAGAAAAGTATAGCCGTTTAATTATAGTATAGTTTCATTATTTCAAAGTATATGTTTGCTGGTTTTTACACAATTCTCCCTTCTGTTCATTGATATCCTTTTACACGTTTCTTTGTTTTTTGTTAACATTTATCTTTCGTCCTTTTTCTCCTTTATGCTTTATTTCTAACCATGCATTCGAAGGTTCTCACATACTCGCAAAATTCTTTTATTGGTTCCCCTTTCATTTATTTATTAATTTTTTCATTTAATGCCTCTCTCATGTAGCGTCTTCGCCACTTTTCCAAACCATCCACGACTTCCTTATTCATTTTTTATTTCATTTTCCTGCATTCAAGAATGGGTTGCAAACATTCTTCTTCCTTCCTAAAACACCGTCATAGAGTAGAGGAGAGGCACCATATATCGCATACTTTTATTTAAAATTGAATTGAAAAAATAAAACAATTGCTTAGATTTCAATATTTTACGATTTCATGGTTTACATGTCATATACAACGAGATGCTAATCATTTTTTTAAATTTAAATTACATTTAAACATTACATTTAAATTTTTTGACTTATATTGTGTTTTACAAAAAATTACAGAAATTGTGGTTTTCAAAAATGTTGCCCATAATCGGATATCCAATAAAAGGGCCCAAACCTGATTTTTTTATATCTGCTATTAGGGGACTATTTTTACATAAGATAAAACGAAAAGTTTATTGTTTTAAATTTGTAATCATTATAAAAAATCAGTACCCATTTATGTGTTAATCTTTGATTAGGTAGGAACGTTTTGGCACAAATGGATATTAACTATTAGCCGCGATTGAGTATCCGATATTAAGATTTGACATGGAGCCGTTCATGTATTACGTCATCGATTTTTTTCTGTTTTTACCCCCCCCCCCCCCCCCCAAGCATCGTATCCAACTATGGTTACCATCATCCAACGACCAGGCCCCCGCCCCATTTTAAAATTCCACAATTTAGGGACGACCCCCATGGCCGAATATGAACAATAATATCTTTCTACATATTGCTATTTTTGCGAACATGATATATTTATTAAGTAAAATAAAAAATAATCAAAACATTAATCAATTGGACGTTTCTCAATGAAAACATCACTTTGTAACACAAAACATATTTTTTCACGCCGGCGAAAAGTAACATTGGTTCACTGTTGTGCCATTTTTGTTGGTAGGCAATCAACAGTTTTGCAGTGGCAACATCTTACGACTACTTATTAGTGTATAAAATAAAAACCACATATTGCTACAATAAAACTCGAGATGGTCCATCATCCGATATTAAGCAACTATCCGATATATGGTGCTTCTCCCCTATTTGCGTATCCCTTTTTATCTCCTTTCCCTACATTTCCTCATCTTAACCAGGCTCGTATTTTCTTTAGTTCTTCCCTCTATGCCCTTCTCTCCCCAGTGCTCTTCCTTTTCTATACGCTGTTTTCGATTTTTGTACTCCCTATGATTATTCGAATAGTGAATTTGGTTTCAGTCTTGTTGGATTTCCTGGTTGGTTTTTATTCACATATTTCTCGATTATTTTTCTTACTCCCTCCATATCTTCATCTCTTATCCTTTGCCATATTGCTACGACCCCTACCTCCTCTACGGCTCTCTTCATTCCGATCCCCATTTGGATAAGTTTGCATTTAATGTCGCTCCGCCTTCAAGAATATCCGAAGGGAGTCTCAAAATGACGTGACGTTTCCATTTATTAATAAAACGTATTATTCATTTGAAAAGTACGAATATATTCATTTTAATAGAAGGTACAAACATGGAGGTTATGTGTGGAACACAATATCCGGTAAATGGGCTGTTTGCAAGCGTTTACTCTTTTGACGAAATTTTCAAAAACATTTTGTGGCAATTCTTTAGATATGTGACTTTTCCGAAAGATGAGCCTAAAATTTGTTTTCCGGCTGCAATAACTGCATTGTTTCGCCCGTGGTGTGGCAGGTTGCGCCATCTTGTTGGGAGAATATGTTGCGCCATCTTCTTGGAAGAATATATTGCGCCATCTTCTTGGAAGAATATGTTGCGCCATCTTCTTGGAAGAATATGTTGCGCCATCTTCTTGGAAGAATATGTTGCGCCATCTTGTTAAAAGAATGTGTTGCGCCATCTTCTTGGAAGAATTTGTTGCGCCATCTTGTTAAAAGAATGTGTTGCGCCATCTTGTTGGAAGAATATGTTGCGCCATCTTGTTGAAAGAATATGTTACGCCATCTTGTTGGAAGAATATGTTGCGCCATCTTGTTGGAAGAACATGTTACGCCATCTTGTTGGAAGAATATATTGCGCCATCTTGTTGAAAGAAAGAATTTCTATGCGTTGCTCGATCGTGTGATTCTCCACGACTTAACCTCAATACTTCCTGATGCCAGTTGTCAAAGATTAGTACTCTATCTTCGCCACAAAAAAATGGCGCGCCATTTCAAATATCAGGCCATTTCGAGACACCCTTTATATAAAAGCGATTAATTCACTGGACATCTTTTTCGTAGGCTTATCGATAATTTTTTTCGTCGCAAAATCAATTCGAATAAAAACATTTCGTAAACGAAGGACAACCATGTATTGTATAAATAGCACATGGCACATTTCTCGAAGAAATATTATCAATAATTTTATGCAGTACACAAGCTTGCAGCAAATTTTGCCCAACAACCTCGGCAGCAAACCATTCGCTAATCCGAACAGTTTGTACGCAAAGTTTGCCGGCTTGCGTATTATCTCACTCTTTTTCCACCCTCACCACCCTACTTGCTCGATCTTTCTCTCTCTACTGTTCAACCCCGTGCATGGGTAAAGGGGTTGCCTCGATTTCCTTCGAGCTTGCGGGAACCCAAGGCCGACGTCGTGGGGTTGAGGATCGCTTCTTCTCTCTCGCCCTTCCACTCGTTTTACGATTCAGCTGCCTATGCCAAGCTCGTATTTCCCTCTCTACTGGATCAGCACGCGCACCCCCCCCCCCCCCCCCCCCACCCACCCCTTGCCCCACCGCAGATTAACTATCGTTTTCTCCCTTCTACTTTAGTACTGCCATAACTCTCTATCGGAGGTGATTTTCTAGCTGCAATATTGCACACCATCGACAAGCTAACACCCGAGGAATATCGATCAAAGTTGAAAGTAGCGTTGCACGACGAACTGACGCTCGCAACGTTGTATTATAGCGAAATGTCTTTCTATACCTAGGTCTCGCTCTCCACGGTAGTCGTGTACTTTATATTCTTTTTATACATTCAACATCGACAGCAGCGCCTAGCTTTTAAACTTTTTCGTCAATACACGAAGACACGCTGACACTGTTATCCACAACGAGCTTGCGATGCTTGAACGAAGCCGGGAAAACATCCAACAAATTCCCAGTGGTCTACAGGCGCGAAGTTTTTTTTTTTCCTATTTTAAGGAAATTGAATTATATTTATATTCTATATGGAAACAATGAAAAACTTTCATACGTGCATGTGCATATAGAAACATCCGTGTGCATGTGTGTGCAAGTGACTCACAACTCGCTATGTTTAAGGGGGCAGGCTACTGTAAAAATTTCGAAAAATCGTTTGATGCTTGAGGCGGTATAGACATTTACAACGATAAAAAAATCGATTATTTTCTTCTATAAACAATAGAAACTATATATGTACAATATTTACCCAAAGTTTCAAAGTGAAATTCGGAAAACTTGTAACCAAACTTGAAATCAGACGCGTTTTTCTGAAAACTGAATTTTTGAAATTTGCGTGCAAAATTACTCAAAAATTATTAAGCCGATTTAGTTAAAACTTGGTAGAAAGATTGATAATATAACTACCTTCTATTTGGCGAGCATGGTTTCTGAAAAATTACAAACAAAAAAAAACTACGCTCTTAATCCTAGTTTGACACAAATGTTGCGTGAAACTGTTCATGTTGTAACTGAAAAAAATGTTTAAATTTTTTTGCAAATCTCAATCTACGGCAAGCTAGATTGCACGCTGATTCGCAACTCCCGCGGCAACCTTGCTGTAACACTCTGCCACAGCTCCACCATTTTTATAATAAATGAACATAAGAAATTATGTTGTATACTCAAATATACTGTTAAAGTATATCTACAGTGTGATAAATGTAGAATCATTATTCCTTAGTTTAAAAAATTCGTCAAAGTAGCTCAATTTTTTTCCATCTAAATGTATGTTCCACCTTATAGCAACTCAAATTGCCGGTTCAGGCGTAGGATTCGTAGACTTATTCGGTGTAATAGTAGTTTAGTATTGAACGACGTTTTTCTTCTTAACATGTTTTTTTCATTAGTTTTTAACAATATAATGTCATTTTAACTCGAAAAATTTAAAAAAACTCAATTTTCTTTAATGATCGAAACAGCACAATAAAAAAACTCTGTCAAGTCGTAGCTAATATTATATATTTTAAGAAAAAACTATTTTTCTTTTTAGTTTTAAGGCTTTCACGGCTCTTTATGTAATGAGAAGAGTATGTGGCTTCCGGATGGAGGCCGTGTTGAGGATCAGCGTTGTGCCGACGTTTCGCAAACGTTACAGTCTGCATCATCAGGGCTGAGAGCTCCGATACTGAAGCTCTCGTGTCTCAGGTATTTCTTATATAGTTGCAGTCATCGTTCTGGATCGCTGCACCAGCCAATCGGATGTTTTAATTGATCAGCTGGTCAATTAAATTTTTTTTGTTTGTTTCAGCTCAACCGGGTGGCCAAAATCAAGTACACCGTTGAGCCCCTCACGTTCCTCCACGATATTGTTTATAACTTCTTTGATAATCAATATTTTTACGAAATTTCATGCACAACTTTGTTGATGTACATGGAAATAAACGTCGAAACAATTTTTCAATCATCTTACTTATGCCTCCGAAATTATTTTCGGCGGCAAATACCTGTGCCTTCGGAGAAGAACCCTGGATATTCGCTTACCACACTCTAAAATATTTTCTACACATCTAAATGATGATTCTGCGAATGAAATGTAAAATTTTGGTATACGTTAATTTTTGTTCAAAACTGTATCACTACTAAGTCTTTATTACTGTGGGTTCGTGACTAATTATTTTGGGAGTCGCAACAACTGTATTTATAATTCGGACATTTTGTTTCGTATTTCCTGCTACCGCACCCTTCGGTAAGAAAATGAAGAAAGAAGGGAGGGGGAGGGAGAGAGAGAGAGAAAGAGAGAGAGAGAGAGCTACTAATATATCCTTGTGTCCATTTTTATGCAAATGGGGTACCATTTTTCGAACTAATTCATGGGCTTCGGTACAGAGAGAAGATTCGAGGCAAAGGATGAGGGTAGGTCGGGGCCGTGTGTGTGGACCCAGTGGATCGCAAGGGTTGGTGACATCGTTTAACCATATATAGCACCATGTCTGCCCTCCTCATACCTTTTTCTCCGTTTCATCCCGCATGGTTACTACGCCGAACACAGATCAGCACTAACCCCAAACCCTATTCGCATCCCCCCTCAAGTTGGGAGCGCGAGATAGGGGTGCGGAGGATGTAATGTCCTCGTTGAATATTTTAGAGAGAAATTTCCGTGCCCTTTCTCTCTCTCTCTCTCTCTCTCTCCATATTGGTCTCTCTTCCTATGGGAGAGCGACGACGCGGGAGTCTCCTTACAGGGACTCGCCCTGGCCGACAAAGACAATGGAAACGAATAGGCTAGTGATCCTGGGATGCACTTATGCGTACGCCATTGCGACAACGTCGAACGAAAACCACTCGTACTAAATTCTTCTCCCTTCCGCAATGTTCCATGCCTAATTGTATATCTGACACTGGCTACCTTTTTCTCCCTTATATACTTTTCCTCACGCCTCCAACGTTACAGTAGCCTCGTGAACATGGAGGGGTGAAAAGAACACTGCGTCACACAGATGGTCGCTTTTATGGCTTACACTTTTTTCAAGTAAATTACTGTACGTAATTGACACTCGTTGGAAATCGTTATTTTGCTTAAGGGACCATGCCAGTGTGACTGGATTAAAAATTGCTGATTTTTTAATATATAAATTTCGATATAATTAGACTGATATTTTCTTCGTTTATTCAAATGACTCATATAGTACATGAAAATATTTTTTAATTTTATTTTTTTGTATAATTTCGTTGGCCACTGTAAAATGATGTTTAAGAAATAGCGTCACCCGGCGAAAAGTCCTACTCCTTCAAAAATTGTGTGAAAGAGAAAGACCTAAAAGATTGATAATCAGTATGAAAAACTGTAGAGGAGTACGGGGTATCTTTTGTGTTCGATGAAAATAAATAAAATGACGGCCATTTCAAAATTAATTTTCAAATTGGGCCTTTTTTCAACTGTGTTTCGTTGAAAAAATGTAAAAGTTTTAAATACAAACAAACGTTTCCTTACGATGTTAAGGGATGGCGTGAAGAATGATGTGGCAGAATTTACAGACGGATAGCTTGAAAACTCTTCGTTGGAAATCATCCACTGTTTTGGAAAACGACGTTTCGAGAGAAAGCGCAGAAAGCGTCCGTGCGAGGTCTCACCCAGTTGGTCTCACCCCCTTATTAAAGAAAGGCTGTAGCTACCGGAATAATTCGAATTTTGCGACCAAAATTTAACAGCATGTTCAAGAAAGTCCATACTTTGGATGATGCGAAAAAAAAACAATTTTCAAAAAACTTTACACTGGAATGGTCCCTTAATTCATCTCCACCATTCAGTCTTGCTGTATATTGGAATCCGAAAAAATTAAAAGAAGGCTAGTTTTTTGACAGGTGATTTTGTAGGTGCCGCGGGTGCTAAATCCAAGTTTGCCTAAAAATCGGGGTGTAGGGTTTCTTTAGGGGATGAAAGGGGATGGGGATGGATTAATGCCAAACTAAAACCCCTACGAGGTCGGCGCGGGAGACAAAATGCTTAGACAAATCGGGGCTTTATTTTTGTCCACAGCGCCGAAGATGTGGAAGTTCATTCCGGGGGTGAAAAAGTGGGGTGACGTTTTAAAAAATCAGTCTTCATTCGATAAGTCTTCAGGGAAAAATCATACAATTTTTGTTCAAATGGGAACGTTCTAGCCCTCGAAACGACGCGTCGATTGAGTATTTGATCATTCCTCTCCAATAATATCTTCACCCCAAAAAGAATAGTTGAAGTATAAAAAAAAATGTTTATTATATAACTCAAAAACCATCGATTTTTCGGGGATGGTTTAAATGTATGAAATATAGAGAATCATTTTCTCTATATTTTCGTTCCTATAGACCACCCTGGAATTTTGATTTTTTGACCCCTTTCAGGGGTTGAAAATTCAAAATGAAATTCTGGGAAAACTATTCACCGAAAACAAAGAGATACGAGTTTGGCGCTGTGCACAAAAATGTAGCGGAGGGTTCAACCTGCAAATTCTTCCACGGCGGCGAATTCGTGCGATCAATAGCTTTCCCAGAATTTCATGTTGAATTTTCAACCCCCGAAAGGGGTTGGAAAATTGAAATTAAAGGGTGGTCCATAGAAAAGAAAATATAGAGAAAATTATTCTCTATATTTCGTTAATTTGAACCATACCCGAAAGTTCGATTGTTTTTGAGTTATTCAATAAACGTTTTTTGTTGTTTTTTAACCATTTTTTGGGAGATACAACGTTCTAGGGCTATAACGTTCTCATTTAAACATAAAGTGCACGATTTTTTTCTAAAGACTTATTGAATTAAAACTGATGTTTCAAAATTTCACCCCACTTTTTCACCCCCATAATGAAATTCTACGACTTCGGCGCTGTGGACAAAACTAAAGCCCGGATTTTTCTGCATATTTTTTCTCACGGTGCCGACGTCGTAGGGGTTGTAGTTTTGCTTTATCCCACCCCCATCCCCTTCAACCCCTAAAAAACCCTGCCCCCCGATTTTTAGGCAAACTTGGAATTAGCACCCGCGGCACCTACAAAATCACCTGTCAAAAAATGAGCCTTCTTAAAAAAAATTCCGTTTACGGGGTTTTTCAGCGACAGCGCGACTGTACTAGTTGACCATTTTGCTAATAAAAAATTACATTATACAAATATTTACGGAAGAGTGTTATTTGGGGTACGATGGGAGTTGAAAGTTAATACATTAGTTAACAATGAATGTATGTTCAGACTGATGTTCTCGATGTATGTTATCTCCATTATTCTAATTGCACAAGACAAAGAAAAAATTAAGATAACAACGGACGCAGGTTCTTCACGCTCTCGAAACAAAATTAATACCAAACCGCAAAAAAAATACCAAGAATGAATATCTCGAAAAACGTTAACGTTGAAATAATGAAGTACGTACGGAATGCACGAGTAAGTTCACATCTTGCGCATTTCTTCTACTCCTCTTCACCTCGCTATTATTCGTGTACTTTATCGTAACAAAAAAAAGGAAGAAGGAGTTTTACGGAGTTCTTGTATTTAATTACAGTAGAGAACATGAGGGGGGGGGGGGGGGATGAAAGAGCGAAATAAAAAATGGGGGTTCAAGGGAGAAACCGTGTAGAATGTCGGCAGGCATTGACTTTCGGAGGGGGATGCGCGGAGAGGTTTTCGAGGATGCTCGAGAATAAAGTGCGATGAGAGACAAAGTTTTTCTTCAAGCTACACATACAAGACGGACAGGGACAAAAAACCTTATGAGAAAACGTACCCAAATAGGAACTGTCCAGGAAGAATAATCGGAGTGCTTGGGTGGCGAAATTACGCGAGAGTATAATAAAGAGACAGAGAGACAGAGAGAGAGAGAGAGAGAGAGAGAGAGAGAGAGAGAGAGAGAGAGAGAGAGAGAGAGAGAGAGAGAGAGAGAGAGAGAGAGAAAGGCAGCCGGAAGGAGAGAAAACGAAAGCGAGATAAAGAGACTCTTGAGCAGAAAAGTCGCAGAGCTTTGCAAAAGGGGTTGAGAGTACGGAGTCTAATGAGTTTAACGAGAAACTTCTCTTGCCGAAACAGAATGGCGCAGTCTCTGTCATACTTTCGAAGAAAACGAACTCAGTCTGTTTCCCCTTATGTAGACATAAATTCCATAGTTGGTTTTCGGATCCTGGTAATACGAGTTGCAAAAAAAAAATGTTAAGAGGACGAAAAATCTTCGTAATGAGCGCGACGAGGGTAAAATTTCGTGATGCGGTTCGTTGACATCTGTGACGATAATGGCGGGAGAAAAGAAAGAAGATGCGGTTTCTTACCGACCCAACCTACCCCTTATGCTCTTTTTTCCCTCTCTCTCTCTCTCACACACACACACACACACACACACACACACACACACACACACACACACACACACACACACACACACACACACACACACACACACACACACACACACACACACACACACGCACACGCACACGCACACACATTCTCATTTATCTTTTTGCCCGTTTTATGCCCGCATCACTCAGTAGGGATAATAAGAAGCAGGTGGTGGCGCGTGCTTCGAGAGCTTCGGCTCCATCAGTTTTATCTCGTGGGTCGTACTGCAGAAAAAAAACATAATGCTGCACGGAGAAATGTGCAAGAATGCGAAAGAGAGAAGCGAGACGATCTCTTATTTCGGAGTTTTCGTAATGTATATTTTTATTTCTCGCGCCTCAACGTCGTTTAAATGAGATTGAGCCATTGAGGCAGTTGTGGCATTACTGCGGAAGTATTCAACAGTATTTTCTTACTTTTTTTCGTTTCCTCTGCTCGTCCCTTTTCGAGGAAGAAAAAGTTTGCAACTCCCTAGTGAAAAAAAGAATTAGTGTGTTGATTGAGGCTCGAAACTCATCACTGATTGTGCATTTTTGTTCGAATGATTCCGAAGTCACGGAAGTTAATTTTTCCGGCTCTTGCGAGAATTCGAGATGTATCATGAAGGAGAGAGTTCGCGAATCTGTACGAGCAAAAGTTTTTCGATGGAGCAAATGAAAGGATTAATGGAGGAATGAAGTCGACAATTGTTGGCGGGAATCTTTTAGAATTATTTGATGGAGTTAATTCGGAATGTGGCAATTTTCTTTGCGAATCCGTTGGTGAAAAAGAAACGCATTTTTTTTTAACGCAAAGGTGCGTATATTGGCAGCCTTAAAAAAACACCAAAAAATACAGAAAAACAACAAGAACATGACTGCTGGCCGATGATACATTTTTTCGCGACGTTTGCCTGTGGACACTGTCTAGCTTAAACGGTCGATTCGAAATACAAAAACCAAACGGGTTATTCAAGTTAACAATAAATACGAGTCGTCGACGATGGTCGATTTTGTAAATAATTTTTTTCACGATGTAGCGACGAATTGAAAATCAAGCATAAAAAATTTAAAAAAAATCGTCATCTTTACGTAACTATTAAAAAATGAAGATCGGTTTTAAAAAATTGAGATCGTCAACGACCTTTAAATGCTTCTCATCGTATCTGCTGTAAATTTGGAAACAATCCATCAAGTGGTTCTCGAGATACCATGTCCACCGACTTTGAAAGCAGTGTTTCGAAATAATCGCGTTTAAAGTTTGAAGTATGGTGCAACTACCGCTCACCCGGCTGCCTGTTAGAAGCTGTAGCTCATTCAATTTTAGGAACATTTTGATGAAATGTTCACGAAAAGACTAAAAGGTGATACTATCGAATAAAAATATTTGTGGAAAATGCTTTTTATTGGCCCACCTAGGTAGATGTAGCCCGTTAACGATTTTTTCGACTCATTGAAACCTTCGAATATTCGTAACCATAGTACTGAGATTGATCAATAAAACCTTTGAGAAAATGCCTATGAATACATTTCTGAACGAACAAACCGCCTAGTTCAAACTGGAAAACGCTCCTCGAGTGTTCCACCCAATTTTTTGACAAATTTCTATTTCACTTGCAGTCTTTTACCGATTTATGGAACCACTGAACATCCGTACTCAATCAGATGCCTCTCTTGATCACACTTTGCGGGTTTACCATAATAGAAATTGACATCTATGCTGAAAAGAAACGGGGATGACAAAATCGCTGCCGTGTGCTCTTCGTCGCTGGCCTGGATTCTCGCCAGCTTTTTCAAGCCGAGGCCTCGTCGCTACATTAAAGTCACGGTTGAAGCGATTTTTGATCGTGAAACAATGCAAATTTGGGCTTAACCGCGTGGTAAGCGTAGCTTTGGGATACCGGCGCAAATCCACAGTGAAAAAGCCGTATCTTTTCAGATATATTCAGGTCTGTCTCGTGCGCGGAGGGCAACGAAAAAAAAACAACAATAACCAGCCGTCTGGACCAAAGGATAAAAGGACAGAGACGAGGATGAGCGAGGATGAAAAAATAATACAAAAATATGGAGGAGGGAGGAGAAAAATACAGCATCAACAAAAAAAAAACAGGGGATGTGCGTGTGAGTGCGGGTCGATGCTTTTCGAGGACGAAGGGATACGAAGAGAGTGCTGGAGAGCACCTGCCACGCGCACTCGGGGCACCCGCATATGCACATGCAACGGAATATAGCTTGCGATGCACCAGCAGCTCGTGTCTCGTCTTTTCTCTTACTCTTGCGGCCCTTCTCCCCCCCCCTCTCTCTATATATATATTTTTCGCTCTACGTCTTCCTCTCTCTTCTTCCGACGGCGTCTTTTCATCCGCTTGCAGTTCTTAAAACGGGTCCCGGGCCAAAGGGAAGCGTGCAACAGCAGTACATCGGGGCACACGTTCCTATACCAAAAGGTGTACCCTAGGGAGAAAGAGAAATAAGAAAGGCAGGTGTTGCTGGGGCGGACTCGCAGTCTCGTGGTTCTCTTTACGTCTCCACCACCCTGTCTCTCTCTCTCTCTGTCTCTCTCTCTCTCTCTCTCTCTCTCTCTCTCTCTTTCTCTCCTTCCTTTCCACTTTGCCTCTCTTTTGTCTAACTTACTCTTCGGGCAACGCATTTTCTACCGTGCGCCTCGCAGCTGCCTCCCACCTGGAGCCTTCGAGACCTCGGTGGTTTTCGTTCGTCGATGTCCTCGATCAGGATTATTATGATGATAGATTTCGTTGTCGTTTTTACTACGGTACATGATTCTATGCTATATTTTTCGTAGATTTCCTGAAACAAGAATCACTGCCGGGTATAGGGCTTTTTGAGATCGTCGGTCATATTGTCCGATCGAAGAAAAGGAAGTACCTGAATGATGAATGCCACCACAGGGAAATATTAGTGTTTTGAAGCACGTTGCCTTGAGGGACATCGTGCAGTGGACAACGTCGAATGTAGGGCACTGCACTCGGCTATATCAAAGTAGCGTAACGCCAAATTCCCCAATTTTCGAACCTCCTTCCCTACGTACCAGGACCGTAATACCTGGCTGGACCCCCTGTCTCTATTCCGTTACGAAACGGGTGCTTTGTCGTTAATTATTGCAATTTTTTTTCATCGACATAACTTATTAAGAAAGGATCGGGTTTATACTCATTTTTTAACGTATACATTCATCTACAGGGTGCGCCAGAGAAACTTACTTATTTGAAAGGTCAGTAAAAACAAAAGTACTTCAATTATTGTTTTAAATTTTTTTTTCTTTGAGAATACAATATCCCAATTTTTTTTTCATGCAGTCTTGAAAATGACATCGGATAAATGGCGACCCCCATTGCGCATACACTGATGAAGTCGATTTTTGAAATTCGTATCCACTCTTTGCAGCATATCAATCGGTATGTTGGCAATGGCGTCGCGAATGTTGTTCTTGAGGTGTGCTATGGTCCGTGGTCGATCGACATAAACCAGAGATTTCAAATAACCCCATAAAAAGAAATCGCATGGAGTCAAATCTGGAGAGCGTGCCGGCCATTGGAGATCGCCTCTGAGAGAGATGAGGCGGTCGGGGAAATGTTGTCGCAACAAATTCATTGAGTCTCGTGCTGTGTGTGCTGTGGCTTCATCTTGCTGAAACCACATGTTCCTAACGTTCATTTCTTCGAGTCTTGGAAGAAAAAATGCCTCGATCATGTTCCTGTAACGAGCTCCATTCACGGTAACTGCGCGTTCGTTTTCTTCAAAAAAATAAGGACCAATTATTCCCATTACCGACATCGCACACCAGACAGTAACTCGCTCACAATTAAGTGGCTTCTGGCGAAGCTCACGTGGATTTACACCACACCAATAACGCATGTTTTGCTTGTTGACGCAGCCGGAAATGTGGAAGTGAGCCTCGTCACTGAAAAAAACGACCGCGTCTTCAGGCAGGTTGTCAACCAGCATTTCACATGCATTTTGACGGGCAACAAAATCGTGTTCAGTTAATTCTTGCACAACAGCCAATTTATAGGGATGAAATTGAAGGTCTTCATGGAGAATTCGTCGAACAGTGGTGTCAGAAATTGCCATAGCAGCTGCGTGTTTGTGAGCCGAACGCCGGGGAGAACGCACAACTGACTGCCTCACTCTTTCGACATTTTCCGGAGTTCTGATGGTCCGTTGAAGTCCATTTCTGGGTTTAGCGACACTTCGACACTCCCGAAATGAGTTAACCCACGACAGAATCGAATTACGGCCAGGAACGAGTCTGTGAGGAGGAATTTCAAAGCGAGCGCGGAAGGCACGTTGCGTAGCAACAAGTGAGCGACCGTTAGAAAAGAAGCTCTCGACTGCGAAGGCCCGCTGCTCTCTAGACCAGAGCATGATGGCAACTGACTGGAGGGAGAAACAAACTTGGGAACTTCCCCCTCCAGATGCGCCCCCTCTCGCCCCTCTACCCGCCCAACTCACCGCGCGGGAATTTTTTCAAATAAGTAAGTTTCTCTGGCGCACCCTGTAGTTTTCCAGATATACACTCATGATGATCACGCCGTGCACACAATTGATGGAACACATTTTACAGCATATTGACTACATGCCATGATGCAAAGCCGTGAACTCATTTAGTATCGTGAATGTACAAAACATTTTGATGTCAATATGTCGTTTACGAATGCATCGTACGTTTGGAGCACGTCGAACTCATATCGCTATGTTCAAGTATCCGCAATTAATATCTGCAAATTTTACGTCATATGGAAGTCATCCAATGACTTGTGTTGATGAATTCACTGGGTTAGTACTGGTAGTGGAGGACATGCTATGTAAGCAATATGACGGCGATATGCATGTTTGTCAGTGATACATTCGATGAGCACAACATGACGGCGATATGCGTGTTTCTCAGTGATACATCCTATGACGGTGACATGCATGTTTCTAAGTGATACATTCGATGAGCGCAATATGACGGCGATATGTATATTTGTCAGTGATACATCCTATGAGCGCAATATGACGTCGATAGGCGTGTTTCTCAGTGATACATCATATGACGGTGATATGCATGATTCTAAGTGATACATTCGATGAGCGCAATATGACAGCGATAGGCGTTTTTCTCAGTGATACATCATATGACGGTGATATGCATGTTTCTAAGTGATACATTCGATGAGCGCAATATGACGGCGATATGTATATTTGTCAGTGATACATCCCACGAGCACAATATGATGGCAATATGCATGTTTCTCAGCGATACATTCCACGACGGCGATATGTAAGTTTTCAGTGATACATTCGATGAGCGCTATATGACGGCGATATGCATATTTCTCAGTGATACATCCTATGGGCGCAATATGATGGCGATGTGCGTGTTTCTCATTGATACATCCTATGACGGCGATATGCATGTATCTAAGTGATACATACATTCGATGAGCGCAATATGACGGCGATATGTATATTTGTTAGTGATACATCCCACAAGCATAATATGATGGCAATATGCATGTTTCTCAGCGATACATTCCACGACGGCGATATGCAAGTTTTCAGTGATACATGGGATGAGCGCAATATGACGGCGATATGAATATTACTGAGTTATACATCCTATGAGCGCAATATTACGGCGATATGTATATTTGTCAGTGGTACATCCCACGAGCACAATATGATGTTTCATGATGGCAATATGCATGTTTCTCAATGATACATTCCATGACGGCGACATGCATGTTTTCAGTGATACATTCGATGAGCGCAATATGACGACGATATGCATATTTCTCAGCGATACATCCCATGAGCCCAATATGACGACGACATGCAGAAAAATCTCGAACCATAGAAATAGGCAAAGAAACAAAGAAAGGTTACACAAGCGTTAGGATGGCTAGGTAGGTAGCGCGCTCAGCTCTAGAATTAGAAGACGTAGGCTCAAACCGTAGGTAGGTAAAATCTTTAGCTAGACAGGATACGTTTTAATCCATTTATCATATAGGCAGGAGCATAAATAAAGCATATGGAAATAAAAATAATATCAGATTTTGTTTTCATCAAAATTTTTGGATTTTTAAATTTTTCACGCTGTGACACGCATATGAGTACATCATAGTTACGTCACGCCATGCTGCCAATATGAATTCCGTAGGAGCACTACCATTTTTTTCACGCCGTGACACCCATATGAGCCCCATATGCACTCACTTATTGTTAGATATTCGTGAGCCGATTTTGCTAGTCTGATGAATTCACTGCATGCATATTCACGTGAGAACAACTTTGCATCATGTGGATATGTTATTGTGAATCATCATGTGATGACAATATGACTCCAAGGGGAGCACTCATAAGGGATGCACAGCTGTGAGACTTTCTATGCCGCAGAAAAGAGGTAAATATGATGCCAATATGAGGTACATCGGTCTATCTGGGAATTTGTATGGAAAAATCTTTAAAATTAACCGAGATATATGCCTTGATTTGACGACAAAAAAGATCCTCTTCATTGTCCCATCGATATCTTTATGAACGGTTATCTGTAAATCAAAAGTAAAACATTAGCGATATCTATACAAATGTAGCTATCGTTATGCATAGCCGTTTTTTTTAATTTTGTTTTTTTTTACAAAATGCCGACGATTTGGACATTTTTTCTATTTCCAAGGCCCTTTTCTGTATTCAAGCAGTCTTTGAAAATAGTAATTATCACAATTTATAAAATCGGCTACGTACAACCTTATTTACTGCGATTACAAAAATTGTAAATCGGTTGATAAGTTTTTTTGAGTATTCACTGGGACAAGGCCGAAAAAAGTAGTTTCGAGAAAAACGCGTTCAAAGTTTTCGTTGTGTTTTTCTTGACATAAAGTTATGTTTTTTTTCTAGAATATTGATACTTACATCAAAGTATCTAGTCCCGAGCGATTTGACGGTTAGAAACGGTTACTCTACCGTTACTAACGGTTTTTTTCTCTCTACCTTTACAAACGATTTGACGGTTAGTAACGGTAGGGAGAAACCGAAACTTGCATGCATATATTTTTGAATATATGTAATTTCAAGAATTATATTAAAAAAAACATTTTTTTTATTTTGCTTGGGCATAGTGGGAAAGCTGCTGTGACTTCTCCCCTCAACTGACATTTCGCATGGAAAGCTGTCAACTTTCCGCGGTAAAATTGCGCGCGGGTTTTGAATTCAAAACTTGAACATGCAGGCATTTTACTACTTCTGGCAGTTTTAAAATCGTGACGTAACGTACCACCTTGCCGTACCCCTCCCAATTGCGTTACGCAATTTGCGTACGCCCCCTAATGAAATAATAATTCTTCGGCTTCTGTTATCTCTGAGAGCTGAGTGGTCAAATCCACGGTTTCAGAGTTGTTATTTCCAAATCGATTAACCCTTCGTTGGCACTTTTATATTTGGCCACGAGTTTCACACACTGGGTCAATTTAATCCGGATAGTACATCATCCACCTGCAACGTATATGCATAATTGAAAGTCCAAAAGTATAAAATGGAATTGTTGTGAAAAATCATTGAAAACTTTCAATTTTGAGAAAGTGAGCGTTTTATTCCAAATTCATCGGGGTCAAAATGACCCAGTGTGTCAACGTAGGGTTAAAAAGTGGAGGCTTTTATTTTTTCGATACAATCAGCCATTCCAGATAGAGAATAAAAATGTACGTGTTTGTTGATGAAGTTATTCGGCGTGAACGAAAAAAGATAACAGGGTAGGCCACCTGGTCAGTTCCACCCCTTGAATATCGTGTTTATCATCAAGAGTTACAAAAAAGATGTAGGGTGTAATGGCCGAAGAATCGCCGCTCTCTCTTGCTCGCTATCCCGTAATGGTCTTCTTTTGGGGCGCGAAGGAACACTTCTGTGCGATCACGAATCGACGAAGCCCCATATAGCAATGCCTATTACACAAACAAATGGTTATATACATATTTATGAAGGGCGTCGGATTTTTTGGTGGGAAGAAAGCGTGCACGATTCGAATAGGTACGTAAAAATGCAATGACGGAAGTACACCTTGGCTGGAATTGGCCTCACGGACTGTAAACTCACCTTCTGTCGACTGGCGCGGGCCACACGCGACACACGCTACGAGCAGAGAACGCGCGCTCGCAAGCCCTTCCGGTGGGTGTTTGGTCTTTTTTGTTTGTTTTTTTAGTCCACTGTTTTCATTCACTATAAAACGTAAGAGTGATTCAAATCGTTGGTGGATATAAATATGACGGTCACTTGAAAACATACACGGCATCGCTCTATAAATATATGAGTATATATAAATTTCAAACGCGTTGCTCATTTTTATAGCACTACAAGAATTCATACGAAATACAAAACTTTTGCGCAGTCCCATTAAATGTAAACGGACTACAAGAATTTGAAAATTAAAGTTCATGTTTCAAAGTTCTAAACACGTCCGGCTATATTTTAAAATAACTGGATTAATCTTTTTTTGTTATTTGGACGCTACAAGGGCGTCGCCAACTAATGGGCTAGGGGCGAGATGGGCCAGTGGCGAGATGAGCCAGGGGTAAGATGGACTAGGGACAAGATGGGCCAGAGACGAGATGGGCCAGTGACGAGATGGGCCGGAGCAAGATGGGCCAGGGCAAGATGGGCCAGGGCAAGATGGGCCAGTGGTAAGATGGGGGAGGGAGGGCCAGGGAAATATGCATTTTAGACATTTTAATACCCTCATAACCATTTTTTCGAATCTCTGGGGGGGCGCCCCCCCCTGGAAACGCCCTCGGACGCTGATACTATTTATCATTACAATTATTTACAAAAACATTTCAATTAAGTTCAAATTAGGTTAGGGGTTACCAACCCATGTCGTACTTTCCTCCTTGTTTCATACCGTGAATTCAATTCGACTCACGAAAAAGAGCTTCCCGCACAACCAGACGTTCCAGGGCACAACGCAAGACCGTGGCACGACGGAATTCTATGGATCCGAAGCGGGATCACGATTAAATTCCATTGGAATTAATGTCACTGTTGCACGAAAACTTCGACCTACCATTGCATTTTGAGTGCGTGCAACTCAAGAATCTCATTTAAAAATAACGTTCCATTCGTTCACTTGTTCTTCTGACCTGCAAAATTTTATTTACGAAAAAGTCGATAATTTAACAATTTATTCTTCCAGTTAGAAACATTCAAAAGTCCGTGTGAAATTTCGGGCGTGAATGAGTAAGACTCGAGGAATGTCCTCATCAGGACATTTGGCGTCGCTCGCTTGGCTGACTTCGTTTGCCGGAGTCTTCAGGGTCTCTCCAGGTGTCGTGAGGATGCGCCACGTGCCATCGTACATATGCTTGAGTACGTAGGAAGAACACGCGTGCCCGGCTTCGCCCCGTCGTCTCATCGCGACGAAGGAAATGATCGGCCGGCTATTTGCCGGTGTCTTTTGTCAGTTCACGGTCTTTTGCCTTCGCGCATGTGTCACCTGCCCGATTGAGGTCCTTACCTTTTGCTTAACGATCACCGCGGAGGCTTTAAGGGGTCTTCTCACTTTAGACGCGAAAAGGCTATTTTCATGAATTTTTTCGATTCGTTTATATTATAGATATTGATATAAAAGTTGTTACACTTAATAAATACACTTTCGAAATACATTTAAAAAATCTTTTTATGTATTTAGGTAACCCAAAGAAACGTTAAACGCGTTTTTCTCTTGTTTTCGCTTGTTTGATAAAATCTTCGCAACTATTGAACCGATCCTTATGAAATTTTAACCACATATTCTTTACAATTATAGCTATAGCGCATGCCAAGGATTTTTTTAAATTTTGATATTTACTTCTTTATTTGCCAAAAACGGTGAAAAAACACGTTTTTTTTGTTTTTTCGAAAAATTTCCGCCATTTTGTAATTTTTGCAAATATCAGAAATCGTTAAATATGAGCTATAGCCATTAACATGCTGAAGCTAAAACCATTTGATTTTTTTGTTGCGGATGATCCATCTTCGAGATTTCATCAGCAGCGCAGACCTACCATTTTTTAGGACATTTTTTAACTACCATTTTGGTCTACAAAAAGTGACTTAAATACATAAATAAATTATTTTTATGTATTCCGAAAGTGTATTTATTAAGTGTTTTAGTAACTTTAATATCAATGTCTATGATATAAACCTATTAAAAAAATTTATGAAAATAGGCTTTTTAGCATCTAAAATGAGAAGACTCCTGAGGTGCCTGCGAGGCTAGCGACATGTCGTAAAAAAAATCGTTTTACGACTCTCATTCGCAGACATCTGTGCCCCGTCTGCGACGATGTAACATGTGTTGATAAATGCTAATATGGGAAACGCAGTATCGAAAGGAGTGTACACAGAAAATAAGATGTTATGCGGTTGATTTTGATAGGCAATGATTCGCTAATCGATACCTTGCGATTTCATCCAAGAATCATCCCATTTCTCCAAGGCTTGACGACACATCGAAGAACCTAATTTCCTCCTGGACAATTGCCTTTTTCGGCCGCACGATCAGTGTCATTCGCTTCGACTTTTAATGGCGCAGGACATGACCCTGTCCATTTTCCCGAAAAATCGACACTTTCCGGGGAAAAATGGGCGAAACGAAAACAGCTGTCCCTCTGACACTCATTGAGTTCCGATCGGTGTGTCGCTTTCAGCTGAACAATAGTGATTGTGAGCCTATTGGGAATGTCCATTCGCTATTTTTTCTAGCCTATCGTGAGGCTTCTTTCACTACTTTTCATCTTAGGTATCAAATGACCAAGAAAGACAACCAAGAAATGAAATAGCGGATCTTTCCTGCACTTTGCATTACTATTCCGCTGCTTTATTTTTTGCAAATTATATACGCAAGAGATAGCTCGCGCCCGCGACCAGCCACGGACCACGGACCATCTATATCGGGTCGATAGCCACGAATAATCGTTACTTATGTATCGAGGAAATTTATATGGCGACGCGTAGTAGTGAAGCGGCTTGTCTCGCACGCCATATAGGAGACAAGCAAGATGCCGAAGAGTCTTGCACCGAAGTGCCTCTGCTGCGATTCGAGAAGAATTTCCTCGGGAATCATGCATTCTCGGAGACGTTTTTTTTTCTCCTTCAGCTCGAGCCACACGCACGCAAGAGTACTCGGTAAAGAGGACTGGTTGCATAGTAATCTCGTTGGTATCGGAGCTCTAGCCGATTTCTGGCCCGGAGCCCGTTTTCATGCCGTGGATCTTCTCCCCCTGGCTTTCGACACTACGTATCTTCGGAGATGCTAGCAATCGATGCTCCAACGTGCAACCACTCAACCGTATCTGTTTCGTTCTTCATATCTCTTTTCACTGACGCCAGCTCACTCGATGCGAATACATTCAAGCTCCAAAGGACTCAACAAGTCGTACGAATGTCACAAGTGTATACGAAAATCCAACACTTTCGGACTTGAAGGTTGATAAGGTGGAAAAAGTCGGCAGGCGTTTTCTTAAGGGGTCTTCTCACTTGAGACGCTGAAGAGGCTGTTTTCATGAATTTTTTGATAGGTTTATATTATGGATATTGACATAAAAATATTACACTTTCGAAATACATAAGAACACTTTTTTTAAAATTGATTTAAGTCACTATTTATAGACGAAAATGGTAGTTAAAAATGTCCTTAAAAGTTGTAGGTCTGCGCTATTGATGAAATCTCGGAGGTGGATCAGCCAAAACGAAAAATCAAACGGTTTTAGATTCAGTATGTTAATGGCTATAGCGCATATCTTACGATTTGCGATATATCCAAAAATAAAAAAAATGGCGGATATTTTTCGGAAAAAACAAAAAAAACGTGTTTTTGCACCGATTTTGGCAAAAAAAGTAAATGACAAAATTTAAAAAACCTTTGATAAGTGGCATAGCTATAGTTGTAAAGAATATGTGGTTAAAATTTCATAAGGATCGGTTCAGTAGTTTCGAAGATTTTGTCAATAAGCCGTCGAAAAACGTTGTTTCGAGAAAAACTTTTTTAAACTTTGTTTGGGATACATAAATACATACATTTAAAAAAATATATATTTTGAAACTGTATTTATTAAGTGTAACAACTTTCAAATCAATATTTATAATATAGACCGATGAAAAAAATGATGAAAATAGCCGTTGTAGCGTCTAAAGTGAGAAGACCCCTTAAATTTGTTGGTTTTCAATTTAAAGACAGGCTAGTCGAGAGGCATGGAAAATGCATGATCTTCGGGAATTTTTTGTTTTCAAAATAAGTACTTTTCGAAATGAGTTTCAACGTATTTTATTCTTTTATCAATGAAGAGAAAATTCCAATCTTATTTATCAAAAAATTCAGAATGGCGGCTCCAGCTTCTGTCAAATAATGCCATGCGTGGTGTGTTTTGGTCTGCGCGGGGCGTTCCGCAGCCTTGTCAATTCATTTAAAACAAAAACGGGTTGAAAATGACTAAACTAGACTGAATTTGGGGGACCTTATCGTTTTTTGATTTTTGAAAAACCCCTGGATAACAGAATGGCAGTCATTTGAAAAAAAAAGAATTATATTGCTCGGTTTTTTTGCTTTCACAGACGAACTAAATATTTTTAAGTCAATTTTCGACAAAAATCGCTTTACGCTGCAGAGCGCCCCACGCGCGGAATAATGCTGTTTCCAGAAAAACGCTCCGAGCGCCTCGGCTACCGTGAATTCGGGTTACTTTGATTCGTGGGGTTATATTGATAAAAACTTTATTTTGTTTTTAAATTCATATTACGAAGCTCCCGAACAGGACCGAAAGTTTTATTTTACGGTTGGCAAGCCTGGATGTTTCTTTATGTCACCACTCACACAGACGCAGCATGAACGAACGGGTTTAAGTGACCGTCGAAATATAAAAAATGTAAGTAATGTGTTCAAACTATTCTCTATGCTCGTATAGCTTCAAAAATAACAAGTTGAGTGTTGTAATGACATGTTTTTGGTAACAATCACCTTGTGAGATGTTTATCAAGGTACACCATTATGCAATGTTGTAAGGCATAATCTCAAAAACAAATTTTTTGGCCGACAGTTGCTTCGTTTAGCCATCTTTGATCACTTCGACGGGGTTACATTGATCATTGATCAATTTTATCCCACTCACTATCTTTATTGCTCGTCTCGGAGTATTCTCAGAGATATTCGTCTCTTGACAATTTTTTAAATTGTAGGTTTCAATTGTAGGTTAAGAAATGTTCCTAACGTATTCGTTAGGAACCTTTCTTAACCGACAATTCTGCAATTCTGTACCAAATCACCCTAATTGTAAGACAAAAAACATCAAATTGTTATTTGTTATTTTTGTCTCGTTGTTAGTCGTAAATTGTAAGACACTAATTGTAAAACAAAAAATATCAAATTGTTATTTGATATTTTTTGTCTTACAATTAATGTGAATTGTCTTACATTTGGTACGTGACCTAGTTCAAGTTAAACATGTTCGTAATGAAACCAATGGGATCTCATTTTGTGACTTAGGTACCTAGGTAGACATAAGTATTACAACTTGTTTTCACTAGTTTTTTAATGTTTCGAAGTTTACGGATGTGTTACAGCATTAATAAATATAAAATAAAAGTTGTTCATCAATGAAGTTGATTTTAAAAAGTAAAGGTGTAATATTTGTTCGATCAAAGTAACCCCAAAACAATAAAAATCGATGTAACTTTCCATCCCGTTGACCGTTTTTTTCTTCTTTAGGAAAAATGGTCCTTTATGGGGTTACCTCCGATTCTCATTGAGTATCAAAATGATCCCAATCTCAGTATAACTTTCATCACGACTAATTATTTGTTTTTCTTATTTATTTTTAAATATTTTAAATTGTTGGAAGATAAAAAGACTAATAAAAGTCGATGTTCCCGTTGAAAAAAAACATTTTTTTGCGATATTATTTGAAGAAATATATTGATTTCCATTTCAAAATTGATCAAAGTAACCCCAATCCTCGGTACCTGTTTTCCAGCCGGCTGACGGTTCCGCTCAACAGGCAATAAAGTCTCCAATACTTAAGACATGAAAATATCCTTTTACCCAGGTGTTCTAAACACTTTTAAGATGCAAATTATGTAAAAAAATCGAATTTTTTATTGTCGTGAACAGAAACCTGGTCTTACGAGGGTGGGGTGAAAAGTTTCCGGCCTGACCAAGAGATGGTGCCACTAGGTCTAGTTTTGGAGCGGCGTCCTACAGTACCATTCCTACCCAGCTTGTATGTACAGTTTCAGCCCAATCGCTACGTTAGTTTGCGTTTGAGAGCACATTGCGCGAGACGCTTCCGTTGTTTTCGTGAAAATGGAAAAATTAGAAAAACGTGCTGTCATCAAATACTTCCATTTGAAAGGTTTTACACCAAAACAAATAAAAGAAGAGATGGATTCAGCAGTAGGAGACTCCTCCCCATCATATTCAACTATTAAGCAGTGGGTTTCTGAATTTAAAATGGGTCGTGTGAGCACCTCTGAGGAGCCTCGCTCAGGACGGCCCGTTGAAGTTTAAACGACCTCATTTGGCGAAGAAAAAAGTTTTGTTTCATCACGATAACGCACCAGCGCATTCGTCGATTGTTGCCATGTCCAAAATCCACGAATTGAAGTTTGAATTGATGCCGCATCCTCCCTACTCTCCAAACTTAGCCCCCAGCGATCATTACCTGTTTCCTAACCTCAAAAAATGGCTTGGCGGAAAAAGATTTAAGAGCAACGAAGAAGTTATCGAAGCTGTAAATCAGTATTTTGAGGAGCTTGACGAATCTACGTTTAAAACTGGTATAACTAAATTAGAACACCGTTATGAGAAATGTATCAGTGTTGATGGAGATTATGTTGAAAAATAAAGCAAAAAAAATTTTAAACCATCGTTTTTCTTGATCAGGCCGTAAACTTTTCACCCCACCCTCGTAAGGTAATGCTTCCCAACCTTTTTTCATTTCAATTGAACAAACATTACTTTGCTTTCCTATAGAAGTCTGCAACGTCGCCATTTTTGTTGTAACATTGGTAAACAGCACCTAGCTCATTTTTAATCTGTTGATTGGCACCCCGTTAGTTTTTACAGCACGTACCGTGGTATAAACTTTCCGAGGATGAACTTTTTTCAATTCAACGTTTAATTCATACTCGTTAATGAAAGAGTAGAACATTTTCTGCTAATTAGCCGTTATGTAATTGCATCCAGACACAATGAACGAAGGGATATGTACCTTGCAGGCATTCATCACACATTGCGATAATGAAGACAAATGGGCAGTTACGAGCTTGGATTTCACATCAATTAGCATTTGGTTAATTATCGCTAGAGGCAAATGAGAATAATCGTTGAAATATCATTGATATATGCGAGGACCACAAGTCTTTCATCTGATTAAAATGACATTTTAAATGCGTCACGGTACTTTTTATTTCACTCAACAAGCTGCATTTTTTTTGTGTTTGTAGTTTTCAGCTCAGCAATAAAATTCCAGTGAAACGCATCTTTGAGATATTGTTGAAATATTCATACGCTTGTTCATCCCATATCTCATAAAGTTCGTAAATCGAACATGAACATTATCGAATGAGATATATCGAGCTTTCAAGTATGCGCAAGCCTTGAATTCCTCGTTAGCATTTCGCCAGCTGTATTGCTGCGAGTCTCTGAGGCTTGTATAGATAATCAAATCTCGGACAATTAATTAACAGTGTCCGAGAAGGGTTCGTAGGTTAACGATCGTTTAATGCACTTAACGTTCCCAAAATGATTGAGGGAGCAAGGTGAGAATAATTTATTCCGCTATCTTCAATATGTCACAACCATTAGATAAATCTCATCGTTTTTTATATTTTTTCCTCTACCTACGTTTTACGAGATCGTCTGAGACGAAAATTTCATCTTTGAGAAATAATGTTTAAATATTTGGGAATCGAGGTTTTTTGTGTCTCGTAGAAAGACCTCGATGAATGTCGGCAGCTATTCACCCTGTTCTCTCTCTCTCTCTCTCTCTCTCTCTCTCTCTCTCTCTCTCTCTCTTCATTTCTTTTTCTCCTCCCAAACACTTCGTTCCTTTCTCCGTTTGGGTTCTCGAGCAGGTATGATGAAATCCTCGAGGCGAGGATCATCATCCTTTGTTGGTTGCGAATAGAGCGAATGAGAAGCGAGCCAAAAGCAGGTATAGTTTCGGCATCTTTCCCTTGCGAGCCGAAACAATGCTCTGCGATTATGAGGACGAGAGTGACGAAGGTACGAGACGGCCAGGTATCGAAAATCTCAGGGTTAGCACGTTGTAAGGTATATTTACATCGCTTTTGCTCTTTTCAATTCGTGCAGCATCCCTGGCAAGGTGATCCGCAATTTCTCGCCACAAAAGCGATGATGTTTCGTCTTTTGAAGGACGACAAACATATTCCTCAGTACTACATTATTTTTACGTCATTCGTTGTCCATTCAGTATTTTACAACTTTTTGCCAGCCACGCTACAATCTCAATGACAACGTTATCATTTCGTCGTTTCGGAGGAAGTGTTCAAGTATTGTGTAGGCCAATGACATGTAGTTTCTAGACGCAAAAAGCTTAGATGATGCAGTTCATCGAATTGAGTAAAACAAAACGATTTTTATAATGTGTAACACAGAGAACAACAATTGGAGCTCAGTTCAAGATGGAATGAAAGAATAAGGATGTTGACCGCCTTTTAAAGGTGGGTATCGAAACAGGAAGCTATTGGTTGATCACACAATACTCGATAACATTTTCATGTTGTCCAAACATTCTTATTGTATCTTTTTTACTTAATTTTTTAATCACTTTATTGCAGAAAGTATCATCCGTTCTGGCGAATAAAAATAAAAGATTTGTACGTTACGTGTTTTCTTTTGAGCCGAGGTTTGGAGAAGTCTACTTGATTTAACCTCCCGTTGACACAAGACCATAATTTTGACACGTCGGGTCAATTGGACCCGGGGAATACTGCCACCTGCCATTATCAACCTTACCCCCTTTATGAAATCAGGAATACATTTTCAATATGTCTTAATATGTCTGCACAATTGAAAATCAGAAAATATAAAATTATCTGGTAAAAAAAAATTATTGAAAATTCTCAGTTCTGGGAAAATGAGCATTTTATTTAAAATTTGTCCTGGGCAAAATAACCCAGTGCGTCAACGGAAGGTTAACTGTGATTTGTTCGAGTCAAATAATGCAGTCCTTTATCTTATGGCCTACTACGACTTTATATGTTTCGAATATATTTATTTTTATTTGTGTCAAGTATTGTCAATTCATGTAGCCAATTATAAGAAATACCTATTTTGTTGGAATACATTGTTGTTTTGAGCGTATCAAATATAGATTTCAATAAAAATATCTTATCTTGCATACATTAATATATTCTTATAAAGGATTGATCATTTAACGTGACCACCCCAAATATCTCCGTTGCCGTTAGGGTGACGAAAAAAAACGTCAGAAGGTAATTTGATTGATTTCGAAGGGCTGATACAGCGGTGAAAAATTCATTTTGGTCAAGGTTATACTTTTTGCGTTCTCAAGGTCATCAATGGTTTTTCAAATGAGAACATGTTTTTTTTATTATTCAGACGTTGTAGCTGATATTCAAACGAATCCAACAACCTATTGTGTCGTGATCTTGAAATGATATCATAGGTGTAAAACACCTATAAACTATGATCTTGACAAAAAATGAATTTTGCACCGCTGTGTTAGCCCTTCAAAATCAATCAAATTACCTCGTGACATTTTTTTCGTCACTCTAAAGGGAACGGAGATATTCGGGATGGTAACGTTAAATGTTCCATCCTGTATACTTGGTCAGAGTACAAGTGGCCCGTGGGAGAAGTTTCGAGTCCTGCGCCACACGTCGGCCACACAGCGAACTACGCGTACGCTGGACAGAAAGAGCCTTGCGTGCGGAGTGGCTGCCTATAGAGCGCACAGGTAGTGCCCTTGGTGGCCGATGGACGGTACAGGATTTCAAGCCTTGCTCGCAATTCTTTTGCAATCCGAGCGACCATACAGGTGAGCCGGCGAGAGGTGTCGAGGGTCAAGATACGTCGACATTTAAGCTTGCACTGTACTGTTTTCCTATACTTGGACATTTCACATAAAAGCGAGTAAAAAAAGACTAGCACCCGATACAAAATAAAGGAAAAAATCGTGGCAAAACAAAGACACATTCCAAGTTTTGAAGAATTTTGCCATCGAAATTTAGACGCGCGTGACAGATCGCCATGAAGCGATTCTCGTGGAAGATCTCGGAGAATGTTCCTTTATAACACTCGTTATTGTACACTTGCATCGTTGCCTCTATTTTACGACGCCTTGACCTTTGCTCGAATTTTTCATGTTCCAGCATAAGACTTATGCTCCTTTCGTTATGCTATACAGATTCTAAGCTGTAGGAGAGGCTGCATATGCCCCATAGGTAAGAAAATCGTGCGCGTAGATATTCGTCTTGGTAAAATACCGACATTGTTTTACAGCGGAGCACTTACGTCGGGTAGAGCTCGAAAGTTATCTTCAAGCTTTTACGTCTAAAAGGAAAACCGATGAAGCTTTACAGCTACAGTGGTAGAGCTAAAACTTTCCACCCCACTCTCCTCCACTACGACTAGTGATGCATAATTTACTCTCAGTATGCCAACGTGTAGACTATACTCACAATCCACGAGTCTGTCTTATCACTTCATTTTGCTTTTCATTCTCACCAACTATCTCTCGGTTTTGCAAAGTCGGCGAGTATCAGAAGTTTTTTCAACAACCCTATCGTCCGTTCCTTTTATTTCTCGAGGCCTTCAACAAGCTTCGAACTTTAATTTCGCCCTCATTAATGCTCGTTAAACACGCGCACATACGGTAGAGCAACGAGGTAAATAGTGAGAACGGCGAAAAAACCGTGCGAAACAAAAGAGTGAAAAGATGCTTGCAGGAGTGGATTATGCATCCATATATTGTATAAGATCCTCACCCTCTTTCAACGGATAACAAGGGGATACCACCTATACATATAGGCCATCCTAATATATATATATATTAGGGTGGCCGTTATTTTGGCTTCGGTAAAAAAATGTTAACGTCTAGCAAAAAAAACTAATCAAGATATGAAAATTATCTGTGTAAAATTTGAACGCGCTGGGATAAGGAGAACACGTGCCACCGAGCAGTTTAATTTTCAAAAATTTATTAGTCTCATAATATTAATTAAAAAATCTGAAATTGGTACATTGATTATACATATTAAGAGTTACAAAATATATTATTTTCTGATTTTTTTCTATCAATCACGTACCACAAATTCCTAACTTTACATGAAATGTTACATAAGTAATAGCAGTCCATCTATGAAATGATTGAAGTACAGTAGAACCTCGATTATCCGAACTAGTCTCAGTCCCAATTAGCTCGGATAATCAAAAGTTCAGATAATCGAAACGTCGGTTTTTTGGGACGAAATCATAAACAACATTGTTGTTTATGATCTCGTCCCAAAAAACCCACGTTTCGATTATCCGAACTTTTGATTATCCGAATTAATTGGGACCGAGACTAGTTCGGATAATCGAGGTTCTACTGTAGAGTACATTTGTTTACGTTGGGAATTTTTTTTTTATATTCGGCGACAACTTGAAGAACAAATTGTATTTGATCTTCATCATAAGTCAGTCGATTTTTATAATCGGTGATAAGTTCGATCCTTCGCTCCGCTATATCATTACAGACTCTTATGTTTTTTAATCAATTGTGCGCCCATTTGATAACTCTCGTTCGAGTCCCAAACAGATACATCGGTGTCGAGAAAAGTACAATAAATTTTAAATCGTTCAAAAAACGCCATAGATTCGGGAATAATAAAGAAATCAATGTCTTTATCGAGCAGAAAAGAAAAGTCTGACTGGAAAACCTGATACCGTTTGGAACCGCATCGTAAAATTGTAATAGGGGAGACCGGGGCAAAATGGTACCGGGGCAAAACGGCACTGGGGCATAATGGGATCGGGGCATAATGGGATAGCAAAAAATGAAGTTTCTTGGTGCTTGATTTGGGGCAAAATGGGACAGGGGCAAAATGGGACAGAGAGGAGTGGAATATCAAATTGGGGCAAAATGGGACACACAAAAATGAAGTGTCGCAGCCCGCTGAATTTGGGGCAAAATGGGATGACAGGAAAATTCATGCTTCGGCTCTATAAAAGAGCTGTTGAAAAATAATCTAATCTAAATGGTGCTTGTGGTTCGTTTCAGTCCACATATACGCAGATAATACGGACTGACCGATATATTTGTCGACACATATCTGTCGATTTCATGGGGAGCGGCGGTTCTAGTTTCATAAAACAATTTACGTAAAAATTGACAAGAGTTAGATTTTCATCAATGGCTTGAAAATCAGTATCAGTAACGTGCAGTTGGTTCCCAGCTGCTTCCGATATCGGCAGGCAAAAAATCAAAACGTAAGGCGACATCAAGAAAAGGTACAAGTGGCATTCTTACGAATTCTCCGTACGACAGAGAACTTCGTGAGAAAAATCCAGCGGCGTCGATAACAACCGACGATGACGCATCATGCCTTTTCTGCGGGGGCTTATATTCGAAATCCAAGGAATCCTGGATTCGTTGTAATTCATGCGAGAAATGGGCCCACTATTCATGTGCCCATGCTGACGATAACTTAATCGAGTACGTTTGCCACAATTGTACCGATAAAAATTAGCTTAGTTAAACAAGCAATAAAAATTAAACATTGCCACCGTTAAATTATAGTATCGTAAGTAGAGTGTGACCCAAATATCGTGTAACATTCAATAAAACCTGTTTTCACTCATTTATTACCCCTCATTTTTTACCCCTGCATTTCTTTCGTTTCTGCATCGAATTATTCCACTGTCCCATTTTGCCCCGATCCCGTTTTGCCCCAACCGCCTCTTTCTGAGGAGCCTGATTTTCTCCGGCCCATTTTGCCCCAGTCCCGTTTTGCCCCAATGACGTATTTTCCAGCAGTGTTGATTTTCACTATTCCATTTTGCCCCAAACCCGTTTTGCCCCGGTCCCATTATGCCCCGCTATACCATTTTGCCCCGGTCTCCCCTAAATATGCAGAAACGTAAAGATGTCACGTGTTGTATTTTTTTTCTATGTCCAACAATGGCAAAGCAACTTGGTCGGTAATCCTCGGTCGGTAAAAATGAGCGGACGAAGCGCCACGACCAAATTTCGAACTATTTGTCTGCACTATATTTTGTATTATCGCCACTACAGTTGGAGAATCGTCTCGCAGGCTCAAGAAAAAAATATCATTTTGAAGCATTCAATATACGATTATTATATTATTATTTGCATAAAAAATCCGCTCCGATAATTAATTCGCTGCTTCGATTTCCTGCCACAATGTGACCAAATCGCCACGTCCGTTTTCAAATTTTCTAATAATTTTTCAATCTACTCCCGACTGTACATAATTGATGGGAAAAAATCAGTAAATAATATATTTTTTACCTCTTAATATGTACAATCAATGTATCCAATTCCAGATTTTTAAATTAATATTATGAGACTAATGAATACTTTAGTGCGGCCATTAAAAAAAAAACATGTATTTTTTTTAAAATTAAACTGGCACGTGTTCTCCTTATACCAGCGCGTCCAAATGTTAGACAGATTTTTTTTTTCATATCTAGATTCGTTTTTTTGCTAGACGTTAAATTTTTTTACTGAAGCCAAAATAACGGTCACCCATATATATATATAGGGTGTCCCTCTTATCTCTGCCACCTGAAATAACTCGGTAATTATCGACGTCACAAAAAAATGTTCCAGACAAAAGTTGTACGGTATGAAGGGGGCCATCAAATGCGACCATTTTTTTCAGTGGAGGCGCTGACGCACATTGAGAGGGAATGACACCTCATCGCGGTCGGTATGGTAGAACACTTGTAGATTCCCAAAAATCTCTGAAACGGCTCTTCAGATCCCGTCGAAACTTTGCCAAACGACGTCAAATAGATAGACGAACAGCTGTCTGCCTCTCAAGTTTTCTGAATTTGAGAAAAAAAACTAGATTGGCTTATGATAAGCCAATCTACATTTTTTTTTCAAATCCAGAAAACTTGAGGGGCAGGATCTGGTGATGTTGGATCTGGCAAACAACGTGGCCAACTACAGGGCCGCCTCGTCCTGTTCACTTTTTACAAAAAATCTCATTTATCACTTGTCTTGAACACAGAGCATAATGGGGTGGTGAACCGTCGTGTTGCATCCACATGTTCATGTGAACATGCAAGGGCACGTCTTCCAGTAATCTAGGCAGTACGTTTTGCAGAAAGTTTGGGTAAACTTGTGCAGTTAAGCGACCTTCAAAAAAATATGGACCAATGACGTGATCACCGACAATGCCGCACCAACAATTGCCGGACCACGGATGTTGAAATGGTACAGTTCTCATCCGTCGAGGATTCTCATTTGCCCAATAATGCATGTTATGCATGTTCACATTTCCCGTATGTGTGAAGTTAGATTCGTCAGATAAAAGCACATGGGTAAAAAATGAGACATCTGTGCGCATTTTTCTACGAATCCAGTTACAGATATCAACATGATTTAGGAAATCATTGCGGTACAAATCCTGATGTAATGACATACGATACGGATGGAATTTGTGTTGATGTAAGATTGTTAAGGCCTTACCCCCACTTGTAGCGCAAAAAAGGCCTTTTTCATGAATTTTTTAAAAGAAAACTACAAAACTTTTTCAATCGATCAATATACCATCTTAAAAAACACATCTTGAAGAACTTTCAGCAATTTTTTTATTGATAAATATTACATTGTTTAGTGGCAAATGGCCGTCAATGAAATAATCTTTTTATATACACGGTTTGCGGTGACCAACATTGGGGCGAAGTGGATCATCTGAAAAAAAAAATGCGGATGGATTTAGTCCAATGTAAGTATAGACTAGTCTTTAATCGAAGGATTTTAAAAAATATTCATTTTTCACAAAATGGCGGACAGTCAAAGTTTATGGTTCGATTTTAACGAAAAAAACGGCCGTTTTTTAGCTATAAAACGGCCATTTTTTTTTTCGAAAAAAAAAAATCGAACGATTAAAGACTACATTTTTATGTATTAAATAAGCCTGCAAAATTTCAAGAAGATCGGTTCATTAGTGTGCGAGTAATCTTGGTCACCGACTTCAGAAATGCCATTTTGAGAAAAACGCGTTTAAAGTTTCAATTTCCGGTCGTTTACACACGGATTCTTATCTTTCAACGCTCATATCTCAGTCAATTTTGTTCGGATCGACTTGAAATTTTCAGGACATATTCTCAGATACGTATACTTCAAAAAAATGCAATAAAAAAAATCGATTTTTCCAAAATCGCAAGTGGGGGTAACCCCTTAAGAGTAAGAATTGACGTAAGAAATGGAAACAGCGATCATACAAGTCGAGGGTCATCACTTCAAGCATTTTCTGTAGGTAGACCCAAACCAAGGTTAGTGGACCCTTCGAAAGTGATTGTTCCTATGTTTTTAGATTTTTCGACTATTTTCATACGTTGCGTGACTAGAATGACTTTGTGTTGTAGGTCGCTGAATTCGTTTTAAAATCAGTAATCATGTCATGGAAGAAAAATACATGGTTCCATATTGAAAAATGGAGTTGACCTTGACAGCTGCAGCGCCTCCAATGATAAAAAAAATAGGGTGGTCCAGTATGACGACCTTGTCGAATACTGAAACTTTTGTCTGAAACATTTTTGGATATGATCAATAGTTTGAGTGCTATTGCTCTGTAACACTTTATGTGCCTCACCCTGTATATACAGGGTGCGCCAGAGAAACTTACTTATTTGAAAAAATTCCCGCGTGGTAAGTTGGGCGGGTAGAGGGGCGAGAGGGGGCGCATCTGGAGGGGGAAGTTCCCAAGTTTGTTTCTTCCTCCAGTCAGTTGCCATCATGCTCTAGTCTAGAGAGCAGCGGGCCTTCGCAGTCGAGAGCTTCTTTTCTAACGGTCGCTCACTTGTTGCTACGCAACGTGCCTTCCGCGCTCGCTTTGAAATTCCTCCTCACAGACTCGTTCCTGGCCGTAATTCGATTCTGTCGTGGGTTAACTCATTTCGGGAGTGTGGAAGTGTCGCTAAACCCAGAAATGGACTTCAACGGACCATCAGAACTCCGGAAAATGTCGAAAGAGTGAGGCAGTCAGTTGTGCGTTCTCCCCGGCGTTCGGCTCGCAAACACGCAGCTGCTATGGCAATTTCTGACACCACTGTTCGACGAATTCTCCATGAAGACCTTCAATTTCATCCCTATAAATTGGCTGTTGTGCAAGAATTAACTGAACGCGATTTTGTTGCCCGTCAAAATGCATGTGAAATGCTGGTTGACAACCTGCCTGAAGACGCGGTCATTTTTTTTAGTGACGAGGCTCACTTCCACATTTCCGGCTGCGTCAACAAGCAAAACATGCGTTATTGGTGTGGTGTAAATCCACGTGAGCTTCACCAGAAGCCACTTAATTGTGAGCGAGTTACTGTCTGGTGTGCGATGTCGGTAATGGGAATAATTGGTCCTTATTTTTTTGAAGAAAACGAACGCGCAGTTACCGTGAATGGAGCTCGTTACAGGAACATGACCGAGGAATTTTTTCTTCCAAGACTCGAAGAAATGAACGTTAGGAACGTGTGGTTTCAGCAAGATGGAGCCACAGCACACACAGCACGAGACTCAATGAATTTGTTGCGACAACATTTCCCCGACCGCCTCATCTCTCTCAGAGGCGATCTCTAATGGCCGGCACGCTCTCCAGATTTGACTCCATGCGATTTCTTTTTATGGGGTTATTTGAAATCTCTGGTTTATGTCGATCGACCACGGACCATAGCACACCTCAAGAACAACATTCGCGACGCCATTGCCAACATACCGATTGATATGCTGCAAAGAGTGGATACGAATTTCAAAAATCGACTTCATCAGTGTATGCGCAATGGGGGTCGCCATTTATCCGATGTCATTTTCAAGACTGCATGAAAAAAAAATTGGGATATTGTATTCTCAAATAAAAAAAAATTTAAAACAATAATTGAAGTACTTTTGTTTTTATTGACCTTTCAAATAAGTAAGTTTCTCTGGCGCACCCTGTATATATATACATATATATATATATATATATATATATATATATATATATATATATATATATATTTATAAAGAATAGTTCGGACTAAAAGGACCTGCAGAGTGCCTCGAAGTTGCCTTCTTTAGGTTCTTCTGACCTTCACGAATGCAAAATGTATTTATACTCGACTATAGTGTTCAGTAGTGGTAGATATATCCACAGCAACACCGGAGCATTGGAGCAGAATGAATGCCCTCGCCATATCGTCATGCCTGAGCAAAATATAGAGGAGACCCTTCCAATGTGCGCGTAGACGCACGGAGATCGCTGAAAAGGGGCAGAGTCGGCTAAAACTCAAATGATAGCCGCTAAATGTATGGGAATATAGATATGTCTACATATTTATACAGCAACGGGGTACACAAAAATATCAACCTTCCAAAAAGATCACTTTTTGGAATGTATTTCAGTGAAGCTACGCACTTTGCAAACACCAAGGCCAGAAAGGAAATTAAGCAATGAATAATCTCAACAATGGATGATAGCTGTGCAATGGATAGCTGATAGCTGCAAGCTAAAAAAAGGCAAGCTCAACTAAGGGATGATAGCTGCTCAAGAGAATGAGGGCTACTGGAGGCACCCGTCTTCTATTTTGTCCTCGGAAACAAGATACGGAAAACCACAACTTCGTTGAGGCAGTATCGTAGGCTAGAAATGAGGAAAAATCGTTTAAAAAAATATAATACTGCAAACGTCTAAATACGTCCGTTCGATGATACTCATAAAATTAGCTGAGGTATAGAATTGATAAGGAGTACGCTCGGGGAGCGCGGTCGAGATGGAGCAACTTTAAACGCTTTTTCCTCGAAACTATGCTGTTCAAATCAGCAACCACGATATCTTGCTAACCAATTCGCCGATTGTGCTCAGACTTGTTACGCACCTTCAGTAGACTGTCTTTCAACGTTGGTAGCAGAATTGACCTGAAATAATTTTTTTTTATATAACTCGTAGAACGGTCAGAAAAATAGGGAAATTTGATAATCAAAGCTTTCCATGCCGCCATTTTATACATTTTTTTCACTCAATCTGGTACTAAACATGCCAACATTTATGCAGATTAAAGGTATGTTTGGCTTTTTGCAGATTCATACAATGTCCACAACACTGTTCGCCAGTTAGGGACGCGTTCCGCACAACTTCGTAAGCAAACGTACAAAGATACATGACAATAACTTCTTTTAAAATTTGTATATTGTGGTGAATGGTTATTAAACATGTGTAAAAAAATTCAGAAAAAATTTGAATTGTTCAAAGGTCATTCCATCGTAAAAATCACCTCCAAAACAGCTCGCTGGACAACAGTACCGCCTGAAACATGTAGCTGTCAATTAAATGAAGACATCTCTGCAGCGAAGTACTACCAGCCGCTCTTCTGATCCCCAGGCGTATAAGGGACTCTGCCAGCAGCTTCGCCCTCTTGATACTGCTCGAATACAAAGAAGATCCGCATACGTCCTGCAAAGAATCAATTCCTTTTCGCTATTAATTAGCGCGTATGAAACATTGACAAGACTGCAGCAATCGAGGCGCCTATTACCCACATCCAAAGATAGTAAGTGGAGATGCACGTAGAGAATATAGCGTTTATTCCCGATGTAGCTTCTGCATCCTTCGGGTATTGATCTGATTCTATTCGTACACGATAAGAGAATTTTCCTTCCTCTGAGCGCATTCGGTAGAATTGGTTCTTACTGTGAGTGAAAAAACGAAATAGGTTTTTTCCTTCAAAACTTTAGCGGAGCGTTGCAGCTTACATCGCTATAAAAAATTCCCTGGCTATAAATCATCCTACTTCACGTGGAAGCCCACATGTGTATATTTCTTTTGTGAAACAAGTATAACAATGTAGCAGCAGTGGTGGCCAGCTACACGCATATTCGTTCGGAAGACACACACGTGAATGCGCGAATCGAGCCCGAGCCTCTGCTACACGAGAAGCGCCGCGAGAGGGGGAGGGAGGGGAAGAGAGAGAGAGAGACAGAGAGAGAGAGAGGGCACGATGGAGGGTGGTGGGAGGGTTCACCCTCTTTGCAAGCAGGCCAGAGCAGATGGGAAGGCGATAAATTGGAACAGAACAAAATGCACCAGTGGAAGATAGGACGACACGACTGAAGGGAGTTTGCTTCTGATATTCGGCAAGTATACTCAGGGGTATATGAAAACTTCAACGAACAAGACAGCGGGTTACGTGAATCGTTCAGGGATGAAGCCTCTTTTTTCGTCAGATAACATTTTTCGTGGCCTGTCGATTGGAATTGTTCGTTCCAAATTCCGAAAGACGAGCTTTGTTATTCCAAACTGCCTTTCGGAAAGAACCAAAAACGATAACGAAGCGCAAACTGGGAAATAAATTACAGTCATGTATCGCAGACCTTTTATGCTGTTGCCTTTTCCTCTAGTACATGGAACGACAATATTTTCTTTTCATAGCATTCCTGCGAACACCTTCGAAACATTTTTTCCCGGGCAACATAAAATGTTCAACTTCAAAACAATAGCCGCTTATTTTTGTAATTGACATTCCCTTTTCCAACGCCACGTGATCGACAATACCTGCTGATCCGCATTGCCCAATCAAATTTCCGGTAGACCAAGCGACAAACGGCATACATAAGCGACGAAACCCATACGAGAGAGAGCGAGAGCGATCGAGCGAGAGAGAGAGAGAGAGAGAGAGAGAGAGAGAGAGAGAGAGAGAGAGAGAGAGAGAGAGAGAGAGAGAGAGAGAGAGAGAAAGGGTGGGAAGAGGAAGCGAGAAGGATAGACAACAGATAGCGGAAACCGTCGAGACCGAGCGAGAGGGAGAGTTCGGAATACGTGGAGACCGAGGCCTGCGAAACGTTGGATCGTTCGGAGCTGCTGGTAGCAACGACCCTGGATGCATCGACTTCTGGGGTTTGTTCGGCGGCAAGGGTAAATGGGACGGGTGCAGAAGGCCGGGTGTTGTGTATATATATATATATATATATATATATATATATATATATATATATATATATACATGGAGAAACGCTAATATGAACCCGTCATATCTATGCGACATTCACTATCAGCACATCTGGCCGTTTCAAAGACGGACCTCAAAGTATTCCAACCAAATCGCTCATTTTGAAGACAGAACTGCGAACTAATATACATATACTAACATTCATGCAATGTTATTTCGAAGACAACATGGTGTACATAGTGAAGACTATCGGGACAACAAGCGACGGAGGGTCTTCGAAGTCGAATGTCCTCAAAACACACATTTCCCCACACATATGCATACAGGCGTACAAACACAGACAGGCGACAGTCGTACGTGCCGGGGCGGTGAACGAAGAGAGTGATTGCATACAATGTACGTTGGGAGTGAGACAGATTGACGGAGCGTTGAAGGGGGAATGTAACGGAATGGAGAAGGATGGAAAGCCATGTAGTGAAAGTATAAACCACCACTGGCACACCCTGCTCCACATGCATGTATTCATAAACACAAGAGTCAGTGGGGGGATTGGAAAGCTGGCAGGGCCTATGCGGGGTAGCAAATCTGCCCTGTGTGTCTTTCTTGCTCGTGAGGAAGGATCGGGCTGTGAAACGGTGGTAATGGCAGATCGGAGAGAGCAAGAAAACATCTGATTGTATAAGTTTACGTGTATAGATGTGCTGAAGGGTGTTGTGTCCCTATATACGTAGGCTATGCACACATACACTCTTATAGGGTGGCCGTCCAGTTTTTTCCATCTCCCCCGCTCATTCTCAGTTCCTGTAGATCTTTCTCTGTGGATCCCACCGTTCCACCGCCATTCAGCATCCCTTAGACGGTTCTTCATCCCCCCCCTCTCTCTCTCTCGCTCTCAATCTTTGCAAGAAAATATGACTGTATATATTTATTTCTCTCTCGAATGCTCCGGTCTGACTGTATTCGAGCCGTTTCTCCGCGCTCCCTCGGCCTTCCGCACTCAGTCTTTTTCTCCGTCCGACGAGTTTTCCCTCCGACTATCCTCCGCTCCACGTACCTATAGAGCACGTATTCTCTTTCACCCCCTCGAGTCGAAGTCACCATCTTTCTTGCTCTCGTTGGTGGCCTCGACTATTGCCGCCGACTACTGGCGAACCGGCGGCTCGCACACACCGCTCCCGGTCTGCTTGGGTCCTCCGCTCGCGCTATTGATCCCGCAGCATCCACCGCGAAATAACGACGTACACTCCCGCCAGCACGTTAGTCGTAGCAGCAGCGCGCTTCGCTCCCTGGCCGATGTATATATCTCGCGCTGACGACAGTCAGAAGGGCGCAAGTTGAGCCACGCGAACGCCTGAGCGACTACCCTACGGATCGGGAGGGAGAACAAACGTGCAACGTTGCGATGCAACGCTGCTGTACACGCGTTGCCCGCGACGTGCCATGATTTTCTGTCTCTTTCTACGGAGCCCTCGATCCGTGGTGGCTCATTCCGAGGGTACTTCGTACGGAGCCCAATCGCACAGTGCCATCCTACGTCAGCTTATGATTCTCAAAAAACTCCCTTATCGTAATATATATTCAAAACGAGCTTCCGGATGAATGGAAATGAGCGAAACGCGACAGTCGAGATTTTGCTCGAGTCACATGCCAAACTTCGTGATTTCATTCACGGGGCTTAAGGGAGGATATTGTATACGGAGTTTGACGGAGCCACGATGCAGGGTTAACCGACCAGTGAACGGGCGAATTACACCGTAGGATTCGGATGGACTGTAAAATGGAAATATCATGAACGCGAATTTTTCATTCGCTATAGCTACCGAGAGATGTTATTTTGAACGTGGAAAAAATTTTTGGAAGTAATTGCAGCGAATAATGAAGGAATTGATGAATGAGTAGCGAAATTACTATGTCGCTGGTGAATGGGCGAAATTGACAGTAAATGGACGTGTGGTGTAGATGAACGCTGGAAAGCATAACGATTTATTTTTATTACATTCTAGATTCGGAGATCGCTGTGGTGTACACAAATGATAATATTCTTGTACATATGAGTAATATATTCGTTATTACGATTTCGCAGAAAACGCACGAAGGTTTTGGGCGGGGATCAGAAATTCGAACGATCAATATTCGATGATAGTCTGTAAAATAGTTAATCGAAATTGTGAATACAAAAATCTCGAAGTTGATTTATAGCGAAAACAAATATCAGATTTAACAAAATAATGAGAGATATGGTATCGATTCCCCTGTACATATACACCAAACAATTCGAGACGTCAAATCGTCGAATTGTAAATATTATGACAGTTTACAATTTCGAATTCATTAAAGCGAGGGACCAAAAAGTCGATCAGTTAAAATAGCGATGGGCCAAAATGGCGAACGGTCCGGATAGCGAAATCGTGGGATCGAGAAATACTACTTGCGCTTCAGAATGAAGATGGCAGATGGCGTTAGTGGTCAGTCGGGTCAGGCAGCCATGCCATGTTCGCCATTTAGGTATACGCCATTTCGGACCATCGATCATTTGCGTTTCTAAGATCTACACATGCGAAGTTTGTAGTCTCGATATATGGTTTTTTTGCTATAGACGGTATTACGAATATTAGATACTAACTTTTTTCTATTTTGGAGATATGAATATTGTAGATTGTTCGAATCTGTATTTTTGTATGACTCGAACTGCAGACTATCTGAATATATGTTCTCGAATAAATGAGCTCTCGAATAAATAATCCTTTGATGTAATAGTCATTCGATTTCGTCATCGGTAAAAGGATAAAATTACGAATAATTTAACCTTCGTTATTTTGAGAGTTCATAATTCTGTCGTTTCGAAATCTTTGTCGTTCTATATTTGATCATTCGACAATTTGACCTCTACCCGAAGGTTTTGTGCATCTTAACGTGACATTCTCAACAAAAAAAACAGAAATAGAAAATTTATGTTTGTCAAAATTCAAACACGAATAAAATGATGGTAATCATGGAGTTGCTAACTTTTCCGAAAAAAGACGGGAAATTTTTTCTTTCGCCATGAACTGCTTTTGGTCTGAAACTGAATTTGGTTACGGCTAATGTTATTAAGTCACAGGAGGCTGACATTTCCCATTCTTTCCATAAGTTATGGGATTTGCGGAAACGAGGGACAAAATAGCGCCATTACGGACATTTCAACGCCTATATAGGGTGTGGGGGGATTTGTAAAAGAAACCTTCCTGAATACAATGCCGAAGAGATATCGGAGCGGTCACTTCCCCCTCCCCCTGCCCCCGTTGAAAGTTTGTCAAAATACACGATTTCAAAGACGAGATTGAAAATCGGTGAAAATCGTGCGTGCGTGCGTGTGCGTGCGTGCGTGCGTGCGTGCGCGCGCGCGCGCGTGTGTATGTGTGTGTGTGTGTGTGTGGGTTCACCGGTCACGATCGACACACACACACACACAAATCCACACACTTACAATTTTCACCGATTTTCAGTCTCGTCTTTGAAATCGTGTATTTTTACAAACTTTCAACGGAGGTGACCGCTCCGATATCTCTTTGGCTTGCATTCAGGAAGTTTTTTTTACAAATCCCCCACTCACAATATATGCGCTGAAAGGTCCGTAATTGCGCTATTTTGTCCCTCGTTTCCGAAAACTTCAAAACCCCATTACGTATGGAATTAATGGGAAATGTCAGTCTCCCCTGACGGAATATCATTTACTATAATGGAATAAACAACATCGTGGCGAAAAAAAAAATCCCGTCGTTTTTCGCAAAAGTCCTTAAACTGCATAATTTCCGAAAGGATTTTCGGACAACATTCACAAGGAACATCCCTCAGGTGTCCGCCTCCGATTTTGTTGAAACTCATATATGTGATAGAGCATCGAAAACTTTGAGACGCGTATTTTTTTTTATCGGCGGAAAAACGGATTTAAGGGGGGAAACCGCCTCTTAAAGAAAGGCGTGTCGAGGGGTGATTTTGCAGTTTCACCCAGAAGCAATCCACCGATCTGAATGAAACAAAAACAAAAATTCTTCTAGTGAAAAGCGATGAAAAATCCACTATGAAAATGTTAAGAAAAAATTAAATTAGGGGGTAAACCACCCCTCAATTTGCCTTTTTTCACCCCACACTTAAGAGGGTTGTATGCAAATTAATAAAACAGGTATCATTATGAAGGGCAATTAAAATTAAAGTTGACGGGTTTTTGCGTTTTGCCGGCATAGCAAATTTAAGGGGGTAAACCACCCCTAACATAAATTTATTTATCATGGTCGTTTTTTCTGTGTTTAAAGTATATCCGCTGATTTTAAATATTTCTATAAGCTACAATTTAATGTTTCTCATATGTCAAAATTATTACATTCGTCTTAAGGGGTAACTACTCCTCTGACGAGAAACATGATTGAAGTATCCGCTTTCGATATCGTTGAAACTCATATATGTGGTAAAGCATTGCAAACTATTAAACATGTTTTTTTTGTATCGGCAGAAAAACGGTGTTAGGGGATGAAACCACCCCTCAAAGTTTCTCCCACAAGCAGTCCACCGATCTGAATGAAACAAAATTGAAAATTCCTCTAATATTAAGCGATGAAAAATCCACTATAAGAGTGTTGATTAGAAATATAATTAAGGGGTAAACCACCCCTCCATTTGCCGTTTTTCACCCCACGCTTAAGAGGGTTGTATGAAAATTAATAAAACAGGTATCATTTTGAAGGGGAATCAAAATTCAAATTGACGCGTTGTTGCATTTCAGCGGGGCAGCAAATTTAAGGGGGTAAACCACCCCTAACATAAATTTGTTCATTTTCTTTCATTTAAAAAATCAGAAGATTTTGAAAATCCAGTTACCTTTGGTTTTGGTGAATCGAACACACATTGTGAAATACCCGGTTGCAATAATTTCGCCATTATCAGATGTGCATGGTGCAAAAAGTCGTTGTGTTTAAAGCATTTTTTTGACGATTATCATTATTGCAGGAATTATGAGCCATGATTGTTGATGGTTGATAGTTGATAGACTAGAAAAAAAGTATATATCACAAGAAAATGATTTGACGGCATATGACTGCAATACTGTTCACAAGTACTATTAATTAAATCAGCTAATATGATTACCAAATGAAATATGTCAAAATGTATTAAAAACATGTTCGTTAACCTACTGTAAAACCCTCGGTTCCATTAATATGTTTAATTAAATTAACGATAAAATAATAAAAATATACATTCCTCCACAAAACTACGTCGCCGGCTAAATTATCGCTTGATCCAGGCGCATCATCGTTCCGAAATATACGAAGTGAGCCTTATAACTTATTCTGGAAATTATTATAATTAATGATATAGTAGAAGTGTATGTTTATTCCTATGGAGATGCTTAATGGACGTGCATATTAAAATCGGAAGCGTTTCGACACGAAAATATGAGTCTTATGGAAGTCTTATGATATACCGATGGAATGAAAACAGTTTTAACGAAATTCGTGAAACCTTTCGCGAAACTTCAAATGAAAAGCAATTAGAGGGGGTAGTTTACCCTTAAAATGTAAAAATTTAAAAACGTAATAATTTAAAAACGCGGGAGAATAATTTGAATTCGCGGATACATGTTAAATACAGAAAACACGACGGTGATGAACAAATTTTTGTTAGGGGTGGTTTACCCCCTTAAATTTGCTGTCCCGCTGAAACGCAAAAACGTGTTAACTTGAATTTTGATTCCCCTTCAAAATGATACATGTTTTATTAATGTTCACACAACCCTCTTAAGCTTGGGGTGAAAAACGGCAAATGGAGGCGTGGTTTACCCCTTAATTATATTTCTAATCAAGACTCTTGTAGTGGATTTTTCAACGCTTAATATTAGAGGAATTTTCGATTTTGTTTCATTCAGATCGGTGGACTGCTTGTGGGAGAAACTTTGAGGGGTGGTTTCATCCCCTAACACCGTTTTTCTGCCGATACAAAAAATCATGTTTAATAATTTGCAATGCTTTACCACATATATGAGTTTCAACGAAATCGAAAGCGGATACTTCAATGATGTTTCTCGTCAGAGGGGTAGTTACCCCTTAAGACGAATGTAATAATTTTGACATGGTAAAACATTAAATTGTAGCTTATAGAAATATTTAAAATCAGCGGATATACTTTAAACACAGAAAAAACGACCATGATAAATAAATTTATGTTAGGGGTGGTTTGCCCCCTTAAATTTGCTATGCCGCCAAAACGCAAAAACCCGTCAATTTTAATTTTATTTGCCCTTCAAAATGATACCTGTTTTATTAATTTGCATACAACCCTCTTAAGTGTGGGGTGAAAAAAGGCAAATTGAGGGGTGGTTTACCCCCTAATTTAATGTTTTCGTAATATTTTGATAGTGGATTTTTCATTGCTTTTCATTAGAAGAATTTTTGTTTTTGTTTCGTTCAGATCGGTGAATTGTTTCTGGGTGAAACTGCAAAATCACCCCTCGACACGCCTTTCTTTGAGGGGCGGTTTCCCCCCTTAAATCCGTTTTTCCGCCGATAAAAAAAAATACGTGTCTCAAAGTTTTCGATGCTCTATCACATATATGAGTTTCAACAAAATCGGAGGCGGACACCTGAGGGATGTTCCTTGTCAGTGAAATATGTATTGTTATCTCTTGACAGGAGTTAATTTAGCAATTTTCAGCAGCCGAATGAAATTTTTTACCCTGATTTGAGAATTATCGGAACACGGCAGTGGCGGACTAAGGGGGGGGGGGGAGGGGGTGGTCCGCCCCGGGCCTCTGGTTCTGGGGGGCCTCAAAATCTCGAGAAGTCATTTTTAGTCAAATTCCAACCAAGGCCGAAATATATTCAGTAAGGGGCAGTTTGGGGTTGGAGGCCCCTACTTATGCAAAATATAAACATAAGTAGGTAGGTACTAATTCACCTGTTATCAGGGGACCTATTACGGTTCTCGGGTGAGACTTCTCACTTCTCGCATTTTCATCTCACGTCAGTTTAGTCATGCTATTACCGATCGGTCGGGTGAAAATGTCACATCACTAGGCACTTCCGGCTAGTGATCTCACATTTTCACGATACCGTAGAAGGGATATACTAGCACGCCTATCAAACCCAGCCCAAAACGAAAGACGTGCGCATCGACGAAACCAACCTCTTCACTCGAGTGAGCAACAATTTTAAATAGAATCTGAGTTTGCAACAAGAATGTTACCGAAAAACAAAAACAAATGTTATTAAATATTATGAAAAAAGACGAAGATTTAGCATGAGGCAGATTGCGATACAGCTATTCAAATAAAAAAATACTGGTCATTTTTGTATCATATTAGAACATAAAACGGTTCTTATAATACAGTGATAGAATTATTGGTTCATGTTAATAAATCGAACTATTATGCAATATATTCTTGTTCCGTTATACTGAAGGGATCCAAGGCATCGCGCCGTGATCGTCGTATACGAAGCATTCGATTTTCCCGATCTCGCAAAACCACCATCATCAGCAAATTATTCATCATTATCGGATGACATTACTTAACTCGCTACGATATCAACTTTATGTTGCTGAATTTTATTAATCATTCGGCGTCGAGATGCTACCGTCTCTGAATCAGCTATTTCATAGTAACTTGTGTTATGTGTTAGCTTTGGACGTGTCATTGCTGCGTTCGATTTTTGACATGACATTTCGTGTCGAGTAAAGTCACGTGAATAATCTCGCATTTTCACTAGGCGAAGAGAACCATAATAGGGTGAGCTGCTCACTTTTGTCATTTTCACCCAAACGGAAAACCGTAATAGCCCCCCAGGTCATGATAGCAATTGTCAATATAGCATAAAGCTCTACCTACTTATAGCCAGCGCCATAAAAATGGTGGGCCACGCCCACCTATGGTGGCTTTGGCGTGAAACATAAATACTAGATCCGAACAATAGAGAAATTTCGTAATAAAAATGACATGCATACGTACTAAAGAAATTACATCCATACCCATAAAGAATAACAACAGGGGGAATCAACCAATCTGAACCTTACTGTCGTAAAATTACATTATAACTTGTAACTTGTTAGAAGCCAAAATAAAGATAGTACCCACCGCTGTTGCCAACTTGTTTTGTTATACCCACCATAAGCGGTTCTTCAATCCACCAGAAAACCTCTAATACCGCCTGGTGTTACCGCTTACTAACTAGTAAGTAAGCACCTACATCTGATTCGCTTACATAACAAATTATTAAGTATTCAAAAACATACTTTTTCAATCAAATTGAACTCGATTCAATTACTATACCCTGTGGTCTATATTCATTCAAATCTACACACAGCCTAAACATTAATCAGGGAATCCACATGGCGCTGGTAGGTATTTACAAGATCGGAGTGTTGTCTACACCATAAAAGTTGACACACTTTGTGTCAAAGTGCCATGTCATAGCAACATATAATGTATCATAAATTTGTTTACACGTTAGTCGTTGAATATCTTCAACGACTAACCACTAACAAAAACCACCAGCCACTAAAAACAAATTTTATCCACTAAAAAGGATGTCTAAACCACCAGTTTACGTGGAATATCCAGTAAGTTGGCAACACTGTTAGGTGCTGCGGGACTTTCTGACCCACGGTCTTACATACAGGTCTGGAAACGAAGCTACATTTCAATGATACCGTGAGGCACCGTTACAAGATGCTCTTTTTATTCCGCTCGCCGCCACATGCGTCGCTCCTATCGGAGGATGTCCCCCACCCACGGTCTTCTGTAATCTCATCCTACGCCCCCAATTATTGGGTGTACAACTTAATACGGTCCGTTTTTTGCTTAAAATACGCACTTATTTGAATGATAAAATGAATTAATACATTAATCAAAATATTGTCCATCGCTAGCCACTACTTTTCCCCATCTTTCTGGTAATTTATGAATTCCGTCGCGGTAGAAGCGTTCATCTTTTAAAACCAAAAATGAATCGAGCCAATTTTTGATACCCTGTTGTGACGTAAAGCGTATTCCAATCAAAGCATTCTGCATCGATCAAAACAAATGCTAGTCGGAAGGGGCAAGGTCTGGGCCATAAGGCGGGTGAGCCAGAATTTCCCACCCGCTATTTTCCAAATAGTTTGTAACCACAATAGGAACGTGAGGCCGAGCGTTGTCATGTTGAAAGATTATGGACTCGTGTCTGGTCGCATATTCTGGACGTTTTTCGGCCATAGCTCTCTTTGAACGGATCAATTGTTGCCTGTAGAAGTCTCCCGTGATGGTCCCACAAGCATTCGGTGGGCTTCAGCTCCACTTTTCTTCCAATTGAAACAGAAAATCAACACTTCCCGCAAATGGTGCTTATTTGGGAGGAAATTCGACATTTTCACCGCAGTAAAAATTAGACTTGATGCGCAAAACTCAAAGGTCTGTAAACGATATTTGGTTAAGAGATGTTGATACTTCACGATACAGCAAAAATCAGCTGTTGCCGTCAACCATTTATAGCACCTAGAGCCATTTTTTGAAAACTGACCGAACTAAGTTGTACACCTAATATAATTTCCGTGTTGTCATGTAAACGATAATCTCGTTCCGTCTGTCATCTCATGCTGAGGCGTTTCATTCACGAACGTGAATATTTAACAATTAATTGATTTTTGTCTATAATCAAGTAGAAATACATCCCGTTACTGGTAAAATTGCAAGCCAATTTACCGAACTTTTAAGGGAGACTTTGTCCTTGGAGTGCCATATTTTAGGTGTTTACATTTTATTTTTTTTAAAGGAAACGAGTAAAGTTTTTTGAGTGCGGTTTTTTTCTTGTTTTTATTCATGATATACAGAATGTTAAAAAATTAAAAAAAAAAAAAAACCAAAACGGCGGCCGTTGCAACTCCGCGAAAACAGGTCCTCAAATCGCGGGAGGTAAACGGCTGACATCACTGCCCCCTCTCTGTTGATCTGAAACACAAATTCAAAGCATATTATCAATCTGTGACCCTTTGGTCATGGAATGACGGATGGGTTTTTTGTTTAGTACAAATTTCGGAAAATGGCGGCAATTTAAAAAAAATCGAATTTTCGCGTTTTTTTTCGCATAAAAAGATAAATAATAAATGCAAAAATGTATCTATCGAAAAAACGATCCGTCATTCCGTGAAGACATATTCTCGGAGTATGCTCTCCAATTTTCGGTTGATATGTTAATTACAGCGGTGAGGAGAATGTCAGCCATTTTTAAAAACGTGTTTTCGAGAAAAACGCTTATAAAGTTTTGTAATGTGTTTACACAAATGTGTTTATAATTACCGCTAATCGGCAATGCCTGGTCCATAGAGGCATCCCTCCTCTTCTTCTAGCTGCTCATGTTGAGCCGCTAACATCTCCCGCTGGGCACGAAGGACAAAGTCTCCCTTAAGGTAGTAGTCTGCTTTACAGGCTTCAAAAAATCGATTTTTCGTTTTTGTCTTAAATCTATTCCAAAACTATCCAAGAATATGTGTTAAAAATTTCAGAGGCCAATTCGACATATTTTCGAAGCTAGATCAGTTTTAGTGGCCGAGCGTCGAGCAGGTGCGAATGCTCGGGCAGACCCGAGCGCGCGCGCTTCGTCCCTTCATGTATTCTATTGTTTGACTATACTCGTATATACTTACCTGAAAAGATCGAACCGTCCTTTGAAATATTATTTGGAGTTTCTAGAAGGTCTGTGTTGAGTAGTCATTGGGATAACGGTATACAATATAACGGTAAACTATAGCTCTCGGCATCGGATTCTACACTGCTATTTGTAGCGTCAGCTTTCAGTTTCATTTTTGATTTTGCCGAGCGCACATCGAAATGTCAAGCTACCCAAAAGGTGATCGATGTAAAAGACAGCGTGCTGCGGAACCGCGAAAGCGAAAATTTCACGGCAATCGTTTTACCAGTGTATCATCGGACGACGGAGACTTACACACGAGCCGCAGTGAGCAAAAGTTGAAGACAGCAAGCAGCGATGATGTCATTATTCATTCATCGCACTGCTACCGCATTATTGAATTCATATCGGTGTTTCTCGCCCTTTCGGAAATCGCAATTTGCAGATCATGCAACCAAAAATTAACGTTTGCAGAAAGCGGTCACCGAGGCCTAGGATTTAAAATTGTTGTCAAGTGTATGTGTGGTCGACGCGAAATCCAGTCAGGACCATTGACAAATACCGGCTACGAAATCAACAGACGAATTGTTTTTGCTATGAGGCTTCTTGGTATCGGACGAGAAGGGATAAACGTATTCTGCGACCTTATGGATATGTCTGCAGGTTTTACAAAATCTACTTATCAACAAATCGTTGAGCATTTGTACGAAGCGTCGAAGACACTGTTCGAGAGTACCTGCAAAAAAGCCGTCAAGGAAGAGAAAGAAAAAAACGTTGAACATGGACGACCTGCGAATCATTTGAAGGTTTCGGACGATGGGTCGTGGAAAAAGCGCGGTTATACTTCTTTGTACGGTGTAACAACGCTCATCGGATACTTCAGTGGCAAAGTAATCGATCTCATTGTAAAAAGTGATTATTTTCATTCGTGTGCCATAAATAAAAATAGGTTGGACGAAGATGCATTTGAGGAGTGGTATGAGAATCATAAAGACTCATGCTCCTCAAATCATAGAGGTTCGGCAGGGAAGATGGAGGTAGATTCCATAACAGAGATGTTTTCGAGATCCGTCGAGAAATTCGGAGTTATGTACAGTAATTATATCGGCGATGGCGACTCCAAAACTTTTACTGGAATCTTAAATAACAACCCTTACGGGGACGAGTGCACAGTGACGAAAAATGAGTGTGTTGGACACGTGCAAAAGCGTATGGGTACTCGTTTACGGAATAAAAGAAAAACCGAGAAACTTGGAGGAAAGAAGGGGCTAACGGAGAGTGTCATTAAGAAATTGACGATTTACTACGGTTTGTCAATTCGTCGAAATATGAACTCAGTAGAAGGTATGAAGAGAGCTATTATGGCAACATTAGACCATTATTGTTCCACCGATAAAAATCCTCAGCATGAAAATTGTCCAGAAGGCGCGGAGAGTTGGTACGAATGGCGCAAGGCTCAAGTGGCGAATAATCTGGCATCTTTCAAACACCCGGCAAGATTAATTAATGACAATGTAGAGAAGCACAGTCGTCATATTTACGAAGATCTTTCAAATGACGATTTATTGACGCGGTGCTTAGGCGGACACACTAAAAATTCGAACGAATCGTTCAATTCGATTGTGCGGCGCCTAAATCCGAAACACGTAAATTCCGGCTATAAAATCGTCAAAATAGCAGCAAATATGGCTACAGGCATTTTCAACGAGGGTTATTCAGCTGTGCTTTCTACCATGCAGCTCCTCAATATTGCCATCGTGCAGCAGTGCAAAAATTTTGCTGACACCGTCGATGCTGAGCGCATAACGCGGGAGAACCGGCGCGCATCATTTTCCAGCAAGGAGGCTCGTACAGCTCGAAGATCGGAAAGCCTCCGCCAAAACGAGTTTTTTGAAGAAAAGGAAGGATTATTGTATGGCCCGGGGATAGCTGATTAACATCTAATTAGTGTAAGTATCCAAAAACTTATATTTTTTTGGACCGAAAACTTTAAAGCCCGTTTTCTCGAGTTTTCATTTTCACAAGTTTTAGAAAACGGTGCCGGCGATACCAAAAACAATATATGTCCGATCGAAAAAAATCGAAGTGATCTAGCTTCAGTATTAAATTATCTTCTATTTGAACTAAAAAGTTGGACAAAAGTACTATTTACATTACTTGTTTTGCAACTTAAAGTGAATTTTTTTTTAAAGTGAATTTTTTTTTCAAACTTCGAAAAAATTTGGAATTTCATAATTTCTTCGGTATTTTTTTAGTTTATATAGAAAAGGAACTTATGAAAACTGAAAAAAAATTTGGTCCGACTGTTTCAGATGCATCGCACGACCTACATCACCGGCACCGATTTACAAGTGCAGACTCCAGGCGCCCCAGAAAAATCGTTACAACTTTGAAAAATTCAATATTTTTTAATAATAAAAATTGTTTTTAAAGCTTGAATATAATACACTATCGTCTCAAAATTTCGTTTACCGCAATCATTTCCTTCCCTTTCAAAAAAATTGCTGAAAAAACGCTTTTTTTTCGGCTTCTAAAGCAGACTACTGCCTTAATAAAAAATGACAACTCTAAAAAAGGTCTCATTTATACGGCCCTTTATCGAGATAACGCGCTGACCTCATTTCTATGTAATAATTTAAACACTAAATAACTCTAGGTGCCAAATATAAACTGCTCACACGTGTAAAATATTGTAAAGATTTCGTAGCGACAATAAAAACAGCCGGTCACCGAATGTTTAGAGAAAATATTCAGGATTAAACCTACAAAAATGTGACTAGCAGACGAGTTTTCGTAGCTGCGACTTTTCAGAGAATGGGTCTATCAATCAGTTTAGTCTTCAGTAAGCGTATTATTTGGTCATTTGGTTTTTCATTCGTATCCTCAGAAGACAGAAGATATTCTGTCCATGTCACACACGCACCCGTCAACAGCAATGCCACGTAGTGGCGAAAAATGTAAAGAAAAGTAGATCGACTTAGCGCGCCTAACATATCGTGGTCGTTTCCAAACCTGTATTATTATTAAATGGGACTTCAGTGAATCTTTGCCCTGTTTATCACTTATTGAATCCTGAAGAAGATTTGATCCTGAAGAAGTATAATCCAATACTTCTTCACCATTTGTGTCTCGGTCGCATCATGCGAGAGAAGTCTTTCTAAAAAGAAATTTAAAAAAAATTATCGTCGATCTACGCTGAACCAAGAACGCCTGGCAATCTGTCCATTCTATCATTCGAAAGGAAAGTTCCAAGGGAAATACATATCAACGACGTTATTGAGAAGTTCAGTTAAATAAAAGCACGAAAACATGTAAAATAGTTACAAAGCAAAAGCTTTGTTTTTAAACATATAAGTACAGTAAAAGTTACTTTCTTATTATAGTTTTCATTATTTCTTTGCACTCTACCTGCTAGGTGCTGTGTTGAATGCTGATCCGTGTTCTAATTTTTTAACCCATATCATAAGTAGGGCGTATAGTAAAATTACATATCATCAATAATACATCAATTTTTTTACCAGACCGGGGGCCTCATTTATATGCCGCCCCGGGCCTCAGACGGACTTAGTCCGCCACTGGAACAGGGCCCATATGTCTATTCACTGCCAAGAGGTTAAATACAGCACCAGTGAATAAACATGTCTAGATGAACGCTGGAAAGCATAACGATTCATTTTTATTAAATGCTAGATTCGGAGATCACTGTGTTGCACAACAATTATCATGTTCTCATACTTATGAGTATTATATTCGTTATTGCGATTTCGCAGAAAATACACGACGGTTTTTTGAATCATAACGCGACATTCTCAAAAAACTACCAAAGTTTGTCTCGACAGAGAAATAAAAAAATTAAATCTTGTCAAAAATATTTAAAAAATGAATGAAATCATTTTATGACAACGTTCATTTGAATGTACATTGTCATCTCTTAACAGTAATTAATTTTGCAATTTTCAGCGGATCAGCCAAATTTTTTTGTCTGCCTTGAGAATTATCAGAAAAGGTCTCATATGTCTATTCATTGGAAAGCAGGTTAGAATCCAGCACCAGTGAATGAACATGTCTAATTCAGACCTGTTATTGTGGAATTATTTTAAAAATTTGCAAAAAGTCAAAGATTGATTCTATCTCAAGTAATGAAAGTAGTACTTACTCTCAAAACTCATAAAAACTATTGTTTTCGCGTTGAGAACACCTACTGTGCACAGCCGTATGATAACTTAGTTGCGCGGTGTGCAAATACCCCAAACTAGAAAAATTCCGTGTGGCGTCAAAATTTGAAATGCGAAATCAGTTTTAACAACGCCTGTGATTTTTTTGCTAAATTATAGTGTTTCGAGTTTTCATCGAAAATTCATATTCTTTACTGATTTTAAATATAAATCAGCTTTCGTCTATTCACTGATCGGTTCACCCTACGAGGGTGCTTTTTGCGTTTCGCATAACGATGTAAAAAGTTAACGAGAAGTCTGGCCACAAGACCCCATACATTTTTCGGCAACTGTCATCCGTCGCGGCATTTAATATCACGTATAATATATTGATCCATTTTTCTTGCTTATTCCCAACCACGTATTATAGTGATTTATGTACGTCAAGGCGTAAACCATCTCCATGCCCCTCTCGACGATGAGAAAACATCATTGATGAATGGAATGACGATATTTGACAGAGACCCGGTGGATTTAGGATGTATCAGCAACCGGCGATTACATATCTGCGAGTTTCCAGCAGCCCATAGAATATATTTAGTCCCTCAGCCCCCCCTGCCGTATCCATCGGAGTTTTCTTTTAATGTTTTATTTTCGGTGAACGATACGGAGTGGGAAGAACATTGGATATTAATAAATGACGGATTAATAATGAATCTTTTACACTTACCTTAAGTTTCTTCCGCGCCAATTTTCTAGCAGATGCGGCAAGGCACTTTTTATATTAAGGGGTTAGACCACTGTAGAGGCCGAAAAATTAGGCTTTTTGGGGATTTTTTCTTCAGAAAATCTACAAAATAAATCGAGATTACAAAAAAGGCAAATTTTTAACTTTCCAAAAATTTGCCTCAAAAATCGTTAGATAATTGTCAATAACAAAAGAACTATACAATATAAAAAAAATCCTACGTACTTCCATGGACAATGTATTTTTCAAGATATATTCAACATTTCAAGTAAATCGGTTGAAAATTGTCTGAGTTATGCTTCCGGCCAACTTAAAAAATGCAGTTTTGAAATAAACGCTGCACCTCCGCCATTTTGGAATGAATCACTTAAAAAAATGATTGTATACAGTCACTGATATTTATGATAAACACCCTTTTTTGTAATCTCGATTTATTTTGTAGTTTTTCTGAAAAAAATCCCCAAAAAGCCTATTTTTTCGGCCTCTAGAGTGACCTAAGGCCTTAATATATATTGTTTATCCGTCATGTTGAAAATTTGGGGCGGAATATTAGTATCCTGTAACGAAGATAGACGTACTGTCAAAATTGTAAATCCAGGTTAATGATAAAGATTTTTTTCCTTATTTAGGCTTGGCTCGAAATGAAACGATTTTGTACGATTCGCTTATGGGCTTAGACATGTTAAACTTTTTGAAAATATCGATTTTTGGTTCTCGGCGGATTCTCAAGATATAAAATGTGAAAAATATTCTCCGAATATTTCAAGTTGATCTAATTTAACTTGAGGAGGTTATGAGCGTTTATTGGTAGGTTCTACGAACCGGCGAATTTTTAAAGCGTTTTTCTCAAAATGACATTTTCAAAATCGGTGACCATGATCTATAAGAAATCACTGCACCGATCAACTTTAATTTTACAAGCTTCTTTCACATATGAAAAAGCAGTTCTCAAACGAAGGATTTTGTTTTGATGCGTCGTTTTTTTTTTATCAACGAAAATAGAACGCTTTTTTCATAAAAAATCAAGACTCTTATTTTCGACTGCGGCTATTTAAAAAAATCAACATTTTATTGAATCCGTCGTGCAAGCATTGAATAATTTCATGCGATAACTAATAAATGCGTTTGATTTTTTCTCATTTCGGATGTTTTGTTTCCGAGCAGCAGTGGTCTCCACGAAGAACGTTTTTCAAACAGTGATTTCCAAAAATCAATGTATCTACCACATTTATAAATATTTTTCAGAACAAAAATAGTAAAAGATAAAAAATTTTAAACCTGCATACATTTCCCCAGCGAAAAATTCACAAAAATTTACCTTTATCCCAGCGACATAAGCGATTGCACGAGCTAGGTGCAATCGCTTATGTCAATTTTAGTAACAGAAAGAGACATTTTGAAAACTACGAATATTGGAAAGAGGATCAGGGCAATAGAAAAATGATATAAATATTATAGCAATATCTGTTACCAATAAAAGGTATTTTCCCAATGCTCTTAAGGGATTACGTGGATTTAAAAATTTAAAAATGTCAAGGCAGGAACATAATGACGCCCTGACATCGCAGCTGCAGCAGTATCTTTGCTTTTTAGAGCTGGAATAGACAATTCGATGTAATAAAAAAAAATCTTCGTTTTATTTCTACTTAAAACTTTGATCGCATTTTTCTCAAAATACGATTTTCGAAGTCGGTGGACACGATTTCTCAAAAACTAATGCACCGATCTTATTGCAATTTTGCATACTCCTTCAAAATAGCATTGACTAGTGATTGAACGAAGTTTTTTTTTCGATTACAACTAATTTGACGTAGTGTAAATTGTACCAAAAATTGAACTACTTATCTACTAACAGATTTTGTTTTTAAATCTCAGATAAAACTATTATGAGTTATCCTGATCACCACGCGGATACTATTTTTGCTGGGTCTCCGGAAACCAGGTCCTACCGGCTGAATGTCTCAATTTTTTTTATGATTAAAAAAAAATATTGTTGAAATGTTGCTGTGTTATGTGCTTAACATTTTTAATAAAATAATTTATATATATTTTTTAAGTAGAGAAAACATGCTTTTTTGGCTTCGAAACCCACGTAACCCCTTAAAACGAATAAAATGCATATTTTAAAATTATAAAATTTAAATCGTTTAGCATTTATTTGAAAAGATACACGAAGATGTATTTGGACCGTTGCTTTCCCTGTGGGTAGATTTATTTTCTCTGTTCATTTCCGATGGCAGCGCAGAATATTGATTTATCGACGAGAATATTAATACATATAACTTCCGTGCCGTAGCTTCCAGAACAGTTTGTTAACGTATCGTGGTTTCGGATAGCATATTCAGAGAGGATCCATCAGTATTTGCAATATGCTTAGAAGTTGGTGTAATATGAACACGAGGATCCGTCCGATTCGCCAGTCGGACAAAAAGAGGAGCTCGGTGCGTTCGTTTTCCATTTATTTTCATTCGTTTCATCTTGATCATTCACACATCTCCCTTGGTTCGCAGCTTTTTTGTTATCAGGCTCGCATCGTCCGTTCCTTTTTCGGGGAGTTCTGACAGTCCAGTAAAAGAGACGTAAACCCAGCACTTTTTAGCGTAGAATATGAATTTTCGACTGAACGTAAATGATTGCATACTGAAAGTAACCCCAATAAAATGTTCCTCCTCAACTCGCCCCAACCCTAAGTATTAGGGGTTGAAAACTTAAAAATCGCCATATCTTGATAATCGATAGCCCGATCGAAAAAGGTTTCAAACAAAAGTTGTTTGGAATAATAAAATTCGTATAAAGTTATCTTGCGTCCAACCCCTTATCTTTGAAAATAGCGGCACAAAAGCGATTCGAAAATTTGGGGTTGATGCGTCTGCGAGCGGAGTAGGACCAGAGTGGGAGCAGTGGCTCATTTTTTTCAGAGGCCTATAGCTGCCTAACCGTTCACACAATCTCAATAAAACCTGGACTAAACGTGAGGTGTGTTCAATGGCTTCATTTTGTTAAAAGACACTTAAGGAGGTTGGAGCGATTCAGTTGAGTCAAATGACGGTTTATTCATTTTTTTTCAATGAACCTCAAAAAAATACATACGAGGTACAGATGTATTCTGTATACGCCCATTTTTTAAATATATAATTAAAGGGCATAATAATGCATTTTTATATGTTTATTAGGTAAAGTAGAAAAACTTTTGTGTTACTATCAACTTGAAAAAGTATAACATTATCGATGATTATTATGAAAAAACTACGACAACGAATGTTTTATACAATTCACAATGAAATTTTGAGTAATTTATAATTATGCCTATTCATATTTACGTCATGAGATTATTGGCTCATGGTTTACGATGGGCAAGATGAGAATTTTTTAAAAATGTTTACAAGGATTCAGTTTGCGTTAATCCGTTGTTAGAAATGGTTTATCTTGATGCTAAATAACAAAAAAAAAATACATAGCCTTTAGTGTGAAAGTCTTTCCCATCTAACCGCACGTTAAATTACATACTTTAAACTATTTTTTACCTCTGGTGTTGTGGTGAAAAAAGTTCAAAAAATTCGTAAAGACTCAGTATAGTCTAAACAATAACATATATTTTTTTTAATTAAATTTAACCTTGGATTGTGGCTGATGATCCAACCTCCTTAACGGCCTAACCCAATAGAGATTGAGATAATAACCATTTTCAAAAAATGAGATTTGATCCACTGTGTACTTGGAGGGTGCACACAGTGAAACATGCCTAATTTCACAGTCAAACAAAATTTCAAAATCAAGCAAAATTTGAAGAAAATTACCCTGATCCACTGTATACTTGTAGGTAATGGAGTAATTTCTCTATACAATGGAGAGTATTCTACAGTAAACTATTGAAAATTAATTTAAAAAAAAGAATACTATGACATCAATCACAATCATGTATTGAATATTGATCAACAATGAGTACCTACCTAATAAGGAAGTACCAGTGCCTATCTAAATCACAACGCGAAAATATTCATATTATGACTTACCTCTGGGTACCTCAAAAAATTCAGCCACTGTCTACCGACCCTTTTTTCTAAAGCAGGTACTGACAAATTTCTATTTGTGTTAGGTTAACAAACACAATGCTCAAATACCGCAATATAGCTGTATATTGCGGGAGAGCTATGACTTCGAACAGAACTGCGACAAGTAAAGGCGCAAAAAACATACAAACTCAGCTGGTTTTTCAACTTTTGACACCAATAACAATATAAAATCTCCTCTGTAAACTGAATTGCGCGGGAGCGACTCACAGACAGGTTCAAACCTATTGGCATCCGAGGGCTCTAATGTGAAAAAGACGCATATATATACATGTCCACTTCTGAGAGACAGAAAAGGTTTAGTGTACCCACTGTTGCCACTGTTCCCACTTTGACCCTAGACATATCGCTGCATCCTTATCTGGGTCAGTGGTGTTTTCGTGTTTTTGCTCCGCTATTTTCAAATACAGGTGATTGGACTTCAGATAACTTTATACGGATTTTATTATTCCAAACAACTTTGGTTCGAAATGTTTTTTCACCAGGCTATTAATTATCGAGATACGGCGATTTTTGAGTTTTCAACCCCTATTTCTTAGGGTTGGGGCGAGTTGAGGGGCAACATTTTATTGGGGTTACTTTCAGTGTGCAAGCATCTACCTTCAGTAAAAAATTCACAATCTACGGTAAAAAGTGTTGGGTTTTCGTCTTTTTCACTGGACTGTGACAAGCCTCTCTAGCTTTGCGCTCAGTTGGTATCTCGCCGTGTGCAACATCGTACCATCCAGTGAAACCATTCGCTGGATATATCTGCGATGTATGTGTGTGTGTATTTTAGAGACGATAGCAATACAGAGTAGGAATCGACGAGTCGGCCTCACTGGCTCACGCACATCCAACGAAACCAGAAGCGAAGCCTTGCCCAGCATACAGAAAGTTTTATTCAGCGTAGTAAGGGCGACTAGGTCCCTCTCCCTCTTTGTCTGACCGTCTCTTTCTATCCGTGCGTTTATTCTCCAGCACCCCATCAGAGAAAGTTCGCTGCTATTGCTACTGACTGCTCGCGGGATCGATCCATGCGTTGCCAGGACACTTAACCAGCCTGTATTTGTACATGCGCTGCGAAGCGTTTCTGCATGGCTTAAAAATTCTTGGAGGTAACGAATTTCGTCGAGGATAATAAGAGCCTTGATCTCGTGAAAATTGAAATTGGCAGATACGTGAATACGGCAAGGAACGGTGCATCGTTCAATCAGCTTTGGAATGGACAACGCCCCGTATATGGCAAATCAATTGAACGTATCATCTAAACGCTATTAGGGGAAGTAGGGGCAAGATGATAACGCTAAGGTCATGTTCAAATAAAACAATACATATATGAGCCAGTCAACTTTAATGATTCTTTTAAACAAATCAACATTTATTAACATTTAATTTTGGAAGCTAAAACATCAGTCCTGATTGTTACCGTATAATATATATTTTGAATTAAACTCGTATTTTTCCCGTCTTGGCCCATATGCGGGGCAAGATGGGCAGTGGTGGGAGAATGATGGGACACGAACTATTCGCATATTTTGCATATAAAAGTGGTTTCATTCTCAATACCAGCGATTTGACAAACGAATCGCCTAAGTTCTGTAGTATTTAGTCCGAATAATCTTGCTTCCATAGCATTTTAATCATTTGTAAGTTCTTTTTCTTCCCCTGGTAGAAACACCGGTTGAAGAGGAACCAAAGCTTATTACGGCTTTGCGATAGCTTGTATTCATCTTGCCCCATTAGACGGTTAACGAATTAAGGGGTTAGGCCAACGGGTATAAAATCTGGTGCGAAATGAACAATTTTTTTTGTATGAAAAAGTGATTCACTCATCAAATTAATTACACTTCCATTTAGTATGAAAATCAAGCTGTTAGAAAATAATACATATTTTTTTCGATGTACAAAATGGCCGACTACTCGAAACTTCTCGAAACAGCTTTTTTCCAATTCGCGTGACAAATAACTTCAACAATTTTTACTCGATTTACCTCAAATTTAAAAGTTATGTTCCTAATTGCATTTCGCAGAGAAGTACGTACGGAATTTCTGATTAATCGAAAACTTTTCATGTTATGAGCAATTCATGAGCAGTTATAACGAAATTTTTCACTGAAAATTCATATCTTAAGTTCAAATACCTACAACTTTTGAATAAAATAATATTTTTTAAATCCCGTACGTACTTCTCAAGGTATTCTAATGTAGATAGACGAGAATTTTTGTTTTTTGTTCTAGGTAAAAATTGTGGATGCTAATTGTCACCCTGCAAAGCGCCTAAGAAAATATGACAAAAGAAAATATTAGTAGTCGGCTATTTTGTACTTAAAAAATATATATATTTTCTAACAGCTTGATATTCATGCTAAATAGATGTGTAATTACTTTTATGAGTGAATCACTTTTTTATACAAAAAAAATTGTTAAATTTGCACATGATTTTATACCCGTTACTGTGTCCTAACCCCTTAACAAAAAATCACGCAATAAACTTGAAAAATTCTGACAAACCGTTCTTATTATACTAATAATTAGTAATTTCATTGTGTTTACCTACTTATCTCTAATTACTATCAGTAACTCAAATGAACTGAAACGATGGTAAACTTCACTAAAAATTAGATCGTTTTGTCAAAAAATCGATATTGTTTTCTCACTCGAGACTCGTGCTTCCGCCACAGTTGATACTTTCACACTCATTCACCTCCCCACCACACCTCCAAACTCAAACGGGAGCACTGTGCTGGCACACACTGTTTAGTTGCTAAGCTTATGATTCATCTTACCCTACGTATTCGTCTTGCCCCGAGTTCCCCTAAGTTTGTTTCTCTCATGTTCGGATTCGTCCTAAGCTGAGCGGGGGTAAAAAAATCGCAGCTCTATACGTCATGAAAGAAGCTCGCAATATTTCGGGCTTTCGGGCCACTCTGCAACTTTGAGGGACCAGATACGAGTTCGAGAGGCTCCAATGAGTACTCGAAACGTCGGGCGTGCCGCATATGCTCGTTCTATACTCTCATGCAACAAGGAAGATGGAGAGAGGCAAAGGACATGGGAGGTAGAAATGGGCCTTTGTCTGCCTTTTCATTTTCCTTGGTGCACTATGCGCAACGAGAAAAACCGAAAACCGTGAACTTAGAAACTGTGCAATGTGGCTGCAAGAGAAAAGTGCAACGGGAAATCGTTTTACGCTGGAAAGAAGCGAGAGACGTTATCAGATTCCAAATTTTGGTCGTAGTTTCAACAACAGTTAATCCTTTCAGTCACAGTGGGACCGCCACGGTCTCAACCTTCAAAAAATCACCTCAGATCTCTAATATTGAAGCAATGCCTCTGAAAATACGGATCTGGAGGGTTTTGAGTCGCTGATCACGAATGTGAGGTCAGATTTTGAAAATTCAAAATGGTGGATCCGATATAGTCGATCCATCTGGGCAATGTAACAATACAAATTTCAATCATATAAAATCCTACTTTATCGGGAATATTCCTTCAAATATACATTAGAAATAAATATTTCATAAATATTTAATTTGAGATCATTCTGCAACCAAAATAATTTATGACTGCAAAATTAAAATCCGTGGTTCCTTATCATTATCATTGATATGCACTTCATATATGTGTATATGTGTATGTGTGTGTGTGTGTGTGTGTGTGTATGCGTGTATTCGATTTTGAAAATCTAATGCCGGATTCGTGATCAGCGACCCCGAAAACCCCTAAGTACAAAGTTTTAGAAGAATTAACAAGTATTTGGAATTTCGCGTCCGCCATATTCGATCCGTCATTTTGAATTTTGAAAATCTAATGCCAGATTCGTAATCAGCGACCCCGAAAACCCCTGAGTACAAAGTTTTAGAAGAATTAACAAGTATTTAAAATTTCACGTCCGCCATATTGGATCCGCTATTTTGAATTTTGAAAATCTAATGCCGGATTCGTAATCAGCGACCCCGAAAACCCCCGAGTACCAATTTTCATCAAAATCGGTGCAGATTAAAAATGCATGACTGAAAGGGTTAAGGGCTTACATCTGGGTAGGTAAAAAGATCGGTTTCCAAAAAGGTGCTCATTCGAAAGTACTATCCTTTGAGTGTGTACCCTGAAAATTTCATAAGTAAATTCGCAGTAATGACATAGTTATAGCGTTTTGTAATTGACCGGGTGAGCAACGACTAACGGTTGGAGCGCAGGTAGACGCGGCCTTCGTCATCTGTTTGACTATGAGCCGGGTGTTCTCGCTCCTGTTGAATTCCGGGTATTTGTGACCTTTTGTATAGCAAGGTCATGTTTCGAAAAGTGCGTGGGGTCCTATGGCCCAGGAAGGGACGATTTCATGTAAGTTTAAAAAGAAACCATTTATTTCAATGTAAAGTATACTCAAAACGCGTACTTTAAATGCATTTTACTCGAAACAACGTTTTCTAAATCGGTACCAGAAATATCTGCGCAACTACTGGACCGATCGGGATCAAGTTTTGCACAGGTACGCCTCACACAATAATCTAATACTTATCAAGCCGTTTTTTTTCGATACCTGGCATAGTTTTTGTCTTTCATCATAAGTACTGAACAATTTTGAGGCGAAAAATCGCCGGTTTTATTTCAGTGACTGCCACGACGCGAAAAAAATGAATTTTTTAAATTCCGGATCGATAAGTACTAGTTTTATCTATCTACTTTAAGAAACAAATATTTTTCTTTGGATAAAAAATGGCAGCGGCACGTCTGTTACCGCAAACGCTGTCAACAAAAACACGTCCCAGGAAAACGACTGTAACTTTTTTGCTGTATGAACATTTTTAACCAAACTTTTCATACAATGTGGATAAAGTGTCATACTTTAAACTGTATAGCATGGTCGTTCAACAAAATTCAGTTTTATGCACAATACAAATTCTTAAACATAACCTTACTTCTGGCCGTCTCAGGGATTGGGGTAGAATATCCATAAGTAAAATATCCATAAATCAAATATCCAGAAGTGAGTATGGTAGCATGTCATAATATCACACGACAAAATATCACGGACTAAATATCGCCGACAAAACATCACGACCATGAAATATCACAATCCGATTATTCTCCCCACACGAGAGTGGGTTTGTTTGTTTGTTTGCTTGGGTTTGTTTTGTCGTGGTGATATTTTGTCCGTGATATTTTGTTGTGTGATCAGGTGACATAGAACCCTGAGTATAGAGTAGACATGAGTGCCAGAAATGGCGGGAGGTAGAGGAAAAGTGAGTATAGAGGAACCCAAACAAACTCACTTATCTCGACCTCCCGCCATTTCTGGCACTCATTTCTACTTTATACTCACTTATAGATATTCGACTTATGGATATTCATACTTATGAATACTCGTAATTGTGGATATTTGACTTATATTCGACTTTTGGATATTCGTACTTTTGGATATTCGTACTTATGGATATTCGAACTTATGGATATTCGTACTTATGGATATTCGAACTTATGTATATTCGATTTATGGATATTCACTTATGGATATTCGACGACAGTGATCTCATGTGTATATAATCCGTTAAGTAGTCTTTGACGATAAAGACAGATCAGCGGATGTAAAATGGAAAATTGATATTTTTGCGGATCAAAAGTTGCAGGGTTATAATTTTTTATGCATGAGCGAACAATAGCAATTATTCATTAGTGATGTGATCCAAAAAACAATAATAATTACGATCGAAGAAGAAGGACGAAAAGGGATTGTAATTTCATCGGTTTTCGATGTTAGGCTCATATTCACAACCCACTCGATCTCTTTCTGCGCCACTTTTCGTATACATACAGAGCCTGCGCGACGGTTGACAAATTAGCATAACAGGGAATCGACCCAACCACCAGGGTTTCCCCGTCGTCTCGAGTGCTAGTTAGGCATCAATGCGACCTAAGATCTGATATAACATTCACCCATGAGTTCGTGCACCACGCACTACCACCAACATCGCCTCCAACCATGAGTATACGAACCTCCCTTCAACCACGCTCCTCGCATACCCCTTGCTCGTTCCCCTTTTTTATTCTTGCTCCACCGTACTCACTTCTTTTCTACCTTCTCTCACCTTTCATTATTTTCCATAAATAAATGACCGACCCTCTTATTCGAAACATTTCAGAGCATGATTACCCACTGGGTTGTAGACGACAAAAGAAGGGAAAAAAACGCGATTACTTAAGAGTAGACTCAACGCGAAAATCGATGTCGTGATTTCGTGAGGATTTTTCGTAGACGTTTTAATTCGGACAATTTGCAAATTTCATTGAGATTGCGGAATCTCGTTTGGCAATCGAGGGTAATTCGTTGTCCCGAAATTTTTCGCGCTATGTTGGCAACAACAATTTTTTAATATAGAAGACTGTTTGCTAATAATAATTTGATACGATTACATCGTACCGGGGTATCGAATGAATGCTTAATTTGGAGACATTTTTTAAAATAAATTTTTGTCTGGAAATGAACGTGGGAATAATCATAGGGTGAATCGTTTTTAAAACTTTGGTTGCGGGGTCTAATTAAACGCAAAATTTGGAAAATACGGTTTTTCTATTGCGTAGTTTAATAGCCTAGTGACATAACTTTAATTTGCAATGAAAATTTAGTAAAAGTTCAAAAAATTGACTGAGCAATGATGATATTTGTGAAGGGTCAGATCTCCTACTTCGCTACGGCGAACCTCCCCACTGCGATTTACCCTCTCATTTGGGGTTTTTCTCGAAACTATATTTTATGAAACAGTGTAATTCGTATTTTGAAATCTATCCGTCCAGATTCACTTCAAATTCGGACAGAGCATAGCTTAGAACATTTTCCATCGCATGCCCGGATGGTTTTTTAAATGTTGTCCACTTGTCCATTGCAAATAGTTTGAAAAAAATGGTTGATCGAAAATCAAACAATTTTTTCCACAGCTTGCCATTATCGTAATCTTCAAATTAACAAAAATCCGATCACACGTTTTCACATTGTTTAAGTAATTACTTTGTTTAAGTAATTATAATACTTGACTGTTTATCAATATTATTTCATTAAGAATAAACTCAAGGCGACGTCTCACTTTTGAGACTAAAAACAGGCTATTTGTATTCATTTTTTGCGAGGTTTTTATTATAGATATTGATATAAAAGTTGTTACATTTAATAAAAACACTTTTGAAATACATTAAACATTTTTTCTATTTATTTAAGTCACTATTTATAGACCAAAATGTCCTAAAAAATTGTAGATCTGCGCTGTTGATGAAATCTCGGAGATGGATCAGCCGAAACAAAAAAATCACTCGGTTTTAGATTCAGTATGTTAATAACTATAGCGCGTATCATACGATTTTAGATATATGCAAAAATAAAAAAATGGCGGACATCTTTCGAACAAACAAAAAAACGTGTTTTTTCACCGTTTTTTGCAAAAAAAGTAAATATCAAAATTTAAACAAATCCTTAATATGCGCTACAGCTATACGTGTAAAGAATAGGTGGTTAACATTCTGTAAGGATCGATTCAGTAGGTTCAAAGATTTTATCAACAAGCCGCCGAAAAACGTTTTGAGAAAAAAGCGTTTAAAGTTTGTTTGGATTGAATAGATACATTAAAAAAAATTGAATGTATTTCAAAAGTGTATTTATTAAGTGTAACAACTTTTATATCAATATCTATAATATAAACTTATTAAAAAAAAAAAAATCATGAAAATAGCTTTTTTAGCATCTAAAGTGAGAAGACCGCTTGGCAAGACTATGTGTCCATTGTGTGTAAAATTTCTACTTCATAATCCCAGAAACCTCAACAGAAAAAATATCGAAAATCGACCTGTTTTTTTCGGTCCCAAGATTATTGTAGACCCGTTAATGCCAAATATCACAGGGTGCTTCACGATATTTCGGTACTCCTCGAATTAATAAATGAATATACGTGATGAAGAGGAACGCTGAAATTCTCCGGTCTGTTCTTTCCAAGATTCGCAGAACTGGAAAGGGCCTGAATGTTCCTGAACCTTGAGGGGTCGAGCACCTTGGGCTGACTGGGGTGCAGGAGGAAACGCTACTATCCTGTTGTCCAGTTGGACTTTGGGGATGGATCTTAACTTATCTCTCTTTCTCTCTTTTCCTGTCTTTTTCTCTCTCTGGTAAAATAGGAATTGTGATAAATGGTCTGAACGGCTGTCGAAGAAAATTAAATCCGTTGAGAGGTCAAAAGCTATAGGTACAAATTTCGACCTTTTGGATCAGCCAATTCGTATCTGAAAGTTGCACATCTTATCAACTGCGTGGTAATAATCATTGATGGAACTTTTCGTTGCATAATTTTTCTTATACCCTATGTAATAGGACAAAAATAAGTATCAAAGACGATGTTGCTAAGGTGTGTGTTTTTTGAATACAGCCCTATGCTGAGTGTATTCAATTCCTTCATTTTCAACCTAGCATGGAAATTCTCGTTTACAATAGTGCAAAGGTGAGGAATTCGTCGGGGCTTTAAATATACATGTATAAAACATCGCGTGAAAAAGCTGCAGTTGTTATTGCTGATGAGGTCCTTTGCCATCGAGTTCCATTAAGGTTCAACGACCGAACCCAACTCTTTCATTTCTATCGCCAGGTTTTCCAGGTCCTTTTTCTCGCGGCTCTGGCTCGAATCTCCCGCACAACTGGCGAGCTTTTATAAATCAGTCAACGAGAGTTCAGAGCTCCATGCCACCCCTTCCGCTCCTATGTAACTCACTCTCGCACCAGCTCTCCGGTTTTCTCGTTACTCTTTTTACCGGCGGAATATCAATATCCATTTAGCGGAATGACAGGCAGAGTGGGAAAGAGGGCGAGTTCAATTATTTAAACGAAGTATCTTGACGAGACGGGTTTGAACTCCACCTGGCAGCTTGTTATATATTCGCGCATTACGCAAACAGTTATACTTCAAAACTCTCGTTCATATCGATAATAGCGAAATTCTGGGTTGCACGGATGCCTTTTACTAACCATTTACAGAAGCTATTGAAAAATGACAGCCTCTAAAAAAATGGCCAACTAATTGAGACAATGCGACCGCGCAACCTTTGGAAATGATCGCCAAACAGGGATATCATAGGAATGCTGCTTAAGGCGTTAGGCCACAGGGTATAAAATCATGTGCGAATTTAACAATTTTTTTCGTATGAAAAAGTGGTTCACTTGTAAAATTAATTACACATCTATTTAGTATGGATATCAAGCTGTGAGAAAATATATATATTGTTTTCGATTTCCAAAATGACCGACTACTAATCTTTCTTTTATCTTTTTTCAGGCGTTTCGCGGCGTGACATTTAGTATCCACACTTTTGTACCTAGAACAAAAAACAAAAATTCTCGTCAATCTAAATTAGAATACCTAGCGAAGTACATACGGAATTTAAAAAATATTGTTTTATTTAAAAGTTGTAGGTATTTGAATTTAAGAAATGAATTTTCAGTGAAGAATTTCGTTATAACTGCTCATAAAATGAAGAAGTTTTCGTTTCATCAGAAATTCCGTACGTACTTCTCTGCGAAATGCAATTAGGAACATAACTTTTAAATTTAAAGTAAATCGAGTGAAAATTGTTGAAGTTATTTGTCACGCCAATTGCAAAAAAGCTGTTTCGAGAAGTTTGGGGTAGTCAGCCATTTGGTACATCGAAAAAAAAAAAAATTCTAACAGCTTGATGTTCATACTAAATAGATGTGTAATTAATTTTATGAGTGCATCACATTTTCATACAAAAAAGGTTAGATTTGCACATGATTTTATACCCGTTACTGTAGCCTAACTCCTTAAATCTGATGACTTACCTTTACGGAAGTGTACATATGTAAGCAATTGGTCGAGTTTTGCCTGTAGAGATACTTTCCCGGGTGCTTGGTGGGTAGAAAAAAATCTCGTTAATGTAAGGTGTTTCCGCATTTATGAAAACGACATTGGCCATGGCGGACGCAGAAGCAGCGGAACACCATAGAGTGCCATGATCCCCGCAATTTATAAGAGCCGGGGAATAGATATGTGCGGGTTCGTCCCGGGTAGTGAGCGCTGCTGCTTTTCGATGCGGTGTACTCTGCACCGCTCGCGGGATTTGCTGCTCCTCTCTCTCTCTCTCTCTCCCTCTCCCTCCCTCTCTCTCTCTCTCTCTCTCTCTCTCTCTCTCTCTCTCTCTCACGGTCTCTCCGTCTATTTTGCACGCACACACACCCACACAAATGAGGAGATGATGTGGCGGGGGAGGGGGGGGGGTGGAGGTGAAAGGGAGATTTTGCAGCAGCCGGGTCCCGTGTACCACGCCGAGCTTGAGCAGCATGGGTGTAGCCGACTGTGGGTGCATCCAGAAGGGGTGGTTTTCGCTTCATCCCTCCATCCCCGGGTCAGTGGCCTCCGGTAACATTGAACCGTCCTGCGGTGCAGTCACGGGCGAGGAGTCAGCGCATGCGTTTGGCCCTGCCGGTACGTCGGAGCTACCTCCCACCCCCTTTCGCCACCCCCCGGAGGGTGTGAGAAAACCAAACCGCCATGAGGAGTCGACCGCTGTAACCCTCTCGCTTCCCGTCCCTCTTTCCCTCTCTCACCGGTTTCCAAACGACTTTACTCCAATATAGCGTTCACCACTATCCACCCTCGGGCGATCGCCCCGCACGATCCGCCGGTACCGCACGCGGCGGGGATGTTGACGTGCAACGTGTACGCAAAGAGTAGCGTCCCTTAACTTTCATGCTCTATCACATAGCGTAGGGGTGCTTAGCGCGTTTTGGAATCCGTATTAAAATCACCGGCCCATACACGACCGGTCTTGTCAAACTACGGAGACGGTATGGGACTTACGACAAGCATAGCAAGGTCATTGCACCCTGAGGAGAGCAAAGTTGTTTGAGCTGGTTTGTACCATTTGAGGACCTGTTATTCGATGTTATCACGCTACGAAGAAACGCACTCGTTGGCGTTGCCATGGATGTCATATTTATCGAGTTTGCTTTTTGAAAATCAGTTGGGTACAGCAGCAATGGGCGACAAACCTTTAAGGGGAGGGTATGGGTTTCAGCGTGAAAAAACAAACACTTTTTTGCGAATTTTTTTCATCTATATGGATAGAGTAAATTTATTGAAACCTTTTGTACATTGTTAAGTGTCATTTCAAGAACATTCCGTGAAATTTGTACGCGAAAATATCCACGAACAAGCCGGTGACAAAGCTTTTCCAAGAATGCCTTTGGAAAAACACGATTTGCGGTGTTCACTGTATCTCAGCTAGAAATTATCTGAAATCAAGTACCATTAAAATTTAGTCAAAGTATCATCAAATCCTCCACCCAACGGTCCTTGAAAAAAAAAATTTCATCTATAAATTTTTGATGGTCATGTAAAGTGCTATTTTTCACGAAAAATTCCGCCATTTTGGGGGTGGAAAACGCCCTCAATTAAAAAAAATCTCAAACTAACCGTTGGGGGGAGGTATTTCATATGAAGAAAGTGTGTACCAAGTTTGAAATAAATCGGTCATGTAGTTTCCAAATAGCAGTGAACACGGACTGAAAAAGTGGTTTCGAGAAAAACGCGGCGCCGGCTTGTTTGTGGATATTTTCGCGTACAAATTTCACGAAATGTTCTTGAAATAACACTCAACAATGTACAAAAGGTTTCAATAAATTTACTCTATCCATATAGATGAAAAAAAAAAATCGCAAAAAAGCGTTTTTTTCACGCCGAAACCCCTACTCTCCCGTTAATGCCACGTCTCTTTGGCAGAGACCCAAGAACGTTCACTCATACCTAACAAAGTGGAATATCATATGCGAATCCGTTGGTAAATAATTTTCTAGTCTCGCTCGGCGACTTTCGTTCTCTTTGTTGAATGCGAGAAAGGGATGAAGAGAGCGAAAACAGTTTGGACCAATGAGAGAATATTCACGAAGTTCCCTTCGCATGAGGATGAGTAGAAACTGAAGAAAAGCTGCGCGGAAAGAGAGTTGTTGAGGGGTTTCGATAAGGACGTGGAAAATTGACGTCGTAGAATACGGTGGTCTGAAAAAGAGTTTGCACCAGTTCTTACATCTTTCGATGCAACTGGCGCTGCTTCTGATGATGATCGGTGAGCTCGGGTAAATGGCTTATCGATCGCGTTATTATGTGGAAAATTGCCGTTGGTAGCAGTGTGGCATGTCATGCAGAAATATAGGCGTGGGGTTGACTTATATAGGCGTACGTCGTCATCATCATCCCCTCTCGCTCTCTCACTCTTCCTTCGTCGCTTTCTTTCGTCTCTGTCCTCTCCGCGTGTGGAAAACGGCAGCATGTACGCCGTGATACTACAACTACGTCGCTCGCTCGCTTACTGTATACATTGTAGCTCGTGCACCGAACTCTAGAGCTTCAACTAGTCGATTGTTCTAGAAAGCCGCGACGACGTATCTCGACGGCGATGACGATGAGCAAGAGGGTGGCAGGACGGAAGGGGCAATGTCCTCGTTTCCGAGGAGGCTCCACCGAGCCTCTATTGATATATACATATGCATATATATATATACATGGCTCTTACTGTTACCAGTATGTTACAGGAGGTAGGGGGTAGTTTCCTCTTTTCTCTTTGTGCCACCAGTCTCTCTCTTGCATGCGCCACCACGTAGAAATTTCTACTCTACGAGGTATAATATTATCTTGGTTTTTCCCTGCCATCGTCGGATAAAAAAAGCCCCTGGTCCGCTGCATACGGGACGCGAAACAAGAACAGCTTAACCCAACGCCATCGCCAATGGGGCTGCTATCTTTCCAGCCACACGTACTCCATTTTCTTAGCTCTTGTGAGTTTACTCTGGAAAACAATGAACAGGCCTTCGTACACGCGTTACTATAGAAAGTACCAATAAGTCCAAGGGCCGCAAATCTCTTGAGGTAGAAAATTTGTGCGCTCAGACGATAACTAATGAAGCGGACGAAAAAGTGAACCCGTCAATTTTCACGTTGAAGTTTCCCACTGAGGTTCTGGTTTCAGCTAAACAATTCATGCTTGGCTGAATAATATTAGGGAGGTTTCAGAATATAACCAAGTCTGATCATTGAAGAGAAATAATTGAGGCCGCGGTTGTTAGGCGTGAGGTAGTCGTCGTAGCTCTTAGCGACCTTAATGTGCATTATTGACAACGTCGTTAATAACGCTCGTTCCTGCATGTATCCAGTGAGAGAGCAATCGCCGTGGAAACGTGGTAAGTATCGTAGGGACGAGATATATCTCCCGTGGGAAAAGCAAGAGGAAAGCAGTCCTAAGTACAGACGAGAAATAAATGTGTGCGTGTGCGGCACCCTCGAGCATGGCTCTTGCTCGCTTTTCTGCTGTTCTACGGGGTTTAAGCCTCCGTATTCCGGCACCCGCTGCCTAGTTCTGCACTCGCGCGTCCAGCTGATTAATGCTAGGGGATGAAAGATCGTTCGGGTGTTGGAGAGCTGCGCGGACCGACCGTATCCTGTTCGATGCAATAATGAGTAAACCCTCATCCACCCTTCGCTCGGGTAAATGTGCTCCTGATATTGTTACACGTGGATGAGAAGAATAAAATCTACCCGGAGGATCCTCACGAACGTTTGTTCTGGAATTGCACAGCTGCGCTTATACACGACATGAGCGCGGTAAATGTCAACCCTGGCCATTTTTGGGGCAGCTATCCCTTCCGCTTTCAATGCGGTTCCAGATAGCACTTTGCAGTTACATAGTACGATTGCCGTAGGTCGCAAAGTGGTTGAATGCCATTCCCATACCTCGTTACAGGCGATCCCTACATATTGCACCTCACTCGTTAATTTTTCCCTGCGAAGATGGCAGCATGGAGGGTTTCAGGCTGCGTACCAATGTAGGCTGGTAAAATGTCAAAGTTTTTATTTGCGGGTTGGCTGATTTTCCAAGTGCCATGAGTGGTCTTGTTGCGACATCTCCTACCATCGTGATATCTCATATCGACAAAGATGAAAATGCAGAAGTCACTGAGCTCCTGCTGGGGGGGGGGGGGGTGACTTTCGTGGAAAAGCAGAAGAAAGCAAGAGAGAGATAGAGGAAATCAGAGAAGGCAGTGATGACGCGGAACCGCGCAACGAATGAAGATCGATTCCGAGTCTGGGTCAGCTGAGGGCGTTCACCCTCGTTGCAGCCCGGGAGAGACACACCGCGCACACCAGGGTCGTAGCTGGGGATTTGGCGGGGTGGGTAGTTATACGTATAGACTAGTTTCTATCCTATGCATTCTCTTTCCCTTTCTCTCTCTCTCTCTCTCTCTCTCTCTCTCGCTTACTCTGGGACTCTTGAAGGGTGAGAGTGAACGAACGGGACACTCCCTACAGCCTCTGCTGGCTACACACACGTCATCCTAACCTGTGACCAACACCTACAACACGTCATATTCAAGTGAATATTCAAAAAGAATAAACAAAAGCAGACGCGAAAGTGCCAAACTCAATGCAGAAAGGACTATTCCGGTACGGGTAACTATGGAAACTATGGACTATGGAAACGCAATAGATCGTAGAAGTGCAGGTTTTATTTTCAAGCGATAGGCAGCCGAAGCTAAACACCACGCAGACACAAATTCCGAATAATTCCCGATACCCCTACGTGGGAGAAAAGTATAATACGGCATTCCAAAATCTATTTTCCGCCGGGTGTACGCAGTCCGTACAGCTGGGTCTTCAGCTTTAACCTGGCGCGGTGGAACAACAGGAGCGAGTCCTGGAGGATCCGAGGTGAATGATCGACAGGGCGGGACGTGACCTTTTGCACGAAGGGTAACGCGCTGGCAGGATTGGCCATGTGGGGTTGCTGCGAGCCGCGGAGGCTGGGTGGTCTATGTTGCGGGAGTAGGGATAGGACTTGCTTTCGCCGGTGCTCGGTGTCGCTGCTACTGCGCCGACGAGGTTAATGCACGTACTACCCTACCCCCATTTTACATTCACCGCGTCCATTCCACGCTGCGCTAATTGGTACTCGATAAGCTCACGAGCATCCAACTCTTCCGTGCCTAGCTCTCCTACTCCCAACTTCCGGACGCGCACTCACTTTCGACGAAAATATTGAATCATGACGTGGCCGGATCATCGAAAAAGTGATGAGCTTCATTTTCTTACAGCTTTACCATTTTGACGTGTGCGGTTGAAAATAGAAAGAGATGGGAATGGATATTATGGCTAAGTGAATTGTAAGGGTGAACAGTGCAAAGCGGCCTGACGGGTTTGAATTATTTATAAAAGCGAGATATCTTTGTATATGACGAAAGACGAGGGGGTAATCGATACAGTGTACTTGAGAATAACTCTGGCGCGATGGAAAGCTTCGCTATTCAACGCCGTTTGATTCCCCTGTAATCGAAGAATCGAGAAACCTCCAGTGGCCTACGATCGTATTGCTGTTGTGACTTTATCGCAGGCTTTGACGGAGGCAGGAGGTGGAGGGTGGTTCCGAAAATACCAATCGATTTGTTCGATGTTGGGGGCACTTAAGAGACCGGGAACATATACAGGTCGTTGAAATATTTGTCGGGCATGTGTAAAGAAAATTCTTTCGAGGTTGCTCTATGCAGACAGACTTCAAGCAGTTCATAGTTTACTGTTTTCATTAATAATGTGTATTTGGATGTTTTTACAACTGTGTTACCGAGCGAGCCGTTCTCGTAGTTGCAGCGATCCTGGCGGCGGCGCTACTTTCTGGCAGAGCCGATAATACCAGCAGGGCTTGAGACCCCGAAATATGCAGACTACATACAGGAGATCAAACTTCAGTTGGGAAGACGGTGAATAAAGTGTACCCAAAGTGCAAACAACAGTGATGGCGCGGCGATCGAACAGACCTGTATATATAGAAATACATCGGGCGACGACGTGAAACTGGTCGGATGAGGTTCTAACCTTACAGACCAGTCGTGAGAGTATCCTATTTTGAACGACTTTATTCGTTGTTTTCAAAATGTCCACATGTGAATTTCAAGAGAAAGTCTATTTCAATAGCAAACGAGTGAGCTTCTTTAGATATTTTATCATATCTGCAGACTCAAGTTTTGTAATACATACTCGTTTTTGTACTCCGATAAATTACGTACGAAAACAAAAAACTGTTAATAATCTTCTTAATTTAATCTTTACTAGATTACTAATCTTTAATTTAAGGCGAAGTAGAAGATGTAGCACGTGACATATGAGTGCGAGAGAGATAACAGAAATTTTCGAAGAGAGATTTCTCAGAGATGAATAATATTTAGGGCAAAAGAAAATCATCAAGCTTTGCGTCAGGGAATTCTCCAGAGCCTGATGCTTTGTTTTTTCTAAAAAATTCGACCATCTATGAGAAAATGGGGTTGAAAAATTTGTGAGGTTATGTTGACCTTGTACATGCCCTTAATTATAAGACTGACACTTAATTGAGGTTGTTTTGGAGCCAGGTCATATTGCTACCACCGAGCTGAATTTTCTGGAAGAATATAACCCCTTTGATAATCATCCTGTGCAGTTTGGGTACGATGCAGAGGACCGTTTTTTTTATTTGAAAAAATCCCAATCGACGTATTTCGTGGGCTAATCACATTACGCTTACGAAAACCTTCCGATAATTGTGCAGTACATTATTTATATCTGCTAAAAAAATACTACTACGGAGCTAAAAAAATAAGTGCGGTTCGACTGTCGGACTACCTAAGCAGACTACTGCCCTTAAGGCAGTGGTCTGGTCTAGAAATTTGGCACAATTGATTTTTTGTTTCATTTTATTATTTCAAATAATATTTCGAAATATTTCAAAAATTAGCAGTGTAATAGAAATTATAAGCAAGCCTCGCGCTCAGGTTGCGCGGTGGGGAAGCAGCTTTGTACGCGTTTATCTCAGAACTACGTTTTTCAAATCGGTGCCCACGATATCTCGATAACTAATTGACCGATCGGGCTCAAATTTTGCACATACCTTCGGTAGCCTCTTTTTGAGGACTGGTAGCGGAATTGAGTCGAACAATAATTTTGCCGACATTTTATAACTCGTCGAATACCCGAAAATGTATGAAATATCGTTAATCAACGTTTAACAGGCCGCCATTTTGTAAGAAAATTTTGTCAAGTTCTAATTCTGCTACCAGTGCTCAGAATACTCATACAGTCGCCGATTGAGGCGATTTTCGGCGGACCATGTTGCAAAAAAAAACTACATGAAAATATTTAAAATAATTTTTTTTTATGTCGCTACATTCTCAAAGGAACAATAAATACATATGTAAAATTTCATTAAGACAACTTCAACGGTTTAAAGGTTATTCCAACCCAAAAATGACGTAAAAATCTCGCTCTAGTCCAGACTGCCTTAACACCGTGAGTATGAGGTTTCACATCACCGTTATAAAATTATTAATCGTTTTAAATTGCGAATTTTTGCGAAAACCAAGCATATAAAACATTACACTGTTCAAATACGGCAACGTCGTGGACTGCACGAATGCTACCTACTTTATCCACATTCGGTAATTATGCCCGGCGGTCTTAAAATACTTGGTCAGTATAATTAAGGAGGAATATTATTTGTTCTTATTCTCATAATTAAGAATTATCACTTAATTTTAATTCGAGATCTATTTTCAGAAATAAGAAGACCCTATAAGTTTCTAGGAAATTACAAAATACAGCGAAATTTTTTCAAACATAAAATAATTATTTACTACCTGTATTAGAAAATGACTAAAGTTTTCGGTTTCGTTAAAATTATCGACAGCTTTAGTAAACTCTTTTCCTTTGCGGCGAAAGAATTTTTTTACTCGAACCAATATTCATTGTTGACAGCTCCTCGGGGCGATTTTGAGGTTATGAACGGGGCGCGTATGTCTGTATCTTCGCGACACTTTTGCCAATACAAGCATTATCGTATACCACGATTTACGACGTTGCCAATTCGTCTTGCGTTAATTAAGCGATGAAAAATTATAAAAAATAATTATGCAAAGTAATGAAAACATTTGATGTAATCATGAAATGTTAAAAAATGGGTATTTTCGTGAGTAGGCGTAAAAAAACATACGTGGCCGAAAACATACGTTTAATATCACGTTTATTTTATAGCTAACAGTTGGTACTACCCTCGTACTCCACTCCGGACGGTTAGATCCACACCAACCTTAAGGGGTTAAGTGGGTTTGAACATTTAAAAAAATCCATTTTTTTTAAATTTTATTTTCCAATAGTGCAATATGTCTAGAATATTCTCCCACAGTTTTAAGTCAATCGGAGTAAAAGTCTAGGAGAGAGAGAGCCTTTGGGAATTCCCCCCGTTGGGCAAGATCGGCCGGTAGCGACGCAGGTATATCGCATTTTTCTCAAAACACTATTTTTGAAGTCGGTGAACACGATTTCTCAAAAACTGATGCATCGATCTTATTAAAATTTTGCACATTTCTTCAAAATAGCATTGACTAGTGATTGAACGAAGGTTTTTTTTCGATTACAACTAATTTTACAAGGCTTCACGCAGTGTAAATTGTACCAAAAATTGAACTATTTTGCATACAACTCTGCCAAAATTCAAATTTCAATATTTTTTAAAATCCTTCGTTCAATCACGAGCGATACTTATCTATCAGAAAAAAATTGGTCTTTTAATTTCAGATAAAGCTATCATGCGTTATCCTGACCACCACGAGGACACTTTTTTTAGGGGTCTCCGGAAACCAGGTTCCACCGGCTGAATTTCACAAATTTCTGGATGAATTTTTATTTAAATATCGTTGAAATGTTGTCTTTTTATGTTCTTAACATTTTGAATAAAATAATTTATATATTATATATTTTTTTTTAATAGAGAAAATATCCTTTTTGATTTCGAAACCCGAATAACCCCTTAAGTTTACATGGGTTAGTCATCTGTCCAACAATCAGATCCATCACATCCGATATTTCATACACACACGAAATCTATATAGCATATTCCCTTCGAAAGACCGCAGCGCCACCCCTAGTATTCGCAATTTTTGGGTCCAGTTGAAATGCCGAATTTGGACTTCTGTATCTAGGCTCCATGCCCCGAAAAATGGTCAACCATTTAGAAGCTCGGAATTAATTGTAGATGTATCAAATCCATTATTTAAGGATCGAACAATACTGTGGTAGAAATCGGTGGCGTATTTATCATATCATATACAGCCGGTTAAATCAATGCATTGATACGTTGCTTATGGAAGAGATGGAGCCACTTGTCGGCATAACAATTCAATGAGCCGCCCGTAGTTGGGTGCCGGCCGTAGGAAGGCAGAGTATTATATATCACGTTAGCAACGGGACTACGAAGGATCATATGGTCACGACGATATTAATCCTCACTATACAGTTTTCCTGGTTTCCCATTGTCATCGAACAATCAATTAATTTGAGTGCATACGAAGGTAAATCTTGTGTGTGAAATGCGGTTGATCTTTGGATTTCTCTCACGCCGATCAATGTGTTCGTCCTAATACGATGTATTTGTCCTGTGATTTTTTTTTTCGCCAATTTCCAATCAGTTCTCGCAATACTCATCACAATTTGTTCCCAGTGTTGTCACAAAGGATTGGTTGATCGCCACCTCGTGCGTTTGCGTTTGTTCCCGGACAAATAAATATACACATTCATTTTCGGCTTGAGCCTAACAGTGAGTTATTCCGTTACAAGATTGCTTGACTGATTCATTTGTAAGATGGTCACTACTGGACGACCGAGCGGTGCATTCGTGATAACCTGGAACTTTGCTTTTCAGAGTACAAACCAGGCGGCGCTGAATCGTCGTACCCACAGAGTCTTTGCAGATTCCCGCATTACCCTTCGAGCCAGCTCGAGGAGCAGCAGTCTTACGTACGGTCGGTAAAGTTCACTGTCGATTAATCACTTTCGAGGTATTCCCAAGCACGGTCTTGCACACAGGTCTTGAAACTCCCAGGGTGGGGAGTGACTCGGATAATGAGGCAAACGGGCAGTTCTCGCTTCTGCCACCCGAAGCGTTGCTAGGTAGGAGTTAGCCAATCCAACGCAGGCCCGCACAGCTCTGCAAAGGCGCAGATTTTGAATAACAAACATAGAGGCCGTTCGGTTTAGCTACACTTTCGACAATTTCATTAGATACAGTAATAGAAAGTCCTCAGAAGGCGTAAGAAGTGTACAAAAGTGTAGCCAAAACGAACAGACCCAATATTTGTAAGTGCCATATAAATGGAAAATGATTGAGTATTTTTTCACTCCTGAACTCCCGGGCAAAATGACAATTATTATTTCAGTAGACTGTATTTCTCGTATGTTCGAGCTTCTGTAATATTTTTGTTTGGTCTTTCGGGATTTGAATAGATGGAGTGTGAACAAATTCGTGCGGTCTAAATTTTTGTTCCTTATAATTCATGTTTATTCTTAGTATATTGCATTGCTTGTTTGTTTATACAACTTTTATTTTCGCTTTTTTAACAATTTCAATAAGAACCTGAAAATTAATATTATCAAAGAGGAATAAAAAGAGAAATGAGCGCATTGTGTATGTTTAAACAGCACCGTTTTTTTATTGATTTGTCAGTTTGGCGAGGTTGTTGTTTAAAAAAAAATTGTTTTTGCCGTTTTTGGTTTTGTTGATAGGCGAACTGGCGCATCCTCAATCGAATATAATAAAATATAGCGAAGGATAAGGCCGGGTCCACACTATGCGGTTCTACCGGAGCATTTTAGGTAGTTTAGATTTCTTGAAACATTGTGAACACGTATACTGGCTGTCAGGAGGTTATTTTTCCATTGCTGTGTATATATATATATATATATATATACACAAGACTACAAGACTACTTCGACTTGACAGCGCTTCCAGTGGATAAATGAGGAACTACGTTTTCGCCTCACTAACGATGACACTATCCACCATGAAAAAGTGATGTTCATGCTATGTCTTTGCGTTTTTGCAGGAATCCGAAAATTCAAAGGATGGGTATCGTACCGGGACTCCTTTTGATTGGCTTCGTTTTGCTGGTCTGCAGCCTGTTAGCAAAGACCTTCTTGTGGCCTGGCAAGCCAAAGAGAAGCATCAAGAACAAGCATGTGGTGGTAAATTGTATTCGTCATTCGAAAACAAAAAAAATCGTAATCCTTTTAAGGCCTTAGGCAACAGTAACGGGTATAAGATCATGTGCGAATTCAACAATTTTTTTTCGTATGAAGAAGTGATTTACTCATAAAATTAATTACACATCTAATTACTATGAATATCAAGCTGTTAGATTTTTTTTTCGATGTACAAAATGGCCGAATACTAATATTGTTTTTTGTTATCTTTTTTTAGGCGCTCCGCAGCGTGACATTTCGCATCCACAGTTTTTTACCTAGAACAAAAAACAAAAATTCTCGTCGTACGTACGGAAATTAAAAAATATTGTTTTATTCAAAAGTTGTAGGTATTTGAACTTAAGAAATGAATGTTCAGTGAAAAATTTCGTTATAACTGCTCATAAGCTGCTCATAAAATGAAAAGTTTTCGATTAATCAGAAATTCCGTACGTACTTCTCTGCGAAATGCAATTAGGAATATAACTTTTAAATTCGAAGTAAACCGAGTGAAAATTGTTGAAGTTATTTGTCACGCCAATTGGATAAATGCTGTTTCGAAAAGTTTCGAGTAGTCGGCCATTTTGTACATCGAAAAAAAAACATATATATTTTCTAACAGCTTGATATTCATACTAAATAGATGTGTAATTAATTTTATGAGTGAATCACTTTTTCACACGAAAAAAATTGTTAAATCCGCACATGATTTTATACCCGTTAGTATGGCCTAAGGCCCTAACCAGTCTCAATGGATCCCTGCACGGGCTGAGATGAGCGCAAGTTCTGAATTTTCACTGGTATCTCTCGATCGTTTCAGGTAACCGGTGGATCGAGCGGTATAGGAAAATCGGTAGCATTGAACGCTGCGCGAATGGGCGCTCACGTGACAATAATAGCTCGTGACGTGAAGAAGCTTAAGGCCGCAGCCAACGAGATTGTCGAAGCTTGCCTCGACCGGGACGTTCAAAAAGTGGAATTCCTCTCTCTCGACATTGGCAAAAGTTACGAGAACGTTGAGAAAGCCTTCAACGAGATGGAAACATCGATGGGTCCTATTTACATGCTCGTTAATTGCGCGGGAACTGCTATATGCGGAAAAATCGAAGATACCACACCGGACGATCTTAATCATATGGTCAATCTCAACTTGATTGGAACTTACAATTGTATAAAAGCCGTTGTACCGCAAATGAAGAGCTCGACTGACGGAATAATCGTATTGACGTCTTCTTTGGCTGCTGTTTTGGGTTTGTTACCTTCGGATCTTTTTAAATCTCGCCTTCTTTCTCTATTCAAGGGGCCAGTCCACTTTGGAGCCACGAAAAAAGGCAATTTTCGCGATTTTTTATGAGGATTTTATAAAAGATACGAATATAAAATCATCGTTGGGCTTGATAAATAAAGTCTTGAAATACATTTAAAAAAAATTTAATTCATTTTAATTCATTTTTAAGTACAAAAAATATCGTTTAACGTAACGCCTCAAAAATAGGTGGGCTAGGTAGCTCCATCGCAACACGGCAACGGCTTGTCTGAAACAAAAAAATCGAAGTCCATTCGATTTAGTATGAAACCAGCTACAAAATTACCCTGGGATATAAAGTTTTATGAAAAATAAAAAAAATGGCAGATGAAAAACGAAAAAAGTATTTAAAAAACGCGTTTTTCCTCAGTTTTTCGCAAAAACGCGTTTTTTCGCAGTTTTTCGCAAAAAAAGAGTAAAAATCAAAATTTTTAACCATCGAGGGTCATCTTGTTGCGAATCATGTTTACGATATGTGGTTCAAATTTCAAGAGAACCGGTTTATTAGTTTTAGAGATACGATGGAGCTAGATTTTGAAAACGTTGTTTCGAGAAAAACGCGTTTGAAGTTTATATCATGATCGGCCGAGCGCGCTATACGCTCAGGTAGACGAAATGACGTCCTGACGTTCAGGTTAAAAAAAAAATACTTTGAGGGCTCGGATTTTCATAAAATTTTGACACAATATTTCTGAATACATGTACTTTCGAAAACGGTAAAAAAAAATCGATTTTTTGAAATTTTCAAAATCGACTGGCCCCTTAAGAGCTGACACCACTCTAGCGGCAGAAAATAACGCCTTACTTTGACAATTTATTTTGGGAGTATGAAAAAAGGAATACGATTTCTTTTGAGAGGATTTATTTAACACATATTTAAGTATACGAAAAAAAATATTATAATTTTCGTACAAAATGGCGGCGACAGAGCCCATCTTGAAAAACGTGTTTTTTTACAAATAGCTTCACGAGAGGACGGTTTTCTCGTAAAGTATAAGACCTGGAACAAAAACCAAAAAAAATGATAATCTATATATTATTAGCTATGTGACTACGGAGGGATTTTTTTTATCAAATTTTGAAAAAATGGCGCACTTCGAAAGAAATAAATCAATTTTTTGCCCAAAAAATAAGCAGTAAATTGTTTATAAAAAGAAAAGTTTACATTTAATAAAAAAAAAAACAGCTACGTACTCCCATAGAGAATGTAATTGTGAAGCTACTATCAAAATTTCAAATCGATCCATGCAAAGGTTTTCGAGTAATCCGTCCTCCCAGTTTGAAAAACGTGGTTTCGAGAAAAAAGCGTTTGAAGTTATACGAAGAACCTGAAAGAAGTCCGAGGCGCTGCGGAAAATCGATAATTGAATCTTAAAAAAAAATTCGCTACAGGACCAAATGCATATTGTTTCCATGACCCCAAAGTATTTTTCAAGCGAAAAAAAAAGATTTTTCCAAAATCCTAGAGTGGTAGATCCCAAAGTAGAATAGCCCCTTAAGGAGGTTGGAGCGATTCAGTTGAGTTAAATGACGGTTTATTCATTTTCAATGAACCTCAAAAAATGCATACGAGGTACAGATTTATTCAATATATGCTAGTTTTTTAAAATATATAATTAAAGGGCAAAATTATGCATTTTAACATTTTTATTACGTAAAGTAGAAAAACTTTTGTGTTACTACCAACTTGAAAAAGAATAACATTATCGATGATTATTATGAAAAAAAAACTACGACAACGAATGTTTTATACAATTCACAATGAAATTTTGAGTAATCATAATTATGCCTATTCATATTTACGTCACGAGATTATTGGCCCATGGTTTACAATGGGCAAGATGAGGATTTTTTTTCTAAATGTTCACAAAGGTTTAGTTTACGTTAATCCGTTGTTAGAAATGGTTTATATTCGTGCTAAATAACAATAACAATTACATAACCTTTAGTGTGAAAGTCTTGCCCATTTAACTCCACGTTAAATTACATACATTAAACTATTTTTTATCTCTGGTGTTTGGTGGTGAAAAAAGTTCAAAAACTTCGTAAAGACTCAGTACAGTGTAAACAATAACATGCATTTTTTTCATTAAATTTAACCGTGGATTGTGGCTAACGCTCCAACCTCCTTAAACTCGTGTGTAGCTTTTCCTATATTCATTGATTATTGTTTTTTTTCTTCCAAGGAATATTCGGCTATTCCGCATACTGTTGCACGAAATTTGCACTCCGCGGTCTTGCCGAAAGTATCGCCATGGAGCTTCATCCTTACAACGTCTCAGTCACTTTGAGCTTGCCACCTGACACGGACACTCCGGGATTTGCGACTGAAGAATTGACCAAACCCCTGGAAACTTCACTTATATCGTCCAGCAGCGAATTGGTCAAACCGGAAGTCGTTGCCAAGTCTTTGATCGAAGACGCTCTGGTAAATGACGTTTTAATACACATCTTAGTTCCATCGATACTAATGGGGTTGAAGTTTGCATCGTTGGAACGCAACGAAAATTCTTTGCAATTTCCCATTTTCATGATTATCAAAAATCATATGCTGCGAATTGCTCGTAAATAATTCTAAATAAGAATCCGAAAAAATGTTTGCGTGATTTTCGTTGGTAAAATTTGCTAAAGAAAATTTGAGAAATAAAAATAAGTCATTTTCGTTGCATCCCAAGGGTGCAAACTTCAACGTCATCGATGCTACTCGTATGTACACTACCGGTCAACAGTGTTCGGACACTTCGGATAATTGCAAAACTTTCGATCACTGGATAATTGCCAAATAATGTTAGAATAATATAATTCATGTTATTTATTATTTTACGAAGATGCTACATAGCCGTATATAATCAGGGTTGTAACGCACATGGAAAACAGGGAAAACTCGGGGAATTTCTTTCCTCCTGGAATAATCAGGGAAAAGTCGGGATTTTGGAAATTCTCTGAAATTTTCTCCGAATATACTCTTTGCCAGAATTACGAAAAATGAAACCGACTTGACAAAAAACCTGAACGGTATAAAAATGAATGTATTTGTATATTTTTTAATATTTATATTATTCTTCATTATATACAGAAAACTTATGTCAGGGCGAAACTTTGAAAATTTAAAAACCTGAAAACTAATTTTCTGTAAAGCTCTATACATTTGCATTCGATCTCCCGATCCACAACCACATTATTATTATTATAAATACGTGTTTACATTTATTTTTTATTCATTGTCACCTGCATAAAATATTCTGTTTATAATAAAGAACAGTTTCTGTATTTGCTTTCGATGTATTTTTCATTTTGCAACGTTTAAATTATTTTTCAAAGTTCAGTTAAAAAAGTTTTTTTCAATTTTTAACCTTTCCATATGTCTTAAAAAAAATTATCATCCGGTTCAACATAATTCTTTAATATAAGGAACGAATTGGGAATTTCCTCTGTTTTTTTCAAGTCGGTAAAAATGTTGTTTTTTTTCACAAAAATGATTCATTGCTATTTTTACGTATATAATTTTTTTCGCATAGTTCGTAACGTTTACAAATTCTAGTACGGTTGAAACAAGACTTAACTTGTGGTTTTCAACTTAATATATATATATATGATGGAAACAATGTTTTCTTTATTTCACCCTACTCCGGGTCATTTGCAATACCTGAAATTTTTACAAAACATGTACGGAAAACCCGGAAAAGTCAGGGTATTTTTGAGTCAATAATGCATAATAACCCAGATAATGAATTATATCATTCTAATATAATTATGCAATTAAATTGCAATTAACAACCCTGACAATTAATTATATTATTGTAATATAATTATGGAATTAAATCTTATATAATTATGCGATTAAACTTTCCATCACTTTGTGATCGAAAGTTTCGCAATCATCTGAAGTGTCCGAAAACTTTTGACCGATATACGTACAGAACTGTCCCATGTTAAAAGCACACCTTCAAACAATCGTGAAAACCGAGTGGTGAAAAAATGGTTGTCTATTCAAATTTTACGGTATCAAGCACAAGATTCTAGAGCCATACTGGAAGATATTTTTGTTCAACTACCTAACGAGCTTCCGTGGTGTCGTTCATTATTTCAAATCGGAATATGCGAATTTTGATGCGTCCCAGGATGGCCAATTTTTCAACAAATCCAACGAATAAAATTAACACTCTATGAGGGACAGTAATGGAAGTCATGGAACTTTAAATTCTTCATCGGCCGCCTGCATTAGTGTATAGTGCAAAGTGGACGGTGGGGACTGGGAGAAGTAGAACAATATTAAGGCGGGAGGTGCATTTAGACGGGGAAAAAATAAGGAATTTTTTAAACTAAGAAATAGTTATTCTACACTTATTAAACTGTAGGTAGACTTTAATAGTATATTTGAGTATACAAAACCATTTTTTAAAATATTTTTTTCATCAAAATGGCGTAGCTGTGGCAGAGTGTACCCGCAAGGTTGCCGCGGATGTTTCGAATTGCCGTGCAGTCTAGCTTTTCGTAGACTTCGATTTGCAAGAAAAATTCAAACATTTTTTCAGTTAGAACGTGTATCGTTTCCGTTTGACAGTAATTAAAATGAGAAAAATGCAAATTTAAGAACGTGGCACGCGTTTGCAAAAAAAATTAACATTTCACGCAAAATTTCTGTGAAATGTGGATTTTTTTATTTTCAACATTTCATTTCTCATAATTTGACAAAGACTTCAACATTTTCAATTTTAAAAATTTCAATTTTTTCAACGACTCTCATAATTTTTCAACGATTTCAACCTTCTTAATTTAAAATTTTTTAATTTTTTCACTGATTCCTATAATTTTTCCAACGATTTCAATCTTCTACTTGGCGATTCTCGTCAAGTTAAAGGGGGCAATATTATCAATATTTCTAGCAAGTTTTAACTCAAACGGCTTAAAAGTTTTTGAGTAATCCTGCACGCCAATTTCGAAAATGCAGTTTTGAGACAAACGCGTTTGAAGTTTACACAGAATTGGAATTAAATTGCACCACGTACTTGTGGTAACTAATTACTTAAGTAATCTGGTACTAAGTAATTAAATTATCAATTATAGCAGTAATTGTTAGTTGTTAATTTAGTTAATTTTTGCCCACCTCTGACTGTCCCTTTGCGCTCTCGCTTCTTCCTGCAGCGCGCTCCGAATCCAAGCGGTGAGGGACAGCGTTGACGGGCTGTAACGTTTGACATTTTGCGAATTTCGCTTTGAAACTATGGAAAAATATTCTCCATATATCGTTCTATCGTTTAAAGCAAAAAGAAAGAAATCGTTTTTTATCGTTGTTTTCACCGCTACCTGCCTTGGGGACCCGATGCCCCTTCACTTATTGAAGGATATCCCAGAAACTCTTCATCGGATTGACTTGAAATTTTCAGGGAATATTTTCGAAACATCATACTACAAGAAAATGTTTTAAAAAAATCGATTTTTTGAAAATTCTGACTGCATCTCACCCCTCAAAGCGCTGTACTGAGTCGATAAAGTGAAAATCGACTTTACCAGCAATTGGATATCAATTCTATGATGGAATAGAGATGAGAAATGCAAAAAAATCGAGTTTTTTCATAGCATTCAGCGAATGCTACCGAAATATCATAACTCAGACACTAAAATCGGAGCCGGGTTGAAATTTCGAACTTTGAATGCTCCGACGGTATAAAATTCCTAATTTTAATGTTCCGAAATTACAAGTTTCTTCAAGATCATGCCAGCAAAAGTCTACACAGTTCACTGTAAATCATACAGAACGTATAACATTGTCTGGACAAATTTCAAAATTAACGTAAAATCACTTCTCAAGGCCTTAAGCCCTAGTAACGCGTATAAAATCATGTGCGAATTTAACAATTTTTTTCGTATGAAAAAGTGATTCACTCATAAAATTAATTACACATCTATTTAGTATGAATATCAAGTGTGTAGACATTTTTTTTCCTTACTGTACAAAATGGCCGACTACTAATATTTTTTTTGTTATCTTTTTTTAGGTGCTCCTTGGCGTGAAATTTAGCATCCACAATTTTGTACCTAGAACAAAAAACAAAAATTCTCGTCAATCTAAATTAGAATACCTAGCGAAGTACGTACGGAATTTAAAAAATATTGTTTTATTCAAAAGTTGTAGGTATTTGAACTTGAGAAATGAATTTTCAGTGAAAAATTTCGTTATAACTGCTCATAAAATGAAAAGTTTCCGATTAATCAGAAATTCCGTACGTACTTTTCTGCGAAATGCAATTAGGAACGTCACTTTTAAATTTGAAGTAAATCGAGTGAAAATTGTTGAAGTTATTTGTCACGCCAATTGGAAAAAAGCTGTTTCGAGACGTTTCGAGTAGTCGGCCATTTTATACATCGAAAAAAAATAGATGTGTATTTAAGGGAGAGTCCTTGGAGAGCCATATTTCAGGTGTTTACATTTTATTTTTTTTTTAAAGGAAACGAGTAAAGCTTTTTGAGTGCGGTTTTGTTCTTGCTTTTATTCATAATATACAGAACGTTAAAAAAAATTTTTTTGAAAAAAAAACCAAAATGGCGGCCGTTGCAGCTCTGCGAAAACAGGTCCTCAAATCGCGGGAGGTAAACGGCTGACATCACTGCCCCCTCTTTGTTGATCTGTAACACAAATTCAAAGCATATTATCAATCTCTGACCCTTTGGTCATGGAATGACGGATGGGTTTTTCGTTCAGTACAAATTTCGGAAAATGGCGGCAATTAAAAAAAAATCGTTTTTTTTTCGCGTAAAAAGATAAATAATAAATGCAAAATGTATCTATCGAAAAAACGATCCGTCATTCCGTGAAGACATATTTTCTGAGTGTGCTCTCCAAATTTCAGGTCGATATGTTAATTACAGCGGTCAGGAGAATGTCAGCCATTTTTAAAAACGTGTTTTCGAGAAAAACGCGTTTAAAGTTTTGTAATGTGTTTATACAAATGTGTTTATAATTACCGCTAATCGGCAATGCCTGGTCCATAGAGGCATCCCTCCTCTTCTTCTAGCTGCTCAAGTTGAGCCGCTTGGATTTTTTGAAAATTTCAAGGACAAAGTCTCCCTTAATTTGATAAGTGAATCACTTTTTCATACGAAAAAAAAGTTAAATTCGCACATGATTTTATATCCGTTAAAGTGGCCTAAGGCCTTAATAAAACAAAATCTTAAAATAATTCGTCGATTTATTGCACATTTTGAAACTTTTAAAACATCCATAGCCGAATTATTTTGACGGTGTTCAGATTTTCGGAGTTTTGGACTTTCGTGTAAAATTCTTTCGGAGTTTTGAGCATTCTGATCGTTCAAAGTTTGGCATTTAAACCCGGCCCCCTAAAATCATCGTCGTCTCGTGTCGTTGATGCACGATGTTACCCATTAGTCACTATCGCTGACTGGAAACTTTCGTTTCTCTGCAGGCGGAAAGGTTCTTCTCTACCGTTGGCTTCGAAGGTTACATACTGACAGTCCTCAGTTCCGGGATGGCACCATTCGCCTCCATCTGCGATTTAATACTTCAGTCAATCCTCATGGGTCCATTGAGGCTCGTGGGAGCTTGCTATCTCATATCGTTTCGAAGAACCATCGTGAATTGCATGAAAACTCGTGACATGAACAAAAAGTCGAAATAAACGTATTCAACGTGCCACAAAGCTCGTTGGGTCTAAACGTTCCAGAGAAAAGCACCAAAGTTATAAGAAGCTGGCACCCTTAAAAAGGAAAACGCACAAAAGGAATGCGAATGGGAAGCTTGTAAGCTTTGAAAAGACAAAACAGTTGAGCAGTCAATGTTCCTCGATGTTCCTCGTTTGTGCACTCCACCAAACATTCTAGTAAATTTTTCACGATGGATACTTGAGGAGCTTTTTTCCATCAATGTACAAATAGGAGTTTGTATAAGGAAAAAAGTAATCTCCAATATATCGGTATCTTCGTTATGGCATGTAGAGAAGTCTCTGCGAATCGTACTGATTATCCAGCAATGGATGACGAATATAAAAAAATATATGTATATAAGTACTTTTCATCATAACCATTGCCTAAGAAAGATCCGGATGTACGTACGGAACAGCTTGCAGTCTCCAATAAGAAAATCAACGGACGGAAAATAAATGTACAGATTGCACACTTGGAAAAATGATTAAAATAATATTGAAATAAATGCATTTTGTGTACTTTTTTCTACGCAGCCGACGAAATTATATAAATATTTTACGAAGGATGTTTTACAGTTCTTTTTTTTTTAAATTCCATGAAAACGAGTGAGATAAATTGTTTTTTTTTACAATTTATTTTATATTTTGACACAATTATTTTCTCTGATGTCAAGTGAAAAGTAGTTTCTAAAAAATAAAATAATTGTCAGTGATGTATTTTATTTGAATAAAATACGTTACTGAACAATTATTTTTATTAAATGCTTCATTGTGAGACCAGAAAAAATAACTTCGTTATTGAGGGGTCTTCTCACTTTTGACGTTAAAAAAGGCTATTTTCATGAATTTTGTTGATAGGTTTGTATTATAGACATTGATATAAATGTTGTTACATTTAATAAATACACTTTCGAAATGTATAAAAAAAAAATCATGTATTTAAGGTAAATGTCCCAATTATTGAACACTATCTTGTATTTTTATTATTTCTCATTCACCTGCATGCATTTACTTATTTATAAAAATTTCATTACATATATGGAACTTTTAGCTATCGAAATGTTACCTTACTTGTGCAAAAAGCTTCAATAAATAGAGAAAAAGAATGATTTAATCAACAACGGTGACCCGATTTGACGTCTCGTGGTAACTGCTTATCGTTTTTGCTAAGACGCGCCGCTTCATGCTTAAGGGCATAAAAAATTCAAAAACTGTCGCATCTCAAAAAGTAAAGGCGTTTCAGGTTCGGCAGAACATTTCTTGCAAATAACAATTTCAAAAAAAAATGTAATTAATTATTTGTTAAAAAATACGGTGTTCGATCATTGGGACATAGAAAATGCAGTGTGTCCCAATTATTGAACACTCGAATTCTCCAAGATAGCGTCATTAAACCCATCAAAACATCGAGACAGATCGTGTGAATCGGATTTATTCAAACAAAAACTGTAAGTTTTTGTTTGAATAAATCCGTTGAATAAATCCGAATGAAAATTTTGTTTGTTAATAACTGTAAGATCGTCAAATATATTTTTATTTGTATTTTCGTGCAATAAACATAAAAAGAAAAGTAAAAAGAGAATATAACCTAAATGTAACCTAAAAATACGAATGTAATGTTCAATATTTTTTGCTCTCCGATATTTCAGGGAGCCAAGCTGCGACAAAATCAAACAAAAACAGAATATAAAAACGAGGAAGCTGAAAATAAAAATAAAATAAAGTTCGAGTTGAAAAGCAAAAATAAACCAAATGCGAATGAACCAAAAACCTGTCAAAAGAGACTAAATATGTATTTTTGTATTTTTACATGATTAATAAAAGATTATTTAAGTGTTTGATTTTGCTTTTATTTCTTAATATTGTACCCAAAATAATATTTTCAGAACGGAAAAAGAATTCTCGAGAGTGTTCAATAACTGGGACATGCCTGTTCAATATTAGGGACATAGGCACTTCCAGAGTTCAATAATTGGGACATTTGCGTGCTTCACATTGTCATTCTTTTTTTTTTCATTTGAAATCATTTAAAAATAATTTAAAGGCTGATTTTTCGAAAGTAAAAATATCAAAGTATCATTTGAACATGAAAGCGACGGTTTTTTTCTTGATTTTATATTTTTTTCTCATCGAATTCAATCCCAGAGATCCTTAGCTGTTCAATAATTGGGACATTTACCTTATGTAACCCAAACAAACGTTAACCTCTTCGTTGGCATTGACGCAATAGTGCGTCAAATAATTGCCCTATTTAACTTGCTCTGATTTGAAATCGGAGCCTCACTCGGGGGTTTATGGGCTCGCTAATTCCGTCAAATTTGAAGTCAAAATTTGGAAATTCAAAATGGCGACGCCAATATGGTGGACAAAAATAAAAAACTTTACTCGATTTAGATGAAAATTCGTATTCCGGGATTTTTGAGGTCGCTTATTACGAATCTGAACTTGAAATTTGAAAATTCAAAATGGCGGCGCCAGAATGGCGGATCGAAATTGAAATTTTACTGGAATCAGTCTATTATTTGTATTTTCATTCGCCATATTTGTTCTTCATTGTCAATTCCTGAATTTTGAGTTCAGATTCGTAATCAGCACCCTCAAAAACCCAGAGTACAAGTTTTCAGGATACAAAAATTTTCCTGCCATTTTGGGCACGATTTTTGTCGAATTCTCTCTGCCAACGAAGGGGTTAAACGCGTTTTTCTCGAAACTACGTTTTTCGACGGCTTGTTGATAAAATGTTCGAAACTACTGAACCGATCCTTATGAAATTTTAACCACATATTCTTTACAAGTATAGCTACAGCGCATGTCAAGGATTTAAAAAAAATGTATATTTACTATTTTCTTGCAAAAAACGGTGAAATCATGTTTTTTTTCGAAAAATGTCCGCTATTTTCTTATTTTTGTATATATAAAAACACACTGAATCTAAAACTGTTTGATTTTTTTTGTTTCGGATGATCCATCTCCGAGATTTCATCAACAGCGCAGATCTACAATTTTTTTCGGACATTTTTTAACTACCATTTTCGTCTATAAATAGTGACTTGAATAAATATTTTTTTTTTTCAAATCTATTTCGAAAGTGTATTTATTAGGTGTAACAACTTTTATGTCAATATCTATAATATAAGCCTATCAAAAAAAATCACGAAAATAGCGTCTTTTGCGTCTGAAGTGAGAAGACCCCTCAAAATAAAGTACATTACTGGACAATTACCTTAATAAATCGGTGTAATAGAAAATATAAAAATATAAAAATGAAAAATAAACTTATAAAATATAAAAATAAAAAATGAACTCATAAAATATAAAAATTAATCGTTATTTTAATAACATACATTACTCCACAATACATAAACGTTTATTCAGGAATAATCGCCAACGTGAGAGGATCGGGATTGGTACTGACGATCATTGAATTTCTCAACGGTTTGGCTTACTTTTATTTAGTATCCCGTAAGTTTCATAGTATAATGTTCTTCATTAAGCTTCATGGTTCTTACACACATAGAGCGGGGGTTTTCCGATTCTTTGTTTTTTTTTTGTTCACCATCCCCACTCGCCACAATAGTTTACAACGAAACGCTTGACATTCGTCGTTTATTTTCTCCTTATTTTTCTTTCGTTTTTCTTCTGGTATGTAAAGAGTACGCGAAAGAGACCGCAGTGTTCTCACGACGGCGAGACTTCCGATTTCCATCTCGAAACGTCAAAAGTGTGTGTCTCAAAAAAAAAAAAGAGGGGGTGACTGCAGCCCTCTCGAATTCACGAGAAAGCTAATCGTATTGAGAATATCGGAAGTCGCGTCGAGGAAATTAAATAAAAATGACGTTTCGTCGAATTCGCACACGATTTTTTTTTCTCCCCTCCGGACAACCAAGATTGAGATGCATACGAATGTTTGGTAACGAAGTGTCTTAAAATTGCGAATGCATTATTGGGTAACGTGTATTCCTGTATTTTTTCTGGTTCTCTCGCTCAACTCAATATCGTCCCCCTCGTTCATCCCTAGAGATTACACATTTGTTTCATTTTTCCATTTTCACTCGAGACGCACGCGCTCATTATATATAAGTCAATCATTCGTCAAACTCGATCGCGCACACGCAGCAAAACGCAGACGCACTCATTGTTGCACAATCATTTCATTTTGTCTTTGTCCTCACTCGTTTAGGCGTCATCTCGCGGATTCGATAGTGCTGGATCACACAATTAATCGTTTATTTTCGTGGCATTTATTATCTCGATATTGATCTCCTTGGTTCGTGAATTTCGGTTTGGGAATCCGCGAGACAAGGCAAGCTTCGAGGTTCAACTCCCACGCGATGTCCCCTTATTCGCTCGTTCGACAATTCATGTTTTAACTTCATATTTCGAGTATGTCCCATCACCCTAATAATAATAATAATGATATCGCGGAAATAATCGTCGTGGTGTTGTTTATTCAAATTAATTTTACTTTTTTAACTTTTTTTTCTGACCCATCGTGCCCGAAAACCTTTAGTTGGTACCCAAAAACGAAGTTTCGTGAAAGGGGGGTGTTGTCAAAAAATATTTAAAGGTCGCGAATCAAAATTGAAGGTTTCCCATTTGATTAGCATTGAAAAAATGTTTTTCTCATTATTAGTGTTACCATTCCGCGAATTTTGATATCGCGATATTTTCCAAGTGGGTTCTCATAGGAAATATGATACTTTACAATAAAGTTCATTGAGCCATGTCCGTAAATTCAACCGTTTCAGCGGTATCTTTATTTCAAGTGACTATTGTACGAAAATATCTATTCAAACGGCTTTAACGCCTAAGCTATTAGATATATCGAAAAAAAATTCAAATGAGAACTATGTAGAGAAAGTAATTTGCTACAAAAAAGTCTTATAAGCCGAGCCCGTAAATTCAACTCTTTCTCAAAACTTTCTTTTTAAACAAAAAAAATCTATTTATTTTACTTCATCCACCTATAGCTGAGAAAGAGTTGAATTTTCGGGCTCGACTTATAAGATTTTTTTGTAGAAAATTACTTTCTCTACAAAGTTCTCATCTGAATTTTTTTCTATATATCTAATAGCTTACGCGTTACAATCGTTTAAATAGATATTTTGCACAATATTCACTTGAAATAATGATGCCGCTGAAACGGTTGAATTTACGGCCATGACTTAATGAACTTTATTGTGGAGTATCATATTTCCTACGAGAACCCACTTGGGAAATATCGCGATATCAAAATTCACGGAATGGTAACACTAATAATGAGAAAAACATTTTTTTCAATTTTAATCAAATGGGAAACCTTCAATTTTTATTCGCGACCTCTAAATATTTTTTGACAACACCCCCCTTCCACGAAACTTCGTTTTTGGGGTATCAACTAAAGGTTTTCGGGCACGATGAGTCAAAAAAAAAGTTGCTCTGAAACGAATCACCCTAATATATATATATATATATATATATATATAATGATAATAATAATTCAAAACAATAACATCAATTATCGTCGAACGTTCGAATCAGTGGACGCATTTCGACTTAACGATTAATCAGACAAATCGCTTTCGAAACGCAACGATTGTTATCCGTGGACGACGCGAACACTTTTAATCATTCGTAATTTAATATTTTTTTCTTTTAATCGAAGTTTTCCATTTTTCCGTCGTTTCCATGACGATTTTGACAGAGTTTCGCCGAGGTTGAAGGTCTCGTATGTGGCACAAAGTACACGTCGTCCTCGACATCGTTGACGTCGCTTACTCTCCGCCCTTTAATTACAATTAATATCGCGATTGAATGGGACGCGGCGAATATACAATCCCTGTGCAAGGTCCCGGATATCCCGCACGACGATATGATAATTTGGGATTTATACACTTTTCATTTCTCTCGGCATTTTTTTTTCGTTTCTATTTACTTTTTCACTCGTCGTTCGTGACCGTGGAATTTCCGGACGCGCGACTACACTCGGGACGAAAAGCACGTTATTTTTGTTGTTTTTTTTCGCTGTTGTCTTTAATATTAAAAAGGACATAATGGTCGGTAAACAATGAATTGAGAAAATAAGGGTCGAGACCAAGTTGTGGGTGGAACGTATGAGAGGGTTTCAGACGAAAATGCGTATGGGAACGAGCGCATTACGAATAAAATGTGAAAAATCAAGGCGTGGCACTTAATTACTACAATAGACATTGGTACAAAAATTCAATGCTCACTACCAATTATCTATAGACGAATGTTATCTCTTTTTCTTCTTTCCTTCATAATAGTCTTCTTTTTTTTTGCTTGTTGTTTCAAAGGAGTGACGAGGACGTCGTTGACTTTCCTTTCTCGCGCGACATGACCGTATCTTTTTCCGGCTCTTCCTCTGTTTCCCTTCAATAGGAAAAAGTATTTTTTTTCCTCCGATCTTCAAACCGAGAAAATATTTATTCCTATCGAGTCTTCTCTTTTATTTTTATCGATGTGCGGCTGGCCGCGTGCGAGATAAGAAAGTTGCAAAAAAAATATATAGAGCAAAGTCCCTGTCGCCCCTTTTTACATTAAAGTTGTTGTCATTCGACCAACGCAGCCAGGGCGTCAGTCCAACGAACTTCTTTTTCTCTCTTTTTTTTACTTCTCATTTGCATTCTCTCGCTTTCTCTCCTTCTCGCATAATTCGTGCCTTACTATTTTTGGGCTTCCATTTTTTTTGCCGATCTGTGTAACGTTTTGTTAAAAACCTCGTTGGTTCGTAAGTATCGGACAATATTCACTTGTATCGTCGAGTGTGTTTTTTTTCTTCCTTTTCTTTTGGTAATTAAACCCTTATTTTAACTTAAGCTACGGCGTTAATTAGTGTTACATCTATAGCGTGTGGCCTGCCCGTGCTACCCTTGATCGTGTTCGTCGAGTTTTCAGTTTTTCATTTTACGCCCCCACTTTTCTTTTCGCGTGAATCTTCCCTCGTCATTTTTCTACTTGAGCAGCACAGTAGTCGATTGCGATAACGGGAAAATTATCGAGCGAACGAGCGTTACGTATTTCCAACGACCTTTTGTTATCTTCAATTTACGGTGTTAGTACAGTCGTGATGTATATTGGAATCGGAAAAAATTACAAGAAGGCTAGTTTTTTGACAGGTGATTTTGTAGGTGCCGCGGACGCTATATCCTAGTTTGCCTAAAAATCGGGGTGCAGGGTTTTTTTAGGGGATGGAGGGGTGCAAGGGGATGCAGGGTTTTTAGGGGGTGGATAAATGCCGAAGTACAACTCCTATGAGGTCGGCGCTGAGAGGCAAAATGTTCAGAAAAATCCGGACTTTATTTTTGTCCGCAGCGCCGAAGTCGTGGAAGTTCATTTTGAGGGTGGAAAAGTCGGGTGAAATTTGGACAAATCAGTTTCAATTCGATAACTCTTTACGAAAAATGCATACAATTTTTGTTCAAATGGGAATGTTGTAGCCCTTGGAAAAACGCGTCGATCGAGTATTTATGATCATCCGCCTGCGATAATATCTTCATCCCCAAAAAAATTGTTGAAATATTTAAAAAAAAACGAATTGTTCATTGAAAAACTCAAAAACAATCGACTTTTCGGGGACGGTTTAAATGTACGAAATATAGAGAATAATTTTTTCTATATTTTCGTTTCTATGGACCACCCTTGAATTTTTATTTTTCCAACCCCTTCTTGGAGGTTGAAAATTCAAAATGAAATTCTGGGAAAACTATCGACCGAAAAAAAAGAGATACGAGTTTGGCGCTGTGGGTTAAAGGGTAGCTGAGGGTTCAAGCTACAAAGTGTTCCACGGCGGCAAATTCGTGCGGTTAATAGTTTTCTCAGAATTTCAATTTTTTATTTTCAACCCCGAGAGGGGTTGGAAAAAGCAAAATTCAAGGGTGGTCCATAAGAACGAAAATATAGAGAAAATAATTCTCTACACTTCGTACATTTAAACCATACCCGAAAAATCGATTGTTATTGAATTATTCAACAAACAAATTTTCTTTTGGTATTTTAACAATTTTTTTGGGGGTGAAGATATTATTGGAGAGCCATGATCAAATACTCGATCGACGCGTCTTTTTAAGGGTACACCGTTCGTATTCGAACAAAAAGTGTACCAATTTATCCTAAAGAGTTATTGAATTAAAACTGATTTTTCAAAATTTCACCCCACTTTTTCAACCCCAAAATGAACCACCATGACTTCGGCGTTGTGGACGAAACTAAAGCCCGGATTTTTCTGAACATTTTGTCTCAAGCCGCCAACCTCGTAGGGGTTGTAGTTTGGCGTCAATCCATCCCCATCTCCCTTCATCCCCTAAAAAACTTCGCACCTCGATTTTGAAGCTTGGATGAAAATTTGGATTTAGCACCCTCGCCACCTACAGAATGACCTGTTAAAAAACTAGCCTTCTTCTAATTTTTTCCGATTACGGGGCTTTTCCGCGACAGCACGACTGTACTATGTGGTCGATCGCAATTTCCAAACATCGAATACATCGATGAAACGATGTTTCATTTTTCATTTTTGAGGGCTACGCTCACTTCGATACGTCACCTTTGAGTCATGCGATTTCTTCGTATCGTCAGGTTGGCGAAATCATTTGTGTCGTTTTTAAATGCTTTTATTTCTCCTTTTTCTTCATTCTATTTGGAAATTATTTACAAGAAATCGATATTTGTACAAATACGCATACAAAACCTTCTGCACGTGAAAAATTAAGCACATTTACCAAATTTTACTTTCGCTAGTACTTAGAGAATTTTATGTTGCCTTTTAATGTTTTGAGAATGGCGAATGAAATAACGAGAATTTTAGCTCAATAAAAATGTACAATCTTCAAGTCATTGAGTAAAAAAAATGAGACACTGCAAATTCGTATTTAGTAATATGAAAAAATGTAACCTTACAGTATGAATGAATAATGCAGGTTAACAATGGAGTGATCCCCTATCCATTTGATTTTGGTAGCGTGTATAATAAAAAAATCTAAGTTTTTTTTCATGGGCCCGTGAAGTTCCTTCTGTTTTTTTTTTATTGAATCCTATCTCGATCACGTAATTGCGTCACAATTACGAATCGGTTAGCACAGGCGGCCAGACAATCATCACCCAGTTTGCGTTTTTACGCTTTATTTACTTCGTTTTCAAATCATCACCGCGTCGTGTTCAGCCCCTTTTTTTTAATTCTTCGTTCATGCTTCGTTTTTATGTTCTCACTTACGCAACTTACACAATAAACGTTGGGTGTCTCATCGTTTCTTTTTTCTTCTCGCTGTTTCTTTTCATTTTATTAATTTAAACACGTAGGGCATATCGTAATTAACATTATGTAATTTTACATACTATTTATTTACAGACAATCACATGAATCGTAGGTAATTCTAATATCGTTTCGTATAGTTGTTTTTCCACCGATGGAACTTCCCACCACGCTTATAAATGATCAACTCGATTTCCTCTTCTCGATTATTTTCCTCGAGTTTGTATTCCCAGCGAAAATGAAAAAGCAATTCTTCTCGTCGGTCTCCGTGAAGAACGAGAGTTCGAAACGACAAATTAACCACCACAATGTTTTACTAGTCCCCTCGTTGATTATTCAAGAGCTGAAACTTGTTCAATACCAAAGAAAAGACAATTTTAAACGAAAGAAAAAAAATTTCTCTCGCATCGAATGCGAAGGCCATGCAAGCACATTTATATTCTTTCGTATATACTATTCGTCTCTTGAGATACGCGATATATTTCGGAATATAAAAACAATTCGTGCTGCAGCACATCGGACGCCCGCGAAAGAATCAACAATAAATTACAATTAGGTAAAGTTTTTTGCCCTCAATTTTTTCTTCCCACAAGGTATATATATATATATATATATATATATACACACACACATACATATACATATATACACACACATACACATATATATATATTTATATGGTGTTCGGCGCATGGACTGACACATTTTTTTGGTGATTGGGGGGGGTCATTTGCTAATTTTTTTCACCCTTAGACGCCATGTCTTAACTGTCACGGTATTGAAATATGATTTTTTCTAATTACCCGAATTTTCGTCTTTAAATCGTCATAACTTTTTAATTTGTGGTTAATAGCTCGAAATAATTTTTGTTGCGTTCCGCAATCTATGTTTATTATAAATAAATCATTATTTGATACAATTGGTTTCAAGAAAGTGACTCTTGAGCTTCCAGTCTTAAAAATGTGTACAAGTATGAAAAATTTCAACTCCTTAATTCATAATAAAAATAAAAAAATTATTCTTTTTACTTTTACCACATAATGAATTATTTCCATGACATGTAACATACCGTTGGAAAGGGTATAATCTAGTGAACCTTTCAACACGAAGCCAAGTTCAAAATTGCTTTTAGTTTTTTTTAACGGTGACTTTAGAGGTTGACATTTTTTCATAAATTTACGCATCTTTAAGACTTTGGAAGCTCGTGAGTCATTTTCTTGAAACCAATTGTATCAAATAATGATTTATTTATAATAAATATATATTGCAGTTATTTCGTGCTATTACAACCACAAACAAAAAAGTTATGATGATTTCGAGGCGAAATTTCCGGTAATTAAAAAAAGAACTAAAAAAATATCATATCTTAATTACCGTGACACTTAGGATATAGGGTTTAAGGGTGGAAAAAGTAGCAAATGAGGCCCCCAATCCCCCAAGAAATTGTGTTGGTCCATGTGCCCAGCACCCTGTATGTGTGTGTGTATATATATATATATATATATATATATATATATATATACATACATATATATGCACATGTAAACACATGTGTATACATTTGATATTGACTCGTGTGTTCGCGCATAAATGTGTAAATATTTCGTAATACGGCGAACAAATATTGAACGCGAGTCAATTGAACCAGTTGCATTCATGTTTTGCTTTTTCATCAAAGTGTACGTAATCAATATATCAATTGTAGAATTTTCTTCAACCACTATTCATTGCTCGTCATCTCGAGATTGGATTTTTCCTCTTTTTCCGTATAATTTCTCCCCAACTATCGTTATTTTTTGTTCTCTCTTAATCTCGAGTCGAGATAATTTTGAATCCAGTCGAGACGAGAAGCACACGAGTGTGGAAGTCGATTACGTACACTATCACGTAATTCGCTTCTTTTTTTTCTCTCTTTATTATTAAATTCTTTAAGATGTCGAATCAACGATCTTAATTATTTTCGCTACACAATTATGTATCTTGATCGAACAAGTTTCAATTCTATCGAGGAAGACTCCGACGATCTATACGACATTATCTTTATTGTTCTGGCCATCCCTTGAAAACGTTTTTCCCCTCGATTTCCCGTGAATCGTTTGATTCGTCTGAAAAGACGTTTGTGTTTTTCGATATCATATTCTTGTGGCGGTATACACGCGCAGCGGGGTATGGAAAAGTTCGAATTAGTCTCGGCGCCGATGACATTTCACAAACGTAGCTTACTTTGCACACGCACGCGAGTACAATGCGGACATCCGACGTTCGTCCGGTACAACCACAATTTTGATGGAATTCGTTTATCCATGAAGCCATACCTTTTTTTTTTTAAATTTCAACCGTCGTAACTAGTTTTTGGTTTTTCGTCGACGGTTTACGGATTTTACTCGCTTTCTCCGATGATTTTTCCTTGCAAACTGCATCACGAATGACCTTTCTTGATATAATGTTTCTTGTTGTGAGGTTTTCAGGGAAGATGCAAAATCGAATTCGGAAATTAATTGAAATTCAAAGGGCCACAATAAAATAAACGAGGTGATGTGGCCAATCATAAAATGAAAGTTGTCAGATGACTTTTTTAAAAATGTGGTTGAAGGTCGTTGAATTCAAGGGTTCTGAGCTTCCGGTGGATGGATTAAATTGAAAAGGGGTGGTACGAGGGTTACCTGTAAGACTGGTAATATTAAAATTGAAAAAAATAAAAATAAAACTGGAATTTTTATTTGAATAATTGCTATAAAAAGGAGATCGGGTAATTCTTTAAATAGGTGATTTTTCCGAAAAATATTATCCGATTTCTCTGATAAAATATCATTTATTAGGTTATAAATGATAATGATATTCAGTCGGGGGATGCTGACATTTTTCATTAACACATTTTTTTACGAGCAGAAAATCGTTAAAAATAATTTCCAATTTTTCAAAAATCCAAACAAACCCAAGAATAGGCGTTGAGATGTTCAAAAATGCCCTATTTTATCAAGTGTTTCCGCAAACTTCAAAACCACATAACTTTTATGGGGAGGGGGCAGGGGTGAATTTCAATTTCCCCTGACTAAAAATCATCATATATAATTCAATAAATGAGAAAATAGCAAAAAAAAATTAGGATGCTTTTTCGGAAAAGTCACTTATCTGAAGAATTACCAGAGATTTTACACGTGGTCCCCAACGAACTTACAAACAATCGTGGGACTTGCAAACTGTTTATTAACCAGCCAGACAGTTTTAAAAAATGACGTTTAAATTTTGAGATTCGAGGAAATGGCGTAATATATAAATAAAAAGGTCAAATCAAATATTTTTTAAATTTCCGAGTAGGAATAAATCTTTTAAAAAATCGCAAGCACAAATATTGCAATTAATGGACTTTTCTGCAGATACGTGTTAATTAAAAGTTGTGTCGATGACGATAAAAATGCTCGGCAAAGTTCGGATGAAAACGATTGGGGAAGGGTCGATTGGAATTGATTAAAAAAAACGTGAATGTTCCATCGCTCGTGTTTTCTCTGGCTGTTCATTATTCCTTCACTCTACCTGTCACCCCATGACTCAAGAATGAAAAATAGTCTTGGCGCAATGCACGCTAGATAAGAGCTCTCCAACCTGACCAGTCTGTAATCAAATTTTCAGCCGCCCTTACACCCCTTATCGTGGTAATATACAGTTGGTCTTTTCCAGACATCCCCCGAGTTCATATTTCGAATGGGGGAGAATTAGTCCTGGCAATACGGGCAGAACTGTAGGCTTCGTAACGCCGCGTCTTCCGGCCACCCTCGTCCCTTCCGAGGCGAAAGGGCGAAGAGGCTGAAAAATGTAGTTCAATTGAAATGCCCCGGGGGGTTCAACCGGAAACTCAAGCCTGCTAATAGCAAAATCAATGCCACCGCTCGTTCATGTTCCTTCACATCGTTCACACGCAAACAACCAACTAGAAAATTCACTTTCAAGATTGTCGAACGACGATTTTTTTTATCTTTGTTTTTCTACCCCCCAAGGGGTTCCATGAATTTCCGGCTTTGCGCTTGAATATTCGTGGCTTATGGCCATTGCGATTCTTTCTTTGGGGATAACGTATAAATTTGATACGAAAAAGAAGGAATAAAAGACTCGACATTTTCCTCTACCTCTCGTCCTTTTGAAATTCCGAGCTCTACAATCGATATCGGCGTAATCAAAAATATCTATCACCCTAATTTCTAAAGGCCGGATCGTACTGTCTCCAAATTTAAATGCACACTTGCTTCAATCGCTGCTTTTTCCGTCACCCCTTCGAGTGAAAATAAATTTTTGGTACATCGGAAGTTAAGGGGCCGGGTTGAAATTCCGAATTTTGAATTATCGGAACGCTCAAAAATACGAAAGAATACTACCGCGAAAAATCAAAACTGTGGAAGAATTTTAGCCGAAAGACCAAAACTCCGAAAATCTGTATGGGGCCGGGTTGACATTTCGAACTTTGAATGATCAGAACGCTCAAAACTCCGAAAGAATACAAAACTTCGAAAGAATTTTACACGGAAGACCAAAACTCCGAAAATTTTATCACCGTCAAAATAATTCGGCTATGGAAGTTTTAAAAGTTTCAAAATTTCCTAGAAATCGACGAATTATTTCAAGAATTTATTTTTTATTGAAAAGTGATTTTACGTCAATTTTGAAATTTGTCCAGATAATGTTAGACGTTCTACGTAATTTACAGTCAACTGTATAGACTTTCGCTGGCATGATCTTGAAGAACTTTGTAATTTCGGAACATTAAAATTAGGAATTTTAAATCGTCGGCGCATTCAAAGTTCGGGATTCCAAGCCGCCCATGTCAACATCATGCCAGCTCTACACTTTAGCTGGCATGATGCCACTGTAAATGATGCAGAACGTATAACATTGTCTAGACAAATTTCAAAATTGACACAAAATCACTTCTTAATAAATAAAAAATTTGAAATAATTCGTCGATTTATTAAAAATTTTGAAACTTTTAAAACTTCCATAGCCGAATTATTTTGACGGTGTTAAGATTTCCGGAATTTCGGCCTTTAGTGTAAAATTCTTTCGAAGTTTTTGATCTTTTGGGGTAGTATTTGGGAGTTTTTAGCGTTCTGGTCATTCAAAGTTCGGAATTTCAACACGGCCCCGTCTTAAATTTCGGAATATTGAAATTCGGAATTTTGAACCGTCGGAGCATTCAAAGTTCGGTATTCCAAGTCGGCGCCAAAGTTACGAAGAAATTGAACTAGCTTACAGGCATGAGGAGACATTTGCTCGCCGTTGGAAAATTGTTTAAAAATCAAATCTTCAGATGACAATATTCGACATTATAAAACCAACATTTTTTTGCAATTTTCCCGTTTTTTTTTCAAAGTAAACAATTCTGAATACAAAGGTGAATTTGTTTTCAGTCGAATGCATTTTGTTGCGCTTTAGATGCAATTCAATATTACTTCGGATCTTCCAAAAGTGTAATTTTCCTCGAAGTATTTTGACAATCCGGAGGTGAGAGTCTCAAACTCTCACTACCACATTTCTCTCTCTCTCTCTCTCTCTCTCTCTCTCTCTCTCTCTCTCTCTCTCTCTCTCTCTTATTTATAATTAATCTCGTAACTCTATCATCGCATTCGGTGGCTACTCTCTCGCCAAAGACTGATCGTATAGTATCGGTTGGTCGAAGTTTATCGTGACGTTCGTCGAATGGAGTTTCACCAACAAAAAAAATGCTAAAATCGTGATATTATGACAGACGAGAAAATCGAAGAAAAACGAAAATTTGCAAACCAGCCTGACGAATCGAACGATAGACCAACGCAATGTTTTCAGTCGCAAAAGAATTATTTCGCCAACTAGCGATTGGTGCAACATAAAGGATGTTCAACTGAGACGGAAATCAGCAGTTCAATTCCATCGATAATCCAGCCGAAACATTGCATCACGGCATTTCATTGCTCAATGTCCGAAATAATTTGGAACGTTTCTACAGCATTTTTTTTGTCGTTAAATACTACATTGTAGAAAAATAACGTTGGATGAGGGAAAAAAGGACAACCAATGGGAATTTGACTCGGAGAGTCGGAAACCGAGGCGCGATGGATACATTTTTTTTCTTTTCCTACCATGCATTCCCCATTCTCTCCCTCTCTCGTTCTCTCTGTTCCTCTACTAGCTGTTTCGCTCAAAGACAATCTCGTGGACTCGTGGATGAAAAAAGACCACGAGACAGTCACCCGGTATAAATTTCATCGATAAATTGATGATGCACATAAGTGCATGCATTTTTTCCCGGCTCAAGAGATAACACCACTCTAGGATTTTGGAAAAATCGTTTTTTTTTGCTTAAAAAATACTTTGGGGTCATAAAAACAATATGCAATTGCCCCTGAAGCGATTTTTTTTAAAGGTCCAATTATCGATTTTGCCGCAGCACCTCGGACTTCTTTCAGGCGCCTCGTACAACTCCAAACGCGTTTTTCTCGAAACCACTTTTTTCAAACTGGGAGGACGGATTACTCGAACACCTTTGCATGAATCGATTTGAAATTTTGACAGTAGCTTCACAATTATATTCTCTATGGAAGTACGTAGCCGTTTTTTGATTGAATGTAAACGTTTTTTTTTACCAACAATTTACTGCTTATTTTTTGGGCAACAAAATCGATTTATTTCTTTCAAAGTGCGGCATTTTTTCAAAATTTGATTTAAAAAATCCCTACGTAGTCCCATAGCTAATAATATATAGATTATAATTTTTTTGGTTTTCCTTCCAGGTTGTACTTTACGAGAAAACCGTCCTCCCGTGAAGCTATTTGTAAAAAACGCGTTTTTGAAGATGGGCTCTGTCGCCGGAATTTTGTATGACAATTATAATAATTTTTTTTTATACTTAAATATGTGTTAAATAAACCCTTTTGAAAGAAATCCTATTCCTTTTTTCATGCTCCCAAAATAAATTGTCAAAGTTAGGCCTTATTTTCTGCCGCTAGAGTGGTGTTATCCCTTAAGTAGCTCTGGATATTCGTGAAGTACCGGACATTAGTTGTGACCGCCACAGTCCTACGGCCCGTGAATCAGTGTTCCTTTTTCGTCCTGTTTCGATGGCCGCGCACGACACTCGCGTAATTTTTCATTTTCCTCCAATTCCGACAGTCCCGAAGCTTTTTTCCTCCGAATTTTCCACTTGATTCGGTCGATTTTCCAGCACGATGGGATGGCGCGCAACGACATGGTCGCGCGATTTTTCCGAGGACGTTTTAACGAGTGACGCCTTGATGATTATCGTACGATAGGTAAATTACCGCTGTATGCGAGACGCAACGATCTCTGATAGGTGAATAATGCCATTGATATTAATACGACGAGGACGAAAATACGCCGTCCGTGATTCGATGACAAGCTGACGGAGCCTGCCAGCCACCAAAGGGCGCGACAACCTCCGGGTGCTGCGCTTATCCCTCTTTGAATGGCCGCCGGATGTTCGCCTGGAAAAATGAATAGTTAATGAAATTCCCGTTGAGACAATCCTATCGCTTTACACTAGTCATACCACTGATCACACTTGGGACTTGTACAATTTATATTTTTAACGTACGCAAAAAAATAATTCGTAATAACGAAAATTTGACATTTGTTAACTGTTGAATGAATGTTCTCATTTAAGGGGAGAGTAGGGGTTTGCACTTTTGAAAAATCGATTTTTTTGTCTTTTCTTATAGTTAGACATTTCAAGAATATAATCCCAAAATTTCAAGTCAATCAGAGCAAAACTCTCGAAGTTATGACTATTTAGTCCCGCTCCTCTAACACTGTAGCTCCGACTTCTCTAAACTTCAAATAGCCCAGTCGAATTAGTTTAAAAAACGGGCAAAGATTTACAACAAATTTTAGCAGCAATTTTCTTTCGGAATTCGTTGGGGGGGGGGGGGTCACTGGTAGTCTAAATTCAAAAAAAAATAGAGGTACCAGACTTTTCACTTCATCCGCCATCTTGATTTAAAGGGTTATTTTTTGTTTCTTGAATAACTCGTTCATTTTCAATTTTACACGCAAAATAATTATTATAAAAGTTGTTTAAAATTAAATTTCCTACAATTTTGATTCTCAACAATTTTTCGTAGGATCTATATTCTTCGATTTATACCTCAGAAGAGCGAGGGGTGAACCTAAGTATTCTATTATCGCGTTTATTATTGATGTTGTATCATTATTTTTTCTGTCTGTTTTTGTTGTTGCTGATTGTCGTTGTAAATTTGATGTGTCTAAGTACGTGCGTACTTAAGCCTCTAGTCAGGATTCACTCGAGGAGTACGAGAGAATAATCAATGATAATTGACATCCACATCCATAAATACTTCAGCAATTAGTGCAGTAATTATGAATTGAAGAGAACCTAAATTATAGGAAATTCCAAACAACTTTGGGAATAACAATTTTTCGTGTCAAATGGACTTTTAACGAGTTATTCAATAAACGAAAATTCTCCCCCGCTCTTCTCAGGTATAAATCGAAGAATATAGATCCTATGAAAAATTGTTAACATTCAAAATTGTAATACCTTTAATTTTAAACAACTTTGTTTATAACAATTTTTCTCGTAAAATTGAAAAGAAGCGTCATAATACAATGATAAGATTTTACCCCCACTCTTCTCAGGTATAAATCGAAGAATATAGATCCTACGAAAAATTATTAACAATCAAAATTGTAGTACCTTTAATTTTAAACAACTTTGTTTATAACAATTTTTCTCGTAAAATTGAAAGAAAAGGTGACAATACAATGATAAGATTTTACCCCTACTCTTCTCAGGTATAAATCGAAAAATATTGATCCTACGAAAAAATTGATAAGAATCAAAATTGTAGGAAATTTAATTTTAAACAACTTTGTTTATTACAATTTTTCGCGTAAAATTGAAAATAAACGAGTTATTCGATAACAAAAAATTCACCCCCTCTTCTCGGGTATAAATCGAAAAAAATCGATCCTATGAAAAAGTTGATAAGAACCAAAATTATAGGAAATTTAATTTTAAACAACTTTTGTAAAAACTATTTTGTGTGTAAAATTGAAAATGAACGAGTTATTCAAGAAACAAAAAATAACCCTTTAAATCAAGATGGCGGATGGAGTGAAGTCTGGTACCTCTACTTTTTGAATTTAAACTACCAGTGACCCCCCCCCCCCCAACGAATTCCGAAAGAAAATTGCTGCTAAAATTTTTTGTAAATCTAAAATACTAATTCGACTGGGCTAAAACGCGTTTTTCTCGAAATCACTTTTTCAAAGTCCGTGTTCACTGTCATTTGAAAAATACATAACCGATTTATTTCAAACTTGGTACACACTTTCTACATATAAAATACCTCCCCCCAACGGTTAGTTTGAGATTTTTTTTACTTTGAGGGGGTTTCCACCCCCCAAACGGCGGAATTTTTCATGAAAAATAGCACTTTTCACTTTACATGACCACCAAAAATGTATAAATGAAAAAAAAATTATCAAAGACCGTTGGGGGAGGATTTGATGATAATTTGACTAAATTTTAATGGTACTTGATTTCAGATAATTTCTAGCTGAGATACCGTGAACACCGCAAATCGTGTTTTTCCAAAGGCGTTCTTGGAAAAGCTTTGTCACCGGCTTGTTTGTGGATATTTTCGCGTACAAATTTCACAGAATGTTCTTGAAATAACACTCAACAATGTACAAAAGGTTTCAATAAATTTACTCTATCCATATAGATGAAAAAAATTCGCAAAAAAGTGTTTTTTTTTTTCACGCTGAAACCCCTACCCTTAATTAGAAAAATGAAAAAAATAGTTATTCCAACGATTCGCGCAGTATTTCTAGGTTTGATATTTGGCAACATTGGTTCTATCTCCGTCTCTTTTTACTCAACCAGGCGAGTTTAACCTCCATGCTTTTCAACGTCGATCTGTCAAAACAATGTCAGGTGCGGGAAATATAAAGCACTGTATTCGGGCCACGACTGGTAAAAAGGGTGGAAAATTTGTGTCGGCGAAATATGTCGGTTAAAAATGAAATATGTGTGGAAATTCGAATGAGTGAGATGAGGTCAGGACTACAGTCAGCTGTTGCCTTGCTGTCACGTCTCTTTATCGTAGCAAGTGATAATAAATTCAATACCGGAAGTTGGAATTAAACTTGATATTACATAAAAATTAGGTCAATAAGCGTAATTTTTTGTGAGAGAATTGAATTACTACAATTGTTAAGTATGTAAATCTGATTATTTTTACGAATCTGACGGATTCCCACTATTATGTACACTTTTGTAGCGACCGGAAATTGGGTTTTTGTATGCCGTCACGGAATTTCTTTACAAAAATACGCAATTTTAATTTTTTTTCTCTGTAATTAGATTCATAACCAAACCTAAAATTTTACAGGGACGATTGTTACTATATGTAGTAAAGCTCAAAAAAAAATGAAAATTCTATGGATTGAAGCCTGGCGATAGGATTACCTTAACGTGCATGTTACTTTCTCGTTTGGGCTTTCGCTCTGCAATAATCGTGTTTCGTCGATGATTTTTGTGATCCTTGAGCAAAATATGAGGGGGACATTTCTATTGTCAAAGATAGCAGACGCGCTTGACGTCACGATTTTTATAGAGCCAACAGGATCGTATCGAGATTCTTGTAAAATTGGGATTTATTGTGCTTCTCTTTATTGAACGTCAAGATAATGAAGAATCGATGCCTTTGAAGGATGTCTCCATGCTGGTTTTTTTTATTGGATGATTATTTGTTTCCTCTTTAATGACACATGCCACGAGTTTCGATTTTAAGGTATTCCTTTCACGAACCCTAATATCAAAACAATTAATTGATTTTCGTTTATAATCAAGTAAAAATACATCCTAGTATACTGGTAAAATTTAAAGCCAAGTTACCGAGCTTTTCACGAAAAAAGACGAGTCCAAAAATCGTCTCATTTGTACGGCACATTTTGGAGATGACCACGGTGGTCACATTTATATCTGACGAGCTGGCGAACATAACCTTACTTGTCCATGAATCACTTTTTTACAGGAGAGGTCAAACAATAAAATAACCAAACAGAGATGAGTCAGAATTTTTAAGCTTTAATATATGGAGGCTCTATCAAAATGTAAGCCTGGATCTGGCTTTAGTTTAAGGCGCCAGTCCACTTTGAAAATTAAAAAAAATCGTAAGCAAGCAAGACTTGATGAAATCGACGCTGATGAGCAATCAGAAGGGATTTTGTACGGTGCAGAAATTGCCGATTGAGTAAAGGTAAGAATTTTTTATAGTATAAACTGCAAACGCGTTTTTCTCGAAACAACGTTTTCAAAATCTAGCTCCACCGTATCTAGAAAACTAATAAACCGATTTTCTTGAGCTTTGAACCACATATTGTAAACATTCGCAACAAGATGAACCTCGAAGGTTTTAACATTTTGATTTTTACTTTTTTTTTGCGAAAAACTGCAAAAAAACGCGTTTTTAAAATACTTTTTTTCGTTTTACATCTGCCATTTTTTATTTTTTGATAAAACTTTATATCCGAGGGTCATTTTGTAGCTGGTGTCATACCGAATCTAATGGACTTTGATTTTTTTGTTTCAAACAAGCCGTTGCCGAGTTGTGATGGTGCTACCTAGCCCACCTATTTTTGAGGCGTTACGTTAAACTATAGTTTTTGTAATTCAAAATGAACAAAAATGAATAAAACATTTTTTAAATGTATTTCAAGACTTTATTCATCAAGCCCGACCACTTTTATATTTATATCTTTTATAAAATCCTCAAAATATCGCGAAAATAGCCTTTTTTCATGGCTCCAAAGTGGGCTGGCCCCGCAATAAAAACCCTAAATACCATGTGTTGATTTTTATTTTTATTATGGGCAAGTCCGGTTTTGAATGAGAATGGTGGACAACTCCGCTTTTTAAGGAAAATCGTATGGACATATCCGGTTATGAAATAAAACGGATTTTTTTATTTGAATATAAATTTGTTTTTTATTGTAAATTTAATAATCCTACACAAACTCTCCCATGTCAGGCTCACAACAATCGCATTCAATGACATCATTGTCATCACTTTGGTCATCTGTTATTAATTTTTCATCCACCTAGCCATGGACAAGTCCGTTTCTGCTTGAAAGGTAGTTTTTAACCAATTTTAAGGGGTTAAGAGCCGGATTCAATGGAAAATATTTTGGGCACTAATAAAGGCCTGCTTGCAGAACGTGGAAAAAAATGGATGTAATGTGGACTCCGGTTTTGTTGGCCAGCTCCTCATCTAATAATTGATAGACTTGATAACTTTAAATACCCGATATAAACTGCTCACCGTGTATAAAAACGTCTGAATATTCGGCAATGACAGTAAAGACAGGGGCTCACCGAATTTTTGTAGAAAATATTTCCGATAAAACTTAGAAAAATGTGACTAGCAGAAGAATTTTCGTAGACGCGATTTTTCAAAGAAAATGTAAAAACGTCTGAATCTACTAAATTTGCGCGAAATTTTTTATTCCTGTTTATCGTTGGGTACAATAATTGGTTGTGACTTATTTTTAGTGAGCGCCACTGTAATTGACTAGTGATTCATAAAGGCCCTGCTACTGCCTCCACGAAATACGGCCCTCCGCAAAAAGAATACCTTAAGGCAGCATTCTAGTCTAGGAATTTGAAAAAGTCGTTTTTATCGCATATTCGTGAAATGTGGACTTTTGAGAGAATATATCCTCAAAAGGAAATTTCGAAATTCCCAATATTTAAAAAGTTATAGCGATTTGAATACGGCTTTCGGTGAACTTCAGAAACTTCTGGGGAAGCTAGAAGTGCTTGCAAGGCAGAACAAACGTTTGTAAATTAGCATTTCAAAGTCGAGGAAGGCACACTCTGAGAGGCAGAAATAGCCGATTAATGTAACGTAAGTATAACATGTAATATGCCATTGTACCGGTTAGATTGTTGCGGTTTTTTTAAATTGCACTCTTAACGCGTTTCCTCGAAACTACTTTTTTCAACCTGGTTGACATAAAATCTTGAGGGAATATATCCCTCTACCGTCTTTACCTCGGGCACTGTGAAATTATTGTTATTATAATGTAAAATAAATGTTTATCTTTGAGAAAAATAGGACATAAAATTAACTTTTTTTTCAGACAGTCGTTAAATTTATTTTTCTCTTCGGTACGCGCCATAATGTCACTCTTATTGATCAAGAAATTTGGTTCCATTTCTGTTTCAGATTAATGGAAGCTTTGGAATCATGTCAACGACCTCAACCCTTTTTCCTACGGCTATACTTACCGGCCCATCACTTTTTTATTTTTTTCTTAATTTTTTGAAACATCAGTAAAAAACTGTCAAGAAATTGATGCTAAAAATATTTTTTTTTGTCAAAAGTTTGCTAAAAATATTTTGTGTTTTTTTTGTCAAGCTCGCACAAACGCTCAAAATTGAGGCCTCTAGAATAGAATACCCTGTTATTCTTTTACTCACCATTGAGAACATGAAGAGTGACACTCGCGCTGTCGAGATTACTTGGACTGCAGGTATAATTCCCCGAGTCATCTGGCCTCGCGTTGTGAATGACCAGGCTACTGTCGAAGCCGGTTTCGGTTTTCGTTGGTGGATGAATGTCAAGCTTGCCATAGTGATCGCCCAACAGTCGATCACCCTTGTGATACCAAAATACGTACGATGGCGCCTCGAGTGACTGATTTATTACGCATCTGAGGGAAACCGTGCTTCCGGTTCTGACGTACCTGTCCCGATCACCCACTATCTCGACCTTTGGCACTGTCAAGTACATCGTTCATCAATTTAGTATTCCACTCAGCGATTTAAAAAAAGCAATAAATCAATGTCATTTCAAGTAACTTCGTTATCACCCGATAAGTATGGTTTCGCTACTCATCAAATACTTTCTGTAACCAGAAAATGTATTATACCGACTGTTCGTGGGACACTATCGAGATTTTGAAAAAATCGGACAAGGTTCCGAAACCTCCCTCCGGTCGAGCTGAAATTTTGTACAAACCTTCCTTTTAATATTTTAAGTCAACCCCACAAGGGATTTTTGGCGACGCGCAATCGTTTCTGGGTTTGTGTTTGTTTTGGATTGTTTGGGTTTATATAGCTAGGAATTATATATAGGTATGAACGGAGACGTAGCAGATATAGATATAGTCGGCGGGCGTTAAAAAAGAACATTGAAATTCAATATCTCGAAAACTATTGCGAGTCGCTAAAAATCCCTTTAGGTGTTGTCTTAAAATATTAAAAGAAAGGTTTTTGTAATATTTCAGCGCAATCAGAGAGGAGGGGCGGAACCTTACCCTTAAGAAAACTTGAAAATTCAATATCTCGAAAACTTTTGCGAGTCATCAAAATCTCTTTAAGGGTTGTCTTAAAATATTAAAAGGAAGGTTTGTGCAAAATTTCAACTCGATCAGAGATTGAGAGGGGGGTTCGGATTCTTACCCTTAAAATAAAAACTTTAAAATTCAATTGCTCGAAAACTATTGCGAGTCGCCAAACTATTGCGAGTCCCTTCAGGGGTTGTCGTAAAATATTAAAAGTAAGGTTTGCGCAAAATTTCAACTCGATCGGAGGGGGGATGGAACCTTATCCAAAATTTGTACGAAAAAGTCACATCCAAGTGCACATTATTTATATTTTTAATTCCGTGAGTATCGTGATATACCGGGTACCCCTTTTTAATTTTACACCTGATTTATCTCGAAAAATATTGCTTCTATCAAAGATTGGACATAGTAAAACTTTTAGGGTTCAAAGGAGACGTTCAACAATTTTTTTTTGTTTGCCTCAGATTCAAAATGGTGACGTTAAGATGGCCGACATGTTTTTTTTTATACATGATATAACGGAGTGGGGAGCCGCAGAGACCTAATTCTTGTTTGGGTTTGTTTGCATTATTAAACAAACCCAAACAAACTCACCCACAGACACTCTCACTTACACTTATAATATTAAAGATTTTCCCTCCTCGTGGTACATTCTGGATGGCTTTAAAATAGTAAAAAATGGTGTTCTAACCTAAAAATTATGGGCTTTATAAAAAAAATTCTACAAATGCTATTATTTTAGGCCTGACAAATTTGTTAGTAAAAAAATAATGTTTCCGTTTAAGAAAAACATGTCAGCCATTTTTTTCTAACGTCTCCTTTTGAACCCTAAAAGTTTCGCTATGCTCAATGCTTAATCGGAGCAGTATTTTTCGAGATAAATCAGGTGTAAGATTAACCTAGGCCACCCAGTATAAATATATTTTTTATTGTTCGTTTTATTTTAGAAATAACAGAAAACGAATCATCACTCACCAACGACGTTGAGATGAACAAAGTGACTTGTTTTCGGCTCGGTCGAGATTTGACACTCGTAGTCACCTTCGTCTCTTGCCTGTACGTATTTCACCTGCAATTTCCACGTTTCCGAGCCATCGACGAAAATCGCCTGAAATCTCTCGTCAGCGATGAACATGACTCTATCAACTGACAGAATGTGCGCGTCCTTTTTCCTGATCCATGACACCTGCAAAAAGAATATCCCAACGCCCCGGCCCCGAAAAACAATCTTTAAAAAAATTATATTCTCACAACGAAAAGTTGAATATTTTATTATTTTCTGCCAACGAGGCGTTTGTGATTTATCGTGAACTGGGAGAACGTAATAGGTAAAGTTGGAAGTAGTCAGGGGTTTGGGGTTGTTATACGGTGTATTAATAAAAAAGGAGCGCTAATTGCACTCTTTGAGAAGAGTTGTACTCGAGGATTAACGTGCTTGTACGATCTAACGTTCATATTTAATTATAGCCCGAGATACCGTCGAACATTGTACATAACAGTATACGTATCTCCGTATAATACACGTACTATTACCGAGCAACTGTGTAAAACGTATTACCTGTATAACTTTACCTCTATCAGCGTGATTATTATAATTTGCGTGCCACCGGATACTTTACTGGAGCCAGGCACTAAATTTTCCCGCTCCTGCGTAAAGGTCAGTAGCATATTCGAGTGTGTGTAGGTGCGTGTTTTTATCTTTCTGATCTTTCCATGCAAATATCTCCCATTTTAATTTTTCCAATGAAAAATCATGCATTTTTTGGAAATATTTTTTTTAATAAAGTTATACTGTTTTTTGGCGAACACCTCAAAGTACACGTGAGTATTTTTCGAGTGAAAGCACCGTGGAGATTCTAGGTGACTTAAGTTTTTCGAAATGGAACCGAGGCTTTTTCTTTAGCTGAGTTGTAGCGCATTCTTGTACGAGTTCATTGGCCGAAATATGACTGTTTTCAGAGAGCATTCATCACTTGTCACCATTTGCGGCGGGAGTCAGAATTAGAAGGTCCGAAAAATCGTTTTTTTTTATTGCTTGAGGGGAGGGTAGGGGTTTGCACTTTTGAAAAATCGATTTTTTTTGTCTTTTCTTATAGTTAAACATTTCAAGAATATAATTCCAAAATTGCAAGTCAATCAGAGCAAAACTCTCGAAGTTATTGACTATTTAGTCCCGCTCCGACTTCTCTAAACTTCAAACGCGTTTTTCTCGAAACCACTTTTTCAAAGTCCGTGTTCACTGCCATTTGAAAACTACATGACCGATTTATTTCAAACTTGGTACACACTTTCTACATATAAAATACCTCCCCCGAACGGTTAGTTTGAGATTTTTTTTACATTGAGAAGGTTTTCCACCCCCCAAAATGGCGGAATTTTTCATGAAAAATAGCACTTTTCACTTAACATGACCACCAAAAATTTATAAATGAAAAAAAAAATTATCAACGACCGTTGGGGGGAGGATTTGATGATAATTTGACTAAATTTTAATGGTACTTGATTTCAGATAATTTCTGGCTGAAATACAGTGAACACCGCAAATCGTGTTTTTCCAAAGGCGTTCTTGGAAAAGCTTTGTCACCGGCTTGTTTGTGGATATTTGCGCGTACAAATTTCACGGAATATTCTTGAAATGACACTTAACAATGTACAAAAGGTTTCAATAAATTTACTCTATCCATATAGATGAAAAAAAATCGCAAAAAAGTATTTTTTTTTCACGCTGAAACCCTACCCTTCCCTTAAATCCCTATCCCTTCCCTACCTTCCCTACCCTTCCCTTAAATCGATAGATAAACTATCTACGAATATATTTACAAAGTTATAGAGGCCAGTTAAGACCTTAAAAACGATAGATTTTTTTCAAAGGTACAGTAAATATTTTAACATCTCAATAATTTTTTTGTCCGAAGAAAAATGGTTTTAAAACTTTAAGCGCGTTTGAAACCATATTTTCCAAACGGAGCGGACTCGTAGCTCCTAAAATCTTCAACCGATGGACTTTAAATTTCAGCTGTAGCTTCTTAGATAGATTTTCTAGCGAAGTACACACGATTTTTACGATCGATCAATATTTACGGTTTTTGTAAATTTTCATGAACAATTTTTTTTCGAAATGGTGCAAAGTCTGCACACATAATTATTTTGTAATAATCGTGTGTATTTCGTTATCAAAACTCGTGTAGATTAAAAAAAAAATGTTTTTATTGTTGTAAGTGCTCATGTGCGTCTCTAACGAGTTCGCCCGTGGAGGCCCTCAAAAGAGGCGTTCTTTTTCTTCCAGCCACTGGGCCGCTATTTTGTATTTTTTTTTTTGGAAAAAAAATTATTTGAGCACCTGCAGATATGAAAAATGAACCCTCCAAACGTCATTATGAATGCTTTCCGACCATCCAAAGGTATATTAGGCCTTAACAGGCGTACCTATGCAATAGACGCTTAAGTCGATTAATGATTATGACGATTGTATAACCCGCTAGTTTCAAATGCAAGTATTTCGTACAATAGCAAGAAATAAAGTTAAAAAAAACTCATTTCATACTGTTATGATCGGTCTTATTGCTATCATTATCTAAAACCGATATGGTGGGGAATTAATTCATCGTAATATCGTCGATCAATCAATTTAAGATAATAGTTGAAATCTGCTAGTCGAATACAAATCAAATCATTTCCTCGATTTTCAGATGAGGAACCATTTAAATAGTGCTAAGTGATATTAAATTATCTTGAAAGGCTAATATTTTATAGATTAAGGGTAATCTTTTGTCTAGAAATTTGAAAAAATCGTTTTTTCTTTGTCTTTTTTCATTTTACTGCAAACCTTTCTGAACACCTCTGTGAAAACCATTTAATGATACTCATGAAATTGAGCTAATTGTAGAAATGACAGCAACTTTAGCCGCGTCTTTCCTCAGAACTTTCCTAAGAGCTGAGGGTTTCCATTCATTGTAAATTTCTTCATTTCGTCATTACTCACAATCCTCCAAATGAAAGGAACGACACAAGCGAGGGAGAAATCCGTGGGGAGAGAAAGAGAGAGAGAGAGAGAGAGAGAGAGAGAGAGAGAGAGAGAGAGAGAGAGAGAGAGAGAGAGAGAGAGAGAGAGAGAGAGAGAGAGAGAGAGAGAGAGAGAGAGAGAGAGAGTGAGCGAAAGGAAAAAATGAATATTCATTATGAAAAAAAAATTTAATGAAATAAAACACGCAACGTACAAGCGCTTTGATAATTAGGACGTAAATTTATCGTATGCACAGAGGGTACTTGACAAACAATATCGGATATGGTGAAAAAAATAAAATAACATTTACTCAATAGAAATTTTATCTGAATCAAACGAGCGAAATTCAATTTTTCTTGTGACGCTTTTTTTGTTCGTTGCCTAAAATGCATTCAAAACTATATAATTAGTTCGCGATAATTTTTTAGATAGTTCCCATAATATATTATTCTCGGCTAACAATATATCTTTTGAATGAAAAAAAACTCTTATTTTTATTATGTTATTAAAGTCAATGTCGTTTTGTTTGGACTAATAAATCCGATTGTTTACACCAACAATTTTACAATTGAATCAACGAAATTTCATTCAACAACACCAATGATATTGGATCAATGATATTTTTTCTCAGTGCAGGACTGCGCCTGAGATACGTCGTTCTCCACGTGTGAAGAACCTCATCTCTAGATACAAGCACCATAGCCTTGCCCAATAGCCTTCCAACCACCCCATGTCGAAAATGGAGGGCACGCATACGTTCAGCGCAACTCTCAAAATTGAATTCATCAGCTATTCCAATAAAAACGTAGCAGCAGCAATCAAAAACCAGCAAAATCAGAACCGCAGGAAGTTTCACCTTTTAGTTGTCCTTGCTAAACTTATATCCTACTCCTTCCAGCACAACGCATCGTTCATAACACCCTGGAGCCTTGACCGAATTGCTGCAAATGAGGGTCGCTACACCATTTTACATACTCGTACAGGGGATCATGCCTAGGTCCAAAGCACTCATAAAAGGTTTACTTTCGAGGTAATCACTTGCATTGTACTATACTAACGAAATTGTTCTATGAGTTAATTCCGTGGTCACGGACCTGCAATCAGGTTTTTGGTTCCTGGACAAAATTTAAGCTTCTCCTAACAGGTGTTTGTGTTTGGAAAAAAATATTGTCACCTTAACCAAAAGTTTGCAGGTTCGCGACCGTACGTCCATACAACATTTTTTTCGGCGTAACATCAAGGAGGTTAAAGCGGTCCAGTTGAGTGAAACGATAGTTTTCGAAATGCATACGAGGTATAGATTTATTCTGTAGATGCTAATTTTTCAAAAAATATATAATCAAAGAGCAAAATTATGCATTTTAATATTTTTATTACGTGAATAAGAAAAACTTTTACGTCGCTATCAAATTGAAAAAGTAAACATTATCGATGGTTATTATGAAAAAATTGCGTTTGTAAATGTTTTATACAACTGAAAATGAAATGTTGAGTCATATTTAATTATGCCCATTTATATTTATGTCGCGAATTTGACAGAAGTTGGCAGCAATCCTCTTCATTCGCCAGCCAAGATTCGTAATCTTGTATCAAACCTTGATGGTGTAATATTGAATATATATAGTTTGCCATAGGCAAGATGGGTTTTTTCTTCTAAATCTTTACAAAGGTTTGCGTTAATCTGTTGCTATAAAAGGTTTATCTTGGTGCTAAATAGCCAACAAAATTACCTCACCCGTAGTGTAAACGTCTTGCCCACCTAACCGCACGTAAAATTTACATATATTAAACTATTTTTGATCACTGGTGTTTTGCGGTTAAAAAATTCCCGAAAAAATGTCAAGACTTAGTATAGTTTAGATAATAACACATATTATATATATATATATATATATATATATATATATATATATATATATATATATATATATATATATATATATATATATACTTTTTAATCTTGGTTTTTGGCTAACGCTCTAACCTCCTTAAGAGCCCATTTAGCGCGGCTCAAACTCTGACAAGTACCTTAAAATGGGGTTAAATTAACATTGAGTGTAACTTCGACACTGTTTGGGGCTACTTTAACAGAGCATCAAAATACGGTTCAAATGTGTGCGCATTAACATGTGTTTAAATTTGTTGTTCAAGTGAATTACAATGTTGCTAAAGTTGATTGTAATATTACTCAAGTTGATTTTGACCTCAATGATAAATATAAGACTGATCACTGCCTACAATAGTACCTAACCTAGGTACTTGATATTTTTTTGTACAACGTTTCCTCAATAAAGATCACAATTTGATTGTAACAAATGTTGTTTTTCATTTACTTCCATGTATAATGCAGAACATATGAAAAAAAATCGTCAAAATGATGTCAAAGTAACCCTCAATCTTTGACACAAGTTGCATTTCAATGCCTTGTCAAAGAGACCACACTCGAGGTTAGTTCGACACTTAAAAATTATATATATATAATATTATGGGGCTTGACTTTCGTATAGATTTGATAGCCAAGGACACATTGTTCTATTGGAACAAGAAAGTTTTTCAACTTTAGGATGTTAAAATTGTTACGTACAAAAACCTTCCAAAACCTGTTCAAAGTGCCCTCATTTAACAGTAATCCATGTGCACCTTGGCAACCCCGTGAGCCACATCTCAGATGGCGCATCGACGAAAAATTTGCATCCGCACGCGCTTACAGTAGCAAGATGACAGAGCAAACCGAAGATCAAATAAATAACTGAAATGAGCTCAACGCTCATCCCTGAGGAACGCCAGGCTTAACTCCAGCCCAGCTAAAACTAGTACAACTCAATTCAAGAATCACTAGAAAGTCTCCAGCAAGGTATGATTATACCCATCGCTCCATACAACCCTAGGAAACGAAAGTCACCGAGCTTGCTCAATAGCACATCATGGCCCACGGGATCAAAAGCCGTCGAAAAGTCGAACCGCACAGTCACGCTTTTCTCATCTATGCCTCGGCGCACATAATCTAACACATGCATCAAGGCCGTCTAGGGCCGGAAGCCCTTCCTGTATGCCGATTGAAAAGGATCCCAGAGATCATTCAATTGATATCGGTCTATATGCATGTGAAATTGGCATTCTCACCATTGGCCTTTCCAGCGTCTTTTTTCAAATTAGCGGCAAAGTACTGTGCATGAGCCAAACAATAAAAATGTGGAGATCCAGTGGCGAAATGACAGGGAGAGCCATACGCATTCTACACGCAAAGGAATACATTTCATACCAATGGCATCTAAAGAGGCGTGACGTTGAGGAATCTTTACTCAGATTGGGTCATCTTTGGGAACATGTTCAGAGTGACATCCCGGAAATGGAAAGCAGAATGAAACGTCATGCTACACACGCATAGACTACCCATTATTGGCGATGGACGACGAGTACTTATTTGATTCCTCAATGAGCACGACAGGCGGATGACTATGCCCCTGAGACCGGAGTACTTTCAACAGTCGCAGACGGATCCACGCAAGTGGAGAAGCTGCGACAGTCGAGATCCAATAGAGGCAGAGGTAGGAGAAAGGGGCGGCAATCAAATTAACGGAATCCACACGCAATGTTCCGGAACAGTGGCAATAAAAGTTCTACCACGTGCCGCATGGAGTTTCGTGCTTCAATTACCGGTGTACATTCGCAATGGTGTAAAGGAATCGGCCAGAGAACTCGTCTATTCTCAATTTCCAGGGAATTCAACGACTTTTTGCGATCTTCTATATCCTGCAGGGGCGCAGTGAGAAAAAATAAACGAGGAATGCGGCGAGGCTTGAGTGGTAACGCGCAGAAGAATTAGCAGGTGGGATGATTGACGGAATGATTTGATTACTCCGCTCGTTACGTCTCGAATATCCTTTCGCAATTAAAAACTGTCACCACCCGTGCAGAAATGTGACCTGACATTCCCTACTATGTGTACGGCCCTGACCAGACTTGCCTTGTCTGATTTACTTGACCGGGCCCTCCCATAGAACAAACCGGGAAGATCGCGAAATCGTTTCTCTACGGCTTACCCTCTATGTTTGGAAATTCCAATCTTCTGGCCGGGATACATTGTGAGCAAGTACATCTTCACGTAATGCCTACCCGGCCAGAACATTGACATGTTCTGAAAAGTAGACTCCACTTTCTACACGTCTTTAAGAACTAAATAAAATCTACTTTGCTTCTCACCTCATCAAAGATAGTTATAATTGATTGGGATGAAACTAATACATCTGTTGTAATTCTATTCATCATTAAAAGCATTCGTTTCATCAATGATAATCGATGAGGATAACGATGCTCATAATAAATACCGGGATTATTTATGATGAGCATAAATAATCCCTCATAAATGAAGGGATTGTTTCCCTTCAGGGATTGCAAGGGATTGAGGCCCTCATAAATGAATGAATGCCTCATAAATTATTTTATGAGGCAAAAAAGTAAAGCCGGTCATTCGTTGTTTCTGAACGCTTTGTCGTCATGTCGCACAGTAGGAGAAAAGCCCAAAAACCTGGCCAAAACCTCAAATGACCTTTGACGGGAATGAAAATTGGCTTACAGGGGTTTTCAAGGTCGCTGATTACGAATCTGAAAGCCAAATTATCGTAAACAAAATGGCCGATCCAATATGGCTGACATGAATGTTAAAAAGTTGCCAGATGTCGACAAAAATTGGTATTTACGGGTTTTCAAGGTCGCTGATTACGAATCCGCAAGCCAAATTATCGTAAAAAAAATGGCCGATCCAATATGGCCGACATGAACGTTAAAAAGTTACCAGATGTTGACAAAAATTGGTATATACGGGTTTTCAAGGTCGCTGATTACCAATCCGATATCTATTGTTTATAACTTGCAACAAAGAGCTTACAGCAAATTGTTATAAACAAAATGGCCGAGTATCCTGCTAAATAGATAAATTAATATATTTAAAAAAATCATCATAATAAAATAAACGTGAACAGTGTATTCTACGCAATTATTATTTTTATTTCCAAAATACATACGGAACGTTTCAAAAATAGAAAATTTTATTCTTAATCAAAATCGTAATCGGAGTCGGAGTCGGAGTCAGAATCATTATCCGAGTTTGTATCTATTACAACTCCCGGCACGGCTTCAATCTCGGCGCAAAATTCGTCTTCTGCAGCAGTCACTTTAGGAGCGATCAACATCGCTACAGCTTCCGGCGACAAACTCTTCAGCTTCTTCTGTGGTAGTCTTCTGACACTTGAAATGTACGGATCAGAAGTAACTAAGAGCCGATGTAAAACATCTTCCATAGTTTTAACCCTGGAACTTTTTCGCGCAAAATCTTCTCGATATCGTTTGATGTCTTTGTTTCGAGCTTCCTGAGCATCTTCGGATAATTGACCGATTGGTAATAGAGCATGAGTTATTATCACTGGACCATGAATTAATAGTTTGTGCACCGAAGTAGGCATGGAGTACCAAGGGTATAATGCAACGGTCTTTCTTGCCGTTTCAATAGTCGGCAATGCCGTTTAATACAAAAACTTGAACAATGTACATTATTTTACCAAATAAATAACCGCAATAATTGAAATAATTTTAAAAAAATTAGACAGAAAATATTGACATGGATTTGGTTAAAAGAAAGCTTTGCTTACTATATAATATATATATATTCAAATATTTTATTTGAATGTTATAACATTTCATTCATATTTAAGAAATTTTTATGTGGTTGATTTTAATATGTATATATATATATATGCATACGTATATATCATAATTAAATCACAGAAAATTTATATATATATATATACACATACATATATATTAAAATAATTTATTTCAAGCGTATAACAGCCGTCTTGTCCGTTATGATGCTACTTCACCCATTCTCAGGTAGAGGCGCAGAGGCTGCTCAATAGTGCCGCGTGCACGCTCGGCTACCGCACGATGCGAAAAAAATCATAACGGACAAGACGCACGTTTTCCGCAGGTAACTCTTGTAAATTTCGAAAGCTTATACATTAAACTAAAGGCCGAGACTAGGAGCTTTGCAAAATGTGACAAAATATATAACTTTTCGGACCGTTGAAAATATAAGTTTTCAAAATTATTCAATTTTATTTATGCCGACGGCTATACTACATTTCAATCATTTATACATAAACTTTAGATTCAACCGATGTAAAAACATGTTCTACATACCTCCAGAAGTCGTATCCATGTTGCAGAATTGAAATTAAACCCGTCACTTTAAAGTTATGGGTTTTTGAAGTCAGCGTTATTTTCGTCTGTTCAGCGCGTGACACGTACACTCTTCACGAACACTAACTGCCAACTGACGCTGCGGCGCAGGTATACACTTAAAGGGCTTTCCCTTCCACAATAGAATGCAGTTACTAGTCCTCTACCTGAATGACTACTCAACTGACCCTATTTCGAAAATTTATTTTTTGGGGTTTTGGCCAGGTTTTTGGGCTTTTCTCCTACTGTGATGTCGGGCAATATCAATGTTCTGGCCGGGAAGACATTACCTAAATGTATTTCGCCAACAATCCGCCAGGTGGCTACAAGCGAAGCGCTTCGCGTAAGCAAGGTACCATCGTACGAGGATAAAAGTTCGTCCTGTGAGTTGTACCACGTACAGAAGTGCTATGCTCACAGCGTGCACTTTACGCTTGTGATTTTGCGATACTTGTGAAATAACCCTTTGCACTTTAGTCCTTTTTCGCTCGACTAGTGACCTGTGCACGTTTTTCTGTCTATTTGCTTATCACGAAATGCGAGCCAGCGTATGTATACACTCATATATTACCTTGGCAAGTAGCTAACCAACCAACAATATGTTGTCGAAATACTAAATTGAATGCACTCCCGATTTTATCTCCTCAAGAATTCCAAAAACACTGAAACGTCATTTTCAATTTTCTCGTTTGTTCCTGGTTATTTCCCGCTCTATTCCCTACAACTTCCCTGGTCATCTACTGCTTGTTCTCCGGCCCGTTCCTGATCAGTCCCCCAGAGAGGGAACGGCGGGTGGGGACTTAGCCTTAAACCCGTTGCGTTGCGAACCTATACCAGGGTAGAAGGCCCGGTCAAAGCCTGATATTATCTAGGGAAGGCTGATCAGGGGCAGTACTTTTGCCCGACTCAAATTTCTACAAGGGCAATTCTTTCCTACGAATGTCTGAACGTTTCGTATACAAATTTGGAATAACGTTGCAGAAATTTGCGACTTGTGATGCTCCTCAAGACGCAGTAGCAACCAAAGAAAAAAGGGTTCAACTGACTTAATAGTCAATAAGCTTGAGTAAGCAGACTTAAATAAGTTAAATAGCAGTACGACCATGAAGGTAGAACATCTGAAAACATCAAGCTGGAAAAGTGTTAATTTCGTAGCGAGTAAATGAGTGTATTTTGATATTCAAAAGTACAGGAAGGCGTGCTATGGAAATTTGGAAGAAAAAAACCTTAGAAACAATTTTTCGGAAGACCGTTACTATGACGGACAAATAAATCTTTGCATCAAAAGTTTTTACAGTTTTGCCAACTTTTGGGGGAGTGAGAGAGGGAGGAAGAGAGAGAGAGAAAGAGAGAGAGAGACCGATGCAATTTTGCCCAGTTCTCTTGTGCCTTTAGGGATAAAGAAAACGGGAGCGAGAATCTGGAAATTACGAAGGACTGTCCGTCTATCCTGGTCTTTTTTTCTCGTCATGGCTCGTGAAAATTAATTTCGCGGGACTCTTTACCACATAAAAAAGCTAAGGTCCACTGCAATCTTTCAACGGTTTCTCCCTTTGCAGATGTCTCTCACTCTTTCGCCGTCTTCCACTCTTTGTGATTCGCTCTTCTCCCCCAACATTCTTTCTTTTTTGTCTCTTGTTATTTTCAAAGCTTTGTTTAAAAAAAAAAGTTAGAAAAAAGACGATTTGCGATTCATACTGGTCGTGTTTCTCAACAGTATCCAAGAGCTCAATGCCCTATATTGCTTTATCGCCGCGCTTGAAAATCGATCCGCTGAAGTTCCGGGAGGAGGTCACTTGCACTCCCTCTTTGTATCTCTCTCTCTCACTGTCCCGTTCTCGCTTTTTCTTCTCAAACTCTCTGTGTGTGCGCGATACTCTTTGAAGGAAGAGGATATCGGTTTGCGCAAGTTTATCCTGTGAAATCGACGATACCGTCGAAAAGAGCAGAGTTGTATCTGTCGACGAGCCTTCAGTCCCCATCAAGGTACGTGTGAGCTAAAAGCTTTTCTAGTACCTCGGAAATTGCAATTCCCCCTTTATACGTGGCATAAATGAAAGAAATCAGGCATTCAAATAAATCACATTTTTTTCGTCGATGTTGATTTTTTTCCAATAATCCCAACCACGCACGTTCAACCTAATCGTCGAATCGAATTCATCGGGGGCAATCTGTGGTTGCGATTGGTATAAAAATGCGCCTCGTCCACGTATATGCTCTTTGGGCGGTCCAAAATCCTCGGCAATATCACAAGTAATACGCGATGGCGATAGAGCGCGAGGGGGGGGGGGGGGGGGCGACTGCAAGCTCCGGTTTTTTGGATATCGGTTAGAAATATGACGTTGCGTGTATATATATGTAAAAGAGATACATATTTACGAGAATTGAAATTCGGAAAATTATTCCCCCGGCTATAACTGATGACCCAGTTTGATAGGAAATGAAGGAGTGGTCGAACGATTGCGGGAATATCCGAGATTATAGCACAGCGCACACAGCTGACCAGGATTATTGGTTCCTATGGCACATAGATACAGATAGATGTATACGAACACGTGCGACGTTTCGAGGCTCTCATGCCGATGCTTCTTCCTATATACACACATACACCCACCCAACATACATATTTATGTAGTATTCACGACATGATAGAAATGGGCTGATCAGGGGTTTCGCTTTCTCCATATCGAGGTATGGTCAGACTCCATGGACCTCGAACATTCCCGATGCTCTCAAGCTTATTGATCAACCTTAAGGTATTTTTTTTAACCTTTTCACAAACCCGAATGTTCAAAAATTAACTGATTTTCGTCTATAATGAAGTAAAAATATATCCCAATATTTCATCCCAAAATTGCATACAGAGTTACCGAATTTTCATCGAATAATGACGACTCTAAAAATCGTCTCAGTTATAGGGCACTTTATGGATATGACACGCTGGTCACATTTCTATTTGAGGGGTCTTCTCACTTTAGATGCTGAAAAAGGCTGTTTTCGTGATTTTTTTGGATAGGTTTTTAATATAGATATTCATATAAAAGTTATTACACTTAGTAAATACACTTTCGAAAGACACAACAAATTTTTTTACATGTATTAATGTATCCCAATAAACTTTAAACGCGTTTTTCTCGAAACAACGTTTTCCGACGGCTTGTTGATAGAATCGTCGAAAGTGCTGAACCGATCCTTATGAAAGTTTAACCACATATTCTGTACAAATATAGCTATAGCGCATATCAAGGTTGTTTAAATTTTGATATTTACAATTTTTTTTGCCAAAAATGGTGAAAAACACGTTTTTTGTTGTTTTTTTTTCGTAATATATCCGCCATTTTTTTATTTTTGCTCGTATAATAATGAAAAATCGTATGATATACGATATAGCCATTAACATACTGAATCTAAAACCGTTTGATTTTTTGTTTCGGATCATCCATCTCCGAGGTTTCATCAACAGCGCACACCTACCATTTTTTTAGGTCGTTTTTTTAACTACTATTTTCGTCTATAAATAGTGACTTGAATGAATATTAAAAAAAATGTATTTCGAACGTATATTTATTAAGTGTAACAACGGCTACGTCACATCTGACCCGACGACAAAATATCCGCGACAAAATATCCGAGGACAAAATATCCGAAAGACAAAATATTCGAAAGATAAAATATCCGAAAGACAAAATATTCTCATGACAAAACATCCGCGCGACAAAATCCTAAATCTCGTCCACCACATCAACGGGGTCGCGCGCAAAACACCTTTGTGGGGTGTGTGAGATAGTGGGGTGGGGGCAAAATACGAGCTTCTTCATTGCACTTATTTCTTTATTGTAAAGTTTTTGTACACTTTAAACTGTAGCACTACTGACACTACAAACTGACAGCACTACTGACACTACAAACTGACAGCACTACTGACACTACAAACTGACAGCACTACTGACACTACAAACTGACAGCACTACTGACACTACAAACTGACAGCACTACTGACACTACAAACTGACAGCACTACAAACTGACAGAATAAATTTCAACGGCATGACTGTACACTTTAAACTGTAGCACTACATACACAGCAGAGAGAAAAACATTGACTGTCTCATGAAGCCAGTTATCCTAGTTTAAGAGTAATAACGTTAATCATAGATTTAATTACCGACAGCGGATATAATATCGGCAGATATTTTGTCTTGCGGATATTTTGTCATGAGGATATTTTATCCTGCGGATATTTTGTCGCGGATATTTTGTAGAGGATATTTTGTCGTCGGGTCAAAACGCGTGTTACCGTAACAACTTTTATATCACTATTTATAATATAGACATATCAGAAAAATTCATGAAAATAGCCTTTTTATCGTCTAAAGTGAGAAGACGCCGTAATAATTTGTGCACTAAATAACTCTAGATGCCTGATGTAAATTGCTCACCACGTGTAAATATTTTTTATGGGCTCGTAACGACGATAAAAACAGGGGATCACCGAACGTTCAAAGAAAATATGAATCATAAAACTTAGAAAAATGTGACTGGCAGAAGAATTTTTGTAGCCGCGACTTTTCAGTGAAAATGCAAAATTTTCTAAATTTACTAAGTTTGGGCGATTTTTTTTATTCCAGTTTATTGTTGGGTATAATAATTGATTGTGAGTTATTTTTATCAAGCGCCTTGCTTATGCCCCGAAAAATGTCAGAAAAATCGTTTTTGTTTTATTGCTTAAGTCGATAGATAAACTATCCAAGAATACATTGACACAGTGACAGAGGCCAATTGTAAATATTTTCGAAGATACAAGGCCAAAAGTAGAGAAGCGATTGATATTCGATATTGATATTTCCTCCTATTGAAAACTGAAGCGTGCTTTCTTTCGTTTTCATTTTCACGATTTTTGCCTATTGGCGGACATGATAGCAAAAAAAACTAAACGACCTATTGAATCAAACCAAAGTTTATTTTCTTCAGTATGAAAATGTCTTCTAAGTGAATTAAAAAAGTAGTTGGAAAGTTTTTTAAAAATAATTTGTATAACACGTTAAAGTGTCAAAAGAAAATGGTGGCGTTATAAGGTATTCCTTTAGGCGTAATTTGGAAAACTGCTCGTGTTATACCTAAACTTTTAAGGTTATCGCGTAAATAAATTACTGTTTTTCGGGTAAAAATTGTCGAAAAAATTGTCAAAAATATGACAATTTGATTACAAACTCTACTTAACGTTTAATTTTGTCCTTTTTAATATTTATATATATATATATCCTTCCAATAATGTTATAGTGAGAAACCTCCCAAAATTTCAGCCAGATCAATGAATAACTTTTTGAGCCATGATATGAGCATTTTTTAAAAGACGCCTAAAGGATTACCTTATAACGCCGCCATTTTGTTGTGTTAAAAAAGAGAAAAGAATCAACACTTGAAAGTTGTAATAAGATAATGTCAAAATGTTTAAATGATGCGATTATTTTATCACCTTTAAAAAAAATGTCGGGCGTCTGAAGGGATTTCCCCCCTTAAGCTGCGTTCTCAAATGAGTCACTTGCACTCTCTATCTTCTTCTTCCTTTGCGCTTCCCCTTCCACTCTCTTTCTTCTACGCTTGTATCTATGTTTTAGCATTTCAGCATTGAGAATGCTTTTAGAACTGTATATGTTTGTTGAGGTAGGATGGGTAAAGGGCCGCGGTGTAGTCCAGTAAAAAAGACGAAAACCCAGCACTATTTAGCGTAGAATATGAATTTTTGACTGGAGGTAGATGGTTGCATACTGAAAGTAACCCCAATAAAATGTCCCTCAACTCGCCTCAATCGTAAGAAATGGGGGTTGAAAACTTATAAATCGCTGTATCTCGATAATTAATCGCCCGATCAAAAAAGGTGTTAAACAAAAGTTGTTTGGAATAATAAAATTCGTATAAAGTTATCTCCCGTCCAACCCTCTATCTTTGAAAATAGCGGCACAAAGAGGATTCGAAAATTCGGGGTTGATGCGTGTGCGAGCGGAGAAGACATGTCGCTGCATCCGTGACTGGGTCAGTGGTGCTCTCGTGATTTTGTGCCGCTATTTTCAAAGATAGGAGATTGGACGTCAGATAACTTTATACGTATTTTATTATTCCAAACAACTTTTGTTTGAAACGTTTATTGATCGGCCTATTAATTATCGAGATACGGCGATTTTAAAGTTTTCAACACCTATTTCTTAGGGTTGGGGCGAGTTGAGGGCCATAATTTGATTGGCTTTACTTTCAGTATGGAACCATCTACCTTCAGTCAAAAATTCATATTCTACGCTAAAATCCGCTGGGTCTTCGTTTTTTGACTGGAGTATCAGCGGGATGTCACACGAAACTACCCCCACTCCACTGCTACCGTGTTGTAGAGTGGGGGGAGGTTCCACGTGCCGAATGCCTGTGTTCGCTTAAAAAGTGGCCTCTCCCCACCTAATTTTAAGCTTATTATTCATTTAAAAATTATATTACAACTTATATTAAAAATATGTTACAAAATTTATATAATAATTGTTATACAAACAAACCCAATTATATACCTCAATGTATCAACATTTTTTGAAGAATAATGAAGGCCAACTCATATTATTTACATGTACCTGTTTTTTATGACCCGAAAAATCTGATTGTATTTTCAGTGCCATGAAATAGTTGCACTTTGTGTAATATCTGTAGATTTTTACCATCCTTATCCTGTCATTTTTTCCATGCCGTTTTCTCTTTTGTTTCTCGTTCAAAGTCTCCGATTCCTCTTGTCAACTTGTTTGTCCATCTCGTTCACTGTGTCACTAATTCTTCCCATCGTCACATCGCTCGGTCTTTTCTCTCCACCCTACCTCTTCACTCAACTTTCTTCCGTCGTTTCTCTTCCCCGTATTTTATTTCGCTTCTGTTCTGAGGCATGAGAGCGCGAAAAGGGCTGGCGCTCTTATCTCAAGTTTCCCTCTCGAAGACCCCTTGACCGTCGGAATACTACCCTTAGACACGAGAATATGGCCTATCGCACCCCTCACTTTATCCGAACCACTATTATCGAGAAGAGTCGGTAGCTGCTCTATGTGTATGTGTGCGTGTGTAGAGGTATGTATGTGTATGTGTGTATGTGTGCGTGTCAGAGGCCTGGCTTCGGATACATATGTACATGTATCCGAAGCCAGGCATATGTACATATATATATAAATCTATGTTCTTTTTTTACCGGACTGTGCACTGAGTAAGCAGGAAATGTTCTCATGGCAGAAGAAAGTACAACAGGAAATATTTTCCTACAGGTCTTACGAGGGATCAGCCATAAGAGACCAACTAGAAGGGCAGTGAAAGTTTAAAAAATACCAACCAGGACGTACATTTGTGTTATGCTAAGTGTTTGCTGAGCTCAATTTCGTTTTGTTCTTGAGATCAAAGTTTGCTCGCCAGTTTTTTACTACTTTCTGTTTAGCTCTTTCGAGACTCTCGGACCGGAAAAATAAATGCAATAACAAGACACAACACTACGGCAAAATACAACGATAAAGAGGAAATAATGCCATTGCGGAACATGGACATTTCAGAATGCTCTGATGCTTCGTTCGGTCTACACCCAGTACCAATGTATGGGACATTCCACGCCATTTCATCTAGCCCGTGACCCCGACCATTTTTGGTTTTACTGATTTTTTTTCGTAAAATTGTACCCCTGAAAGGAATATCCACACCAATTTTTAGATTTTTAGCTCTTCTCTTTAAGGAGCTGTAATTTTCCAAAAAAATTTGATTTCGGAAGTTTTGGAAACGTTTAAACGCTGATAACTCCTGATCTAATTCAGATATCGACAAATGTCACCATATAATTTTTTTCATTTTGAAGCATACTTTCGTTCAAAAATATGAAAAGTTGATAAATTATCAATGTCAACGTTTTTTTTGCTTCTGAAGTAAAAACTATTTCTTTTAAAGATGATTGCCATTTTTTATTTTGTTCTAAAGATTCTCTGAAATAAAGTGACTCATCGTATGATTTTTAAGACCAGTCTCATCGTTGGCCCATTTATCCTTCAATTTTTTTTCAAGTGACTCGTATTTGTTAAAGATTTTGATCGTGTTAATCGTGAACAATGCTATTAATGATTTTGTGATTTTCAATTCCGCTTCGTCAGGCCTGAAACGTTTTATTTTTCGTGTGTGCTGAATTTAACGGAAAAAATTATTTTTTTAAATAATTTTTTTCGTTAAATTATACACAAATTAAAAATAAATCGTTTCAGGTCTGAAGAAGCCGGATTGGAAATCACAAAATCATTAATAGCATTGTTCGAGATTAACACACTAAAAATCTTCTAAAAAAAATATGAGTCATGCGAAAAAAAGAAGGAAAAATGGGCCCGTGATGAGACTAGTCTTAAAAACCATCGAATAGGTCACTCTATTTTAGAGAATGTTCAGAAGTTTGAAAAACGTAGACATTGATAATTGATAATTTTTCCATATTTTTTAACGAAAGTATGCTTCGAAATGAAAAAAAAAAAAAAAACAAAGTGACATTTGTCGATATCTCCATTAGTTCAGGAGTTATCATCGTTTACACGTTTCCAAAACTTCCGAAATCGACATTTTTTGGAAAATAATAACTCTAAAAAGAGAAGAGATAAAAATCCAAAAATTGGTGTGGATATTCCTTTCAAGGGGTACAATTTTACAAAAAAAAAAAAATCAGGAAAGCCAAAAATCGTCGGGTTCACGGGCTAGGTGAAATGGCTTGAAATGTCCCACATGCATATTTTAATTAAAATAGTATAGTCACCGATTTATTTCCTAGTTGGCGCACTTTACAAGGCAAGAAAGCGTGGGTTCCAAGCTGGGCGGTGAAGTTCTCCGGGTTGTCCGAATCGAAGTATGGACCTGGATAGAGGCCCGTGTATCTCTTTACCAGCGAGTGCGATCTCGTGCTTACCCCTGTGGAAAGTAGTACGACACTATGAGCGAAAATGATACATGTGCAGTAACGATCGAAGTGGCAGGTTAGTTTGGCAATTTGCTTTGATTTGAGGTGTTTCAAGTAGACGAAGGCATTGGGAAAACAAAATACACCAAAGTGGCCATTGACGTGGATAAATACGAAACAACAAGTTGCAACCAAGTACTTTTTGCTTAGGAGCAGCTTTTTAGAAATTTGAAAGCTTTAATGCTGACAAGGAACATCACTTTGGTGTCCTCCTCCAATTTTGTCGAAACTTTTTTATGTGGAAGAGTATCAAAAATTAAGAGACACGTATTTTTTTATCTACGGAAAAACGGTTTTAACGGGTGAAACGCACCCTCAAAAATGGGGTTGTTTTTCGTTTTTCGTCGATAACTCTGTAACGGTACGAGAAAAAAATTCAAATTGCAGCAATGTTTATTTTTTTGTGTACTATACATTGGAGATGAGAACGATAACGTTATCGACGAAAAGCGAAAAACACCCCTATTTTTGAGGGTGTGTTTCACCCCTGAAAACCGTTTTTACGCCGATAAAAAAAATACGTGTCTCTTAGTTTTGTATACTCTTCTACATAAAAAAGTTTCAAAAAAATCAGAGGAGGACACCAAAGTGATGTTCCTTGTGAGTGCTCATAATTGAGGAAGAACAAGTAACAACTTGATTCCAGAATGACGACGCCTATTATGATTGTTTTCGGACGCCCACTGCATCAAAATACGGTGAGAATAAAATCCTTTTTCGAATTCAAAGATTTAAGGCCTTACATACGCGAAAAGTTTCAAAATCGTTCATTTTTTTGTTATTTTTTATTCCATTAGCCTGAACGGTTAGGAATATTTTAAGGCTTACAGAATTGAAAAATTCCAAAAATTGTTAAAGTTTCAGCATTTAGAGCGTGTTACACATACCGCGCGGCGTGCGCGACCGCCAACTTCAAAGCCGTTTTTCCACGATTCACTTTTTTTGAATCTTGTGAAAGTTCCAACTCTTGAACGAAGGTTCAGAACGCTTTGAAATTTTTACAACATATTCTTAGTATCATCACCTATCGTGTGAATCACAGAAACAAAAATTTAAATGACACAAAATAAATGTTTCAAATAAAATACCGACAGAAATTTGAGTAAAACATTTTAAGTTTCGAATTTTTATTATAATAATTTATTTTATAATATCGTTGGTTCACACTGAAGACACATTCATTTTGCATTTATAAATATTTTCATTTTTTTCAGACACCCACATCGATGCCGGGAACTTTCACCATCGACTCGCGCACAAAAAAAAATACATTGCTTTATTACGTTATATTTCCGTCATTTGTTAATATGCCTGATTTCTTTACATATACTTAAAATGTGCATAAATGATCTGTGAAAAAAATGTTGCCAATATATGCGCCATTTTTTTAACCGCGTCTAGAAAAGTACCTTCGAAAATCGCCGAAATCGCGTACATAATGCCTTAATGGAATTCCCCATTGTAAAAGCCAATTAGCAACAGCTGCAATTGGATACAATCATTGATATATCGCCAAGATTACCAATTTTTTTCCTTCGAATCGGTTTTTGAAATAAAGGAATTTCATTATCACGATGGTACAAACGATGGAACGAATTTCCCCCGCGATCAGGTGTGTCCACTATGGGTAAATCAAAACTTTGATTGCCGTTTCACCAACGTATTATTCGGTGGAACTCTGAGGATATGCTCCAATGTTCCATTGCGATAGAATTTACTTTACGTTGAAATTTATCTTGCAAACCGAGCAGAATGGAGGGCGTTAATTTTCATATTTATCTTCATTTCGATTATAAATGTTTAATAAGCTTTCTACTCGTCTTTTCTCGATGTTCTCCACCTGAGTCTATCTTCTTATCTATACGTGAAGAATGTCGCCAGAACCGGAAGTGCTCTCACGAGAACACGCCCGGACTAGAAGCAGCATCCGTCCAATAAGAATAATCCCGCCTCGGAATAATCCAATAATACTTGGTGAATCCCACTTCCGCCCGGGCATAAGGGAGAGAATTTACAATACAGGTATATCCAGGAGAGCAAGCGCGAGAGGGAGAGAACATTTCGTGAAATCTGTATTTTTTCCTGTTTACTTCGCTCTTTCTTCCTATCGTTCTCTCGCGTTCGTCTTTTTTTTCAGAATATACTATGTACTGCACACATCCTACATTCTGATTCTACTTCCATACACTTCACGGCAAATCCTATCACGCCACTTCTCCCGACCTCTTTTTTCCATTCTATAAAGTACATCTATCTATATACTGTACACTGGGTAGTACGACACTATCAAGGCGCGGAAATAGATACTAATCCCCGGGATTCTGGGTCCGAGGATTCCTCAGACATCGTGTGGGATCAGGAACGTTCCGTTTCTCGCATTGCACCAACGTTGACGCCCCCTCGAGATCTTACCGCTCCAGCATTCTTTTACTTCCGCTAGCGTCAATCCTTACGTTTGCATACTCTCCAGTTCCGTGGAATTGGGTTTTCGTGGTTTTTTGAATTCGACATTATATCTTGATATAATGTGGCCAAAAAATGGTTTGACTAATTAATTGTTACCAATTGTATATCGGTCCTTTTTTCTTATAAGATAATGGGTTTTAAAATTGCAACTTTTAACAATGCAGGGTCTGCATTGGTCGAAAGTCAGGTCACATAATTCGTCGTACCATTCTATTATGTTTAAAAAATTTTGAAAGAAAAAGAAATTATGTATAGATAGCAAACTAGTTTGGGAGAGTAAAAAAGTTTGGATTACCTTTACTATTCAGTTTTGCGAAAAACGTTCAGTAAAGACAGAATAATTCTCCGTAAAAAATATTTGTCTCTTATAATAAGAAAACATATGGCAACACTGCGGAACAGTATTGTTCAATATTTCGAGAAAAAAAGTTATCGTGTTCCTAAGTTATAAACTTTTATCATAAATAAAATGCTTGCGTTAAAAATGTTATTATTTTATATTGCTTATGCTATCTTCATTAGGAAATAAAAGTGTTGGTTGATTCATAACTAATTAAAAACTTTGTTCGATTAAAAATTACTTACAAAAAAATGTGTGTTGCGGTATTATTTGAAATATGCCGCGCAAACTTAAGTCATTGGATACGTGGAACGATGCGGTGTTGCCATATGTCTTCTCATTATAGGGGACAAATGTTCTTAACGGAAAATGATTCTGTGTAAATTTCAATGCAGACCCTGCAGTGTTACAAGCTGCAATTTTAGTAGTTGCCATTTTAAAACCCATTATCTCCCAATGTAAATAGTCGACTGTTCTAAAATTTCACTTAAACATGCATAATAATATGAACAATGCGTGGTTAAAATTTGAACAAAATCTACAGACATCAAGAGCGTGCGCTCGTTCTACCTTAAGGGGTGATCTCACTTTAGACCCAAATAAGACTATTTTCATGAATTTTCTTTGAAAGGTTTATACTATATTATCGATATTGATATAAAAGTTACACTTAATAAATACACTTACGAAATACATTTTAAAAATATATATTTATTTAAGTCACTATTTATAGACAAAAATGGTACTTAAAAAAATGTCCTTAAAAATGGTAGGTCTGCGCTGTTGACGAAATCTCGGAGATGGATCATCCGAAACAAAAAAAATTAAACGGTTTTAGATTCAGTATGTTAATGGTTAAACCGCATATCATACGATTTTTGATATATGCAACAATAACAGAGTGGCAGAAATTTTTCGAAAAAAAAAACAAACAAAAAACGTGTCTTTTCACCGTTTGTGGCAAAAAAATGAGTAAATATCAAAAGTTAAAAAATCCTTGATATGCGCTATAGCTACAGTTGCAAAGAATATGTGGTTAAAATTTCATAATGATCGGTTCGGTAGTTTCGAACATTTTATCAGCAAGCCGTCGAAAAACGGTGTTTCGAGAAAAACGCGTTTAAAGTTTGTTTGGGTTACATAAATACATAAATTTTTTTCGTGTATTTCGAAAGTGTATTTATAGAGTCTAGCAATTTTTATATTAATATCTATAATATAAACCTATCTAAAAAATTCATAAAAATAGCCTTTTTAGCGTCTAAAGTGAGAAGACCCCTTAACATAAATAATTGGACTAAAAATATTCTATAGACAAGGTGATAAGAATATTCTCATTGGCTACCCTAAATTAGTGCACCGATAAATTCGTCCCAGGAGTATTGACGCGTTATATCTGAGTAGATAAACATTGTCTGCTGTTCTTTTTAAGAGGGAATGACACCTCATCGCGCTCGGTATGGTAGAACAATTATAGATTCCCAAAAATCTTTGAAACGGCTCTGCAGATCCCGACGGAACTTTGCCAAACGACGTCAAATAGATAGACGAATAGCTGTCAGCTCCTCAAATTTTCTGAATTTGAGGAAAAAAAACTAGATTGGCTTATAATAAGTCAATCTACATTTTTTTCTCAAATTCAGAAAATTTGAGGGGCTGACAGCTATTCGTCTATCTATTTGACGTCGTTTGGCAAAGTTTCGACGGAGTCGGAAGAGCCGTTTCAGAGATTTTTGGGAATCTATAATTGTTCTACCATACCGACCGCGATGAGGTGTCATTTCGTCTTAAATGGCTTAAACTATGTATGAACATCACAAAGATGGTCTACGAAAGAAATTTTACGCAAATAAAATTCAAAATGAATTTCGAGCTCATTTTCGACGCGCCTCCGAGCGCTCTGAAATGCACAAAAAAAAACAGCCTAGACGGTGAAAATAGCAATTTGCAGTCGTTCCAGTCGTTACACAAAAAAAAATACAACGACCTAACAACTGAAGACCTAATGAGAAATTGCCTCGGTGCGTACACGCCGAATTCAAATGAGAACTTCAAAACCGTCGTATGGACGGCAGCTCCTAAATCAGTTTTGAAACTTTGAACGCATCTTTCTCGAAACCACGTTTTTAAAATCGGGAGAACGCATAATTCGGCCAGCTTTCATCCAATTGGTTGACATTTTAACTGTAGCTAGTTAGATGGATAGATTCGCTTAAGAAGTACACACAATTTTTACGATTCAATAACAGTTCTCAATTTTACAACCAAAATAAGATCGATTTTTTTGGCGAAAAAATATTTCTTCAAAACGATGCTATTATGCAAAGAAAACCATATTTTTTAAATAAACGTGTGTGCTTCTCCAGCCACACTCATGCAATTGACGCAATTTCTGTTTTGTTTCTCGGTGCTCATCAATGATAGTTCCGCGTCCTTCCGCAGGGTGTATAAAAAAAACGCTCTTAGTGTACACGACTGAGTCGTCTTTTTGTATTTTTTTGTTTGTACATTTTTTGTAGACTTCAACACATGTAGAACAAATCCTCAAAACCTCATTTTAATTGCTTTTGAAGAGTTCTAAAAAATCTACAGACATTACACAAAGTACAACTATTTTATGGCATGCAAAATACAATCAGACATTTTGGGTAAGAAAAAACAGATACATGTAAATAATATGGGTTGGTTTTTATTATTGCTAAAAAAAATTGATACATTGAGGTATATAATTAGGTTTCTTTGGGTTTGTTTTGGGTTTGTTTGTATAATAATTGTTACATATTTTTTGTAATATATTTGTTATATAAGTTGTAATGTAATTTTTAAATTAAGAAAAAGATTAAAATTAGGTGGGGTGAAGGCATTTTTCAAGCCTACTACTACAACACAGTAGCAGTGGAGTGGGGGTAGCGATAGTTTCGTGTGAGATCCAGTTAACTCAGATCCCTATACCCAGCCTACCTCAACAAACATATAAAGTTTTAAAAGCATTTGTAATGCTAAAATCCAAAAAATGTCTAATTTTTTGGTGAACTACATAGACGAAACGCCTGAAGGAAAAAAAATAGCCATCGACGACACTTTTAAAAAAATCGAATAAATTTGAGCAACCGTATTTGGCGTCAAATATTTTTGCATACCTAATTGAGGAGCAGGCGAACAAAACCGGACTTGTCCACACTACGTCAATTTTTTGTTTTTGTGGTCTTCAAGCACTCATTCCGGTCCTAAAAACGTCAAAATTTGCTAAAAACTGCCGTTTTTAGGGACGAAAAGAAAAAAAAATGTTTTGTCCATGTGGACAACTCCGGTTTAGTTCGCTTGCTCCTTAATTACTGTCCCAAAATATACAGGGTGTTTAGCACATGGACCATGTTATAGCACCAAATCACTTTCGTTGTATTCTGCAATGTATGCTTATGATAAATAAATCATTATTTGATACAATTGGTTTCACGAAAATGACTCATGAGCTTCCGAAGTCTTAAAAATGCGTAAATGTATGAAAATATTAACTTCTCAATTCGTTATAAAAAAATAGTAGCCATTTTGAACATAGCTTTGTTTTAAAAAGTTCTCCAGTTTATGCCCTTTCCAACGGTATGCTACATGTCATAGAAATCATCCATTATGTGGTCGAAATAAAGAGGATAACTTTTTTTTATAATGAATTTAGGAGTTGAAATTTTTGACACATTTACACAATTTTAAGACTGGAAACTCGAGAGTCACTTTCTCGAAACCAATTGCACCAAATAATGATTTATTCATAACAAAAATATATTTCAGAATACAACAAAAGTTATTTCGTTCTATTACAACCACAAATAAAAAAGTTGTAATGATTTAAGGGGTTACACCTATTTGGAATTTTTGAAAAAATCGATTTTTCGTTTTCGACGGATTCTTTTGATATAATGTTTCAAAAATATTCTCGGAAAATTTTAAGTTGGTCTGTTGAAAATTGGGTGAGTTATGAGCGTTTTTATCTACCCACATACCTGACGTAAAACTTTAAACGCGTTTTTCTCGGATTGACTATTTCAGAATTAGTGACCAAAATATCCCAAAAACAACTAAACCGATCTGCTTCAAATTTCACAGACATTTTTTGCATATCAAAAGGCAGTCCTTAATCGTAGGCATTTTTTTCTATGCATACTTTTTTTTATATCAAGGAAAATCGAGTGTTTTTTTCACCGAAATTTCGACGGTCACTTTCGATCGATGACCATTTTTTAAAAAATCGTTATTTGATTGACTCCTTCGATTAGAGACTAGATAATACGGTACAAAAACTAAGTTCATTTGGTTTTTTGATTTCAGATGATTTGTTCCCGAGCAAGAGTAGTCACCACGGAGGATCTTTTTTGCACATCGGTCTGTGCAATTTACTGTATCTCCGTCGTTTATAAATATTTCCGACTAAAAAAACTGTCAAAGATACTTGAAATGATACCCTCTACTATGAAAAAAAAATTTAACCTGCACCCATTTCCCAAAAAAAATTGACGAAAACACCTCTTTTTTTCCGGCCGCGAACTAGGTATAACCCCTTAAAGGCGAAATGTCGGGTATTAAAAAAAAAAGAAAAATAAATCACATCTCAATTACCGTGATACTTAGAACAGAGGCTCTAAGGGTGATAACATTATCAAATGACCCCCCCCCCCCAAATCTCCAAATAAATGTGTTGGTCCATGAGCCGACTACCCTACATACAAGCTAAACAGCAGCCTGCATGCCTCATACCAAGCACTACAGAGAAACTTGTCATTTCCTCCAGCTTCCTTTATAACGTCTGAATATGCATTCATTCGGCTTCGACTTGCCATCCCAATGGAACGATCAAGGATTCTCATTGGCAAATTGTAATATCTCGGGCGGACTGCTATTTTCCAGAGAAAATGCGACGCAAAACTCTATCAACAAACGCAGCTCTGAATCAGTGGACTTATGGGGAATGGCAGTACCGAATGAAGTTTCAACGAGGTTCTCTTCCGAATCAATATACGGAAATTGATTGAATTTCAAGACGCGCGTGTCTCAAGAATTACCCGCCTAAGTGCGGGCTGAATCAATTTCCCGAAGTTCGAACGTGAACCGTACAGACCTGACGATTTATCATCCCTGGAATAAAACTTCAACGCAACAGGTACTCTCTATTCTCGTTCGACGTTATTACGTTCTGATACACTTTGATTGCACTCACGGTTGGGGTGTAATTAGAATAAATAATAAATGCGCGGAACTCGTAGAAACTTGGATACTTCGATGTCGTCAACGTTGTTTTAACCACCCAGTGGAATGCTTTAAGGGGGGAAATCACAGTAGCACACAAAAATAGGCATATTTTCGGGAGTTAATTTTGGCTGAATAAAAGTGTCAATCGAAAATCTGTAAAGTAGGTTTTATAGCAACACTAAAAAAATACAAAATGTAATTTTTTCAATAAAAAATATTTAAAAATGTCGGCTGCACAGCATATGCTCCAAGGCGCCTTTTTTGAGCTCGGCGAAGACATAACTCGAGCAAATTTTTACCGATCGACTTGAAATTTTGACAGTAGCTTCGAAACATCTTTCTCCACGAAGCTACGTAGGATTTTTTATTTTATATGGCTTACTTTTTTTTATCGACGATTTTATGGCGTTTTTTTTGTTAAAAATTTAACTTTATTTTCAAACATGCACCATTTTGCGAAAAATCAATATATCGAAAAAATCCTACGTAGCTCCGTGAAGAAAGATGTTTCGAAGCTACTGTCAAAATTTCAAGTCGATCGGTAAAAATTTGCTCGAGTTATGTCTTCGGCGAGCTCAAAAAGGCGCCTTGGGGCATATGCTGCGCAGCCGCCATTTTAAAATATTTTTTATTGAAAAAATTACATTTTGTACTTTTTTAGTATTGCTATAAAACCTACTTTACAGATTTTCGATTGATACTTTTATTCAGCCAAAATTAATTCCCGAAAATATGCCTATTTTTTTGTGTGCTACTGTAATTTCCCCCCTTAAAAAATCGCACGACAATCTTTGTAAAATTATGTATCGTGACTGTATCTGAGAGGGGTCTTCTCACTTTGAACGCCAAAAAAGGCTATTTCCATTAATTTTTTGATACGGTTATATTATGGATATTGATATAAACAACTTTTTTCTCGAAACAACGTTTTTTCGACGGCTTGTTGATAAAATCTTCGAATCTACTGAACTGATCCTTATGAAATTTTAACCACATATTCGTAACAACTATAGCTATAGGGCATATCGAGGATTTTTTCAAATTTTGATATTCACTATTTTGTTTTGCCAAAAGCGGTGAAAAGAACACGTTTTTTTTTTTTTTTTTTTCGAAAAATGTCCGCCATTTTGTTATTTTTGCATATATCAAAAATTGCTTGATCTGCGCTATAGCCATTAACATACTGAATCTAAAACCGTTTGTTTTTTTTTGTTTCCGACGATCCATCTTCGAGATTTCATGAACAGCGCAGACCTACATTTTTTGTGGGACATTTTTTTAACTACCATGTTCGTCTTTGAATAGTGACTTGATTAAATAAAGACATTTAAAAAAAATGTATTTCGAAAGTGTATTTATTAAGTGTAACAACTTTTATATCAATTCTATAATATACGCCTATTTAAAAAATCATGAAAATAGTCTTTTGTAGCGTCTAAAGTGAGAAGGGTTCTCAGAGAAGGTAGATAATGACCTATAATACTAACCGAAAAATAAATAGTTTGCATCAAAATTAAATTCCAATTCTACTTGATGTTTTTTCCTTGGAAAATGATTTTAGGTTGAGTGACTATTCTAGATCGTGATCATTTACGACGGTAATAATAAATCGTTTAGGGAAAAGGATATTTACACTTCTGTGCAAATAAAATCGAATCATTGTACATGAAAACTTTTCGTGTACAATGAAAAGCTATCCACTATCACTGTAACCTTTTTTTGAGAGATTTCTTTCACGATCCCGAATATTTAACAATTAAGTGATTTTCGTCCAGAATGAAGTAAAAATATATTCCAGTAGACTGGTAAAATTTCGAACCCAGTTACCGAACTTTTTACGAGAAAATACGACTCTAAATATCGTCTCATTTATACGGCACTTTATGGAGATGATACGCTGGTCACATTTGAATCTAATAATTATTGGTGTTTTCCTTAGGTACACGCTTTTCGCGTTTGTTACCTATTCTTCCCCACATTATGACCGTTCTTTCCTCTACTGTTTTACTTCCTTTTTTCTCCATCTTCCTCTCTGTTCCCCCCTCTTGCGGCCGCAGCCGACTTCCCCCTCCGTATTATATTCATCATGACATTTTCTGTCATGGGTATAGGGAAACTGCGGAAAACCTATACCAATAACAGCCGGTCATCGAATTCGCCCCCCGGTCGTGGAACTAGTCTTATTTCGCCGCGAAATGCCGAAGAAAAACATTTCACGACGAAATGTACGCGACGGGGATTCGAACTCGGGACCTCCCGGTCCGCTGGTTTAGTGGCGAGCACGCTAACCACTAGACCATCGCACCGGTTGAATCTAATAATTTATACACTCAATAACTCTAGATGTCTGATATAAACTGCTCACGCATGTAACAAAATCGAATGTTTCCGTAACGACAATACAAAAAGGGTTTCAACGATTTTTAAGTTTAAAAAAGGTTTAAAGAAAATGTAAAAATGTTTAAGGGGAGATATACACCTAGATGGTAGAGGTCGAGGATTTAGAAGCTATGAACATTCCGTCGACCGTAGAAGACCTACACTATGGGCCTGGTATCGATGATTCCATGTAACTTTACAAATGTCATGATTTATTCATTCCCAAATTTTCAAACGCGTTTTTCTCCAAACCACGTTTTTCAAATCCGTACCCAAAATTTCTCAAAAACCAATTAATCGATTGCCTCGAGGTTTTTTGTGGTTATTTTATACACCATCATCTAGTACTTGTCATAGGATTTTTTTTCCGTTACTTAGTTTTTGTATTATAGGCAAAATAATAACTAATTTTTGGCCCAAAAATCACTATTCATGTTCAAACGTTCGCCATTTTGTCATAAATCGATATTTTCAAAATCGGCTATGACAAGAACTAGATTATAGTATCTAATTTAATAATCTTTTTGGTTCTTTTTTCAGATGATTTTTGAAGAAACGCCAAGTAGGTACCGTATAAGCAGATTTTTTGACGACGCTCCAAGGATCATATAATATCCTTGTATATTTTTGATATTTTTAAATAAAGAAAATTAAACATATTTTTGAATGTATATACTTGTGGATAATTAAAACCCCAACCTGAAATTTCAAATAGTTTTCCTTGCAAAAATTCACAAAAATTACCTTTTTCCGGCTCCTTGGTGTATATCTCGCCTTAAATCTACTAAAATTGCGCCATTCGGTTTATTCCACACAGTCACACTGTCTGACAACATCCGGCGCAGCCCGTTTGGAAGACCCTGCCATACCTCCCCCACGTTTAAAGATTCACGACAAAAAAAATACCACCTAACAGCCAAAAGTAGTAAAAAAAACATACCCTGAGTCTCGAAAATCATGAAAGAATCTTTCCTTTTAAAGAAAAATCATGAAAATCAGCAATTTTGTTTTCGCCTTAAGTCCCCCTTAATTGGCTATAAATGCGACAGTATATTCTATCGATTCCGTCGAATGGCTCGATTTTTAATTAACCGTGCTCGAGCCAATTTTTACTTAATTAGGCTATCGAAAAGCTTGAACATTGCACGTACGGTAGTTCCCGGTGGCACAAGTGCAACAGTCATTAGGAGTTTTACGGGCAAAGAAGCTGTACGAACGTCTGATCATCAGGACGGAATTAAGGTTACCGGAAATGAAAGGCCAAAGGATCTCCTGCTCGGACTTTCTCGTCGGAGAAGTACATGTCCCTGGAGGGAGGATCAAGGATCGGGAGAAAAGAATGATAAGACGAGACTGCGTGCAAAAAAGGGCCAATAACATAAAAGCAGGCCTAAAAAGGGATAGAATAAAGGGAAAAAAGCGCAAAGATGTTAAAGGTTGAACAGATGGTACGGGAAAAAAGCGGAAGAATACAAGGGCACGAGAGACCGAAGCCCAAAGAGCTTTGATAACAAAAGTGGAAAAAGTCGTTGAAAGACTGTTTGTATTTCAGTATCTTAAGCGCCGTTTTTTTTACGGCTTACTCGAACGTAAATAAGTTTACCAGATACCGTAGCAAGCCGATAGAGAGAAACTCGGAGAGAAAGAGAAGACATTTTATTTATGTCTAACAAAAAGGGCCGTCCTTTAGTCTCACGTTTTTTATCGGCAATAAGACGCCCTCCGGTCGTGCTTTTAAGAAATTCCCAAAGTGATTTTTTATTCACGCAGTTCTATAATGGAATATATGTACAGGCAGCTCTCGCAAGACCTTTACTCCGCACCCTTTCCACCTTTTTGCTGCCACCTACTTGCCTGCATTGTCGGAGTGCAGAGGCACTTTTCTTATCGTCCAATCCACTCCTATCGTTGACATCGCGATTCAATATTTGTTCTCTTTAAAAATCTATTATATCGCTCATTCTCTAACAAAGACTGTCGTAACACAAAAATCGTGTTTTGAGATTGGCTACATGTTATTAAGGGGTTACCCCCACTTGCGAATTTGAAAAAATCGATTTTTTGTATTGCATTGTTTTGAAGTATAAGTATCGGAGAATATGTCCTGAAAATTTCAAGTCGATCCTAACAAAATTGACTGAGATATGAGCGTTGAAAGAGAAGAATCCGTTCTTCATGTAAACTGAAATTGAAACTTTAAACGCGTTTTTCTCAAAATGGCATTTCTGAAGTCGGTGACCAAGATTACTCGAACACTAATGAACCGATCTTCTTGAAATTTTTCAGGCTTATTTAATACATAAAAATGTAGTCTTTAATGGTTCGATTTTTTTTTTCGAAAAAAATGGCCGTTTAATAGCCACAAAACGGCCGTTTTTTTCGTTAAAATCGAACCATTAACTTCGACTGTCCGCCATTTTGTGAAAAATGAATATTTTTTAAAATCCTTCAGTTAAAGACTAGTTTATACTTATATTTGACTAAATCCATCCGCATTTTTTTTCAGATGATGCACTTCGCCGTAATGTTGGTCACCGCAAACCGTGTATATAAAAACATTCTTTCATTGACGGCCATTTGCCACTAAACAATGTAATATTTTTCAATAAAAAAATTACTGAAAGTTCTTCAAGATGTGTTCTTTAAGATGGTATATTGATCGATTAAAAAAGTTTTGTAGTTTTCCTTAAAAAAATTCATGAAAAAGGCCTGTTTTGCGCTACAAGTGGGGGTAAGGCCTTAAGGAGAGATATACACCTAGATGGTCGAAAAAATCGATTTAGAAGCTATGAACATTCCGTCGACCGTAGAAGACCCACACTATGTGCCTGGTATCGATGATTCCATGTAAGTTGACAAATTTCATGATTAATTCATTCCCAAATTTTCAAAGGCGTTTTTCTCAAAACCACGTTTTTCAAATCGGTACACAAAATTTCTCGAAAACCAATGAACCGATTGCCTTGAGGTTTTTTGTGGTTATTCTATACACCATTATCTAGTACTTGTCATAGGATTTTTTTTCCGTCACTTAGTTTTTGTTTTATAGGCAAAATAATAACTAATTTTTGGCCCAAAAATCACTATTTATGTTCAAACGTCCGCCATTTTGTCATAAATCGATATTTTCAAAATCGGCTATGACAAGTACTAGATTATCGTATCTAATTTAATAATCTTTTTGGTTTTTTTTCAGATGATTTTTGAAGAAACGCCAGTGGGTACCGTATAGGCAGATTTTTTTACGACGCTCCAAGGATCATATAATATCCTTGTATATTTTCGATATTTTTAAATAAAGAAAATTAAACATATTTTTGAATGTATATACTTTGAGATAATTAAAACCCCAATCCGAAATTTCGAATAGTTTTCCTTGAAAAAATTCACAAAAATGACCTTTTTCCGGCTCCTAGGTGCATATCTCCCCTTAATAACTCTCAAAAAGGTTAATAAATTTGATAATAAATGAAATCCTTACAGGCTAATTTAGAGAAATATTGACGTCACAGTGGCCCTATGAATGTGAAAAAATAAATAAAAATGTGCTTTTCTTAAAACAGCATTTTGGTGCTATGACAGTTTTCTCGCGGATGAGCGATATGCATAAAACTCTGCGAAACATGCATTTTTATCATATCCTGTATATCGTCCATTGTCTCCAAAATGTGAAATTGACACATTTTGGCCACTCTAGGATTTTCCGAAAAATCGATTTTTTTCGTTAAAAAGGTACCTGAGTACCTATAAAGTTATATTCCAAAAGATTATGGGTGTGAAAAATCTCTAAGTACTCGATGTTCGAATTTATCCGCAGGCATCGCCGATTAAAGGTATTGAAATATTATTCATGGCGTGACTTTCTGCTAACTTTAAACGCGTTTGTCTCAAAACTACATTTTTCAAGTCGGCCGGACTCATAACTCAAACAAATTTCAACCGATTCACTTGAAATTTTAACTGTATATTTAGAATTACATTTTCTAAGGCACGTGGAATTTTTTTATTATAATGCATAGTTCCTTTTTTATAAACAATTTGCTGACGATTTTCTCATGGTATCTTATACTTTTTGTTTTCGAAATGCGCCGTTTTGACAAAAAACAATATATGAAAAAAATCCTACGTACTTCTATAGCTATTCTTATATATAATCGAAAAAACTTTAGTGTCTCATCACAACTAAAAAATTATAGGAGCTGTTGGTCCGGCCGTTGACCTTCCAGAAATAAAGGCGTCATCGGAAATATTCTGCACAGTCGCCATTTTGACATGTATCGCTGTGAAAAAATAATTTTGTATAATCAATTACGTTTATAATAAAACCTTTATTTTGTAATTTCGATTTATTTTATGGTTTCGGTGAAAAAAAATCACAAAATATGCCCTTTTTTGCCTTCAGAGTGGCCTAAGGCCTTAAGGGGTCTTCTCACTTTAGACGCTAAAAACAGGCGATTTTCATGCATTATTGTGATACGTTTATATTATAAATATTGACATAAAAGTTGTTACACTTTCGAAATACATTTAAAAAAAATTACTTCTTAAGTCACCATTTATACGAAAAGGGTAGTTAAAAAAAATGCACGAAAAAATTGTAGGTCTGTCGCTGTTGATGAAATCTCAGAGATGGATCATCCCAAACAAAAATATCAAACTGTTTCAGATTCAGTATGTTAATGGCTATAGCACATATCATTCGATTTTTTACACATGCAAAAATAACAAAATGGCGGACATTTTTCGAAAAAACAAAAAAAAACGTGTTTCCTTTAACAGTTTTTGGCAAAAAATAGTAAATATCAAAATTTAAAAACATCCTTGACATGCGCTGTAGCTAGAGTCGTAAAGAATATGTGGTTAACCTTTTATAAGGATCGGTTCAGTAGTTTAGATTTTATCAACAAGCCGTCTAAAAACGTTGTTTCGAGAAAAACGCGTTTAAAGGTTGTTTGAGTTACATAAATCCCTAACAAAAAATTTAATGTGTTTCGAAAGTGTATTTATTAACAACAAGTATACATTTATTATGCAAGTATTAACTTATAAATACAAGTATCAATTAACAAAAAGTATTCGAAAGTATTTATTTTACAAGTGTCACAACTTTTATATCAATATCAAAATTCATGAAAATAGTCTTTTTAGCGTCTAAAGTGAGAAGACCGCTTAAATTCATTTTTCAATCACCCCTGCAATACGAACGAACGTAAAATGCAAACATAATTCTTCAATGTAAAAAAAAACAAATGAATAAGTCAATTTTGGAAAACGCCCGTTAGCGTTGTCCTATTGAAAGGAATTGTTGATAAGTGCGCGTTTTATCGAATTTTCGTTTAATGAAGAACTATTGGGTGATTTACGCATGTATACCAGCGGTTTTGGGTTGTCGGTTTCAATGCTCTTCAGCGTTCTACGTGTTCGGTGCGTGTATGTTAATTTACGGATGGGAAGAATCGTGGGAAGAGAGCTACTAGGCTCGGGTTGGTGCTCGATTTGATAGCTGTAAATGCGATGAAATAATCCTCCTCCCTCTTTTTCCTTCGAGCGAATCAGTGGTAGGTACTACAATTTCGACGCAGAGTAGGAAGTGCTCTTCGCACAGTTTTTGACAGGCTATTTACTTTCAATGTTCGTTTTTTTGCCATTGCCAAACACTCTGATATTTGCCAATTAAAAAATATTTACACATCGAAACACGAACGTTCCGTTATTCGAGATTTTATTGGGTCAAAAGGGAAAGGCTCGGATCATCAAAATATTGCGATATAAACTTTATGGAGAGGTTATCAATTATGACCTCCGTTTATCTGCATCGAACATATCGAAAATAGAGATACGAACGACTCTCTTGATTTTTTGCTTCAATTCTTATATAGACAGCTTTATATTTTGATGGATAGCCTCCAGTGTTGAAGCCCTTCCCATTGATATCCAATTGGTTATCACACCAATTTGTATCCAATTGGTTACAGCTTTACCGTGTTAAGGGGCAGAGGCCCGAAAATAATGGCAAAATTACGATTTATTTTCTAGGAAACGGTTCGTGAAAAAACGCGATTTTTTAGATTACAAATGTACATAATAAAAGCCTTTTAAAGAAATCACCAAGAAATATAGAAAAACATGACCACTGGCAAATGACACTGTTTTAAAAGTCGGTGGCCATGATATTTTAACCACTTGATGAATTGTTTCCAAATTTACAGGAAATACAATGATAAACATTTACAAGTTGTTGACGATCTCCTTTTTTTTAAATCGATCTTCATTTTTCAATAGTTACGTAAAAATTACGAGTGTTTTTTACTTAAATTTTGTATGCTCGATTTTCAATTATTCGCCACTTTGATAAAAAAAAATTGTTGTAAAAATCGGCGATCGTCAACGACTCGTATTTATTGTTAACTTGATTAATCCGTTTGGTTTTTAGATTTCAGGTGGACCTTTTGAGGCGGGGACCCAGTTGAGATGACTAAAAAAATTGTTTTTTTTTTAATTCGACAAATTTTTAGTAAAACTATTCATAAATATGTTTCCAAAGTAGTATAAATAATTCATTAGTGCCTTGAAATTTTCGTCTTCGGTCATTTTTTTCCCAAAGGCGTTTTTCTCGAAACTACTTTTTTCAATTTTTGTACACTCGAGCTCAAAAAGTTTCTAACCTATAATTTTATAAAGTGATAGTTAGTTTCTTTATATAATTACGCTCCATATGAACCTAAGTTTGGGGTTATACCATTGTTTAAAGTATATTTTTATAGCAAAAAAGATTATAAAGTAATCGCAAAAATACCCTTTGTTTTTGCCTCTGAAAATGCAATTTTCAATTTTTCGATTAAAGTTAGGTTCACATAGAAGAAAAACATATTCTTGAAGTAATCTTCAAACCGTATTGATTTCCGATGAAAACTGTGGGCCCTAGAGTGCACACAAACAGCAAAATCTAATGGCGACCATGGATGGGCGGCAGGTCATATATTCCACATTTTCAGAGGAAATGCATCGAAAAAATTGAAACATTTGTTTGAAAATATGTACAAAATATTCCCAAAGTTTGAATAAATGCTACTAATTCATTCCTTGTAAAAAAAAATAATGAAAATCACTAAAAAATTCACTCCTAAACTGGTTTCCCCCCTTAAGCTGGAGAGCGTCCACCGCCAACCGTCGCGAAAAAATGTCTTCACCTCCCGGTGGCCACATTTTGTTGTTTTTTTGTATTTTTTGGTGATTTTTTGGCCTCTCAATCTTTTGTGTTTTAAAAATGCGTTTCTTTTTCACCAATTTTTTTCCGAAACAAAGAATTTGGAATTTAGCCATTTTTTCCGGCCTCCAGGTAGATGTAGTCCCTTAACTTTAATTTCATAACTGAAAGTGATGACTTAGTTGAGTTTGGTAAACCCTCTTGTACTTGTGAAATAACTCGACTGACGTGCAGTTGATATAACGAGGCATGCGTTAAAAAAAACCTTCACGCGAGTTTTAAGGGGATTTGGTTGTACTGGAGTTTTATACGAAGTTTTATGTGGCGACCTCGCAAATCCCCGTTTGCCGACCGTTTCTCTTGTGTGTGCATCTATAACCTCTGTGCCCCGATAACCTCGTACGTTTATCTGGGTTATCGAACTCGTATCACCATACGAGGTCGCTCGTTGGGAGAATACGTACACGCGTGTATAAATAAAGGGGTGGGTGTTCAGAGATGAGGGGGCTCTCTGATGTCGTTGTCGTCATTGCTGAAAATGACCCTTCACACTAGATAGACGCCCGTCAGATATTCATGCAGTTGCAGCGGTGTAGCAAGGGTATAGCGACTGGGGTGGCCTACCTGGGGCACCAAAGTTAGAGAGCACCAAAAATGTTTGAAAAAAAATGACAGTATTATCGCATATTTTGGTGAATTAAACATTTTTGCCCACAAATATTTGTAAATAGCTTTTAAGGGGTTAGGCCACAGTAACGGTTATAAAATTATGTGGGAATTCAACAATTTTTTTTCGTATAAAAAGTGATTCACTCATAAAATTAATTACACATCTGTTAGAAAATATATATATATAGTTTTTTTCGATGTACAAAATTACCGACTACTAATATTTTCTTTTGTTATCTTTTTTTTAGGCGCTCCACGGCGTGACATTTAGTATCCACATTTTTTTACTAATTATACTAATTTTACTAATTACTAATTATACTAATACTAATTATACTAATTTACTAATACTAAATACGAATTATATTAATTTAAAAAAAATCGATTTTTTTTTCTATTCTACTGTGGCCTATGGTTCCAATTTCATGTAGCCATAGAGTAATGGTCGAATTTGAAAAACCGCGTGGAAATGCCATTGGTGGCGTCATCGTCCATATTACAGCAACGTTCCATTTGAAGTGAACGACGGCTGAGTAATGATTCGGTAACGTATGAGCACGATGATCAAATGTTTGTTTGGGTTTGTTTGGGTTCAAGCAATCTTTCGGACCTCACAATCAGTATCGATTCAAGCAAACTGGATGCTGATGAAATCGGCAAAGATAAGTTTCTGCTGGAACGCAAAAGGTTGATTAAGGGGTCTTCTCACTTTAGACCCTAAAAAAGGATGATATCATGCATTTTTTTGATAGGTTTATCTTATAGATATTGATATAAAAGTTGTTACACTTAACAAATATACTTTGGAAGTATATTTTTAAAAAAATTGTATGTATTTATGTAACCTCAACAAACTTTAAACGCGTTTTTCTCGAAACAACGTTTTTCGACGACTTGTTGATAAAATCTTCGAAACTACTAAACCGATCATTATGAAATGTTCACCGCATATTCTTTACAACTATAGCTATAGCGCATATCAAGGTTTTTAAGAAATTTTGATATTTACCATTTTTTCACCACAAACAGTGAAAAAACACGTTTTTTTTTTGTTTTTTCGAAAAATGGCGGCCATTTTGTTATTTTTGCATACATCAAAAATCATATTGAATCTAAAATCGCTTGATTTTTTTTGTTTCGAATGATCCAACTCCGAGATTTCATCAACAGCGCAGACCTACAATTTTTTTAGGATATTTTGTTTAACTATCATTTTCGGCTATAAATAATGACTTAAATAAATAAAATGTATTAAAAATGTATTTCGCAAGGCTATTTATTAAGTGCAACGACTTTTATATCAATATCTATAATATAAACACATTGAAAAAAATCATAAAACTAGCGTTTCAAGTGAGGAGACCCCTTACATTTATTGAAGCTTCTACAAAACCTGAACTTCTTGAATCACTGAAGACGGAAGGGCCCTTACAGATTCTGCGCTTTATTCAAGAGTTCAGCCTAGCTGATTCAGACCCGAACATCGTTGTTCACAAATGAACTACAGATGCTACAAATCTTCCTTACCGTGGCCATCAGCGTCGTAACTTGCGAGAGAAGTTTCTCCAAGTTGAAACTCATAAAGAATTATCCACGGTGAACGATGGATGATTCGAAATTGAACAATTTGACGATTTTGTCCATTGAACGAGATCTGACTGAATCAAATGACTTCGAGAGTGTGATCAACGACTTTGCAAGTCAGAAACGCACAATAGTTTTGTAAACTTTCTTAACTTCATCGTTTTCGCATAGCCTATGTCAAAATGCAGATTTTAGTTGATAAAAAAAATGTCACGCCAGTTGCTGTGTTGAATTTTTTTATGGCACGGCAAAAATTGGGGCATTATTTTCACGGTCCGCCTCAGGCCCCAAAAGTCCTTGCTACGCCACTGTGCAGTTGCAAACGTATGTATACATAGTGCTCTCTCGTTGGTCATAAAGACCCGTCAGGATCCATTCAATCACGCAAAATGATGTGTGGGGCTACACCTAAATCGACAACACGCAAAATTCGAAAGTACGTTGGGGTGAGAGTGTGAGAGAGGGAGGGTGGAAAACGAGAAATGCCATCATTGCGACGAGAGAAATGAACAAAACGCGTAAAAATCGACCCCGAAACGATTTTTGTGTCCTAACTCCAGCATTACTCTTCTTTCGTACTTTGTCCAGGCTTCCTATAGAGATGTCAAAAGCAAATAGCTCAGCGTTGAATCAATGATCGAAAAATACATTTTAGATATCGTTTTCGGAGAATTTTTTTTTCGGAGAGAGTTTTCTTTTGAAAAGTGAGTCGGAAAAAAGGGTTTTTCTTGGGATTTTTTTTACAAAATACCAACGAAGCAATTAAAACGAGGCTTGAAGGGTTGATTTTGCATATCTGCAGGTACTCAGAACAATTTTTTATTTTCCAAAAAAATACAAAATAGCGGCTCAGTGGTCGATCGCAAAAGAGGGCCTTTTTGAGGCGATTTCGTTTGGACGCACATGAGCACTTAGACCAAAAAAAAAACATTGTTTTCGTAAAAACGTTTTTGTTCGTTGGGACGCACATGAGCACTTAGACAAAACAATTTTTTTTTTCGTAATCTACATGAATTTTTCTAGTGAAGGACATTATTACAAAAATTATTACAAAATATTGATTTTTTTTTCCAAATTTGGGATCATTTTGAAAAAAAGTGGCATTTCCGACTGAAGACGACTTTAGAGTGTTTATAAAAAACGTATTTTTTAGTCTTTCGTAAAAACCGTGTGTACTTCGACAGAAAATCGACAGAAAATTCGAAAACAGTTCGAATTTGAAGTCAATCAGTTGAGAATTTCAGTAGGTTCGAGTCCGCCCGATGTTTTGAACATGGTTGTAAGAAAAACGCTTTTAAAGTTTTAGAATCATTTTTCTTCACACCATTTCAATCTTGAGATGTTCATACATCATTTAAGACAACAAAAATGAAAGATAAATACATTTTCTGTTTTCAAAGGTATAAGGCCTTAAGGCGGTCATCCCATGTGACAGGTCCAAAAAATAAGAATAAATTGTTTGGGCAAATTGCAGAAAAATGCAGAAAAATTATATGGAGCCGGCATAGTATACTAATGGTGTCAATATTCAACAGTCAGTGTTTTCTTAGTGTAAATCGTAATTAAACTTTAAAACGCGTTTTTCTCAAAACTGTAGTTTTTCGATTGGCTTTCATGATATCTCAAAAACTATTAAACGGATTTCGCTGAAATTTCTATGGCATAGTCAGTACATCTATAGTTCTCACCCGAACAAGAATATTTCTGATATCTGCCATAGTTTATTTTTAAGCTGAAAAAGTCGAAAAAAATTTCGAAACCTAGAACTCATTTTTTAAAACCGTGCCCAAAAATTCAATTTTAGATATTTTTACTTTATTCTCGTTCGAGCGATAGCTTCAGGTCTACAAATTCAAATACCATTCGATTTTTTTCTTAATTTCAGATGAGCAAAGCCTCCGAAATCGTGGCAGCTGTCAACCAACTTTTTTTACACATGAGTGCCTTCCGAACGGTGTAAAGTCGATTCAACTAGTTATTTTTGTTTCATAAAATTCTGCGGTGCTGCAAAAATGTTAATAAATCTGTGATAAAAATTCAAATATAGTGTGTTTTAATAGTTCATAAAAAAATCCCAAAAAGGCGAAAAAAATTGCTGTCACAAGGGATGACCCCGTTAACTGACCGAAAAAAAGAAAATGAAAAAGCACAGAAGTCAAAATTGTTGAGAGCTGTTTTTGGATTACAGCTCCACTATAAAATATATATTTCGCAAAATATAAATGGATTTTAAACTTTCGAATATATCTGTATACACGACCGCACTCATTGCTTCAGCGAAAAATCCCAAAGCAAGCCATTTACGTACTCTCCTTTTTGCTGTGGTTACCTCGTCCTTTTCATATTTTTCTAACTCTGGGCTTCGTCCTCTTTTTTGCAGAAGAGCGAAAAACGTGTGCGATTCGAGCGGCTGGCAAATCGAATCTTTACCGGCAATCAATCCGACCTGATTTCCAACATCCATCTCCCTTCCTCTCCCTCCTCTCTTCTCCTTACTCTCACTCACTCCCTCTCGTCTTTACCCATTTCCCGCTTGTGTTAGTTCCTCGGAACTATAGGGCCATGTACGTTTGACCCAAATTCGCTGTCCAACGATCTTCCAGCCCGTCGCCTCGGCGACCATTCCACATGGGTTCGATATATACAGACATATAGGACGCTCAATTGAGTACCTTGTCCAGCGACCTAACTTTACCGGATGCTAAACCTCCACCTCCATCGCACTGTATTTTATACGCCTAGTGGGTATTCCGTTCACCGCGTATGTCAAATGGTAATCATGTTATCCTATAGTTGAATAATTTGACCAATTTTTGCAATGGTGCAAAAGAAATGGTCGTGAAGTGTCTTCAAAGCCTGTCTATCAATATCGATCATATCTGTCGTTCGTGTTGTATTGCTGTCAGCGGCCTCGAATAGCATTTGGGTCGTTGCAATTATGAAATTCCGTTACATTAATCGTGGAAAACAGTGAAAAAAGATTAATATGATTTTTTTAAATTATCATAGAAATTCATATTTGGAGTAGCAGGTATTATAGAAAAAAATATCGTTCTCAATATTTCCCTCAAGGTAGTAGTTTCGCCAAGGCGATTTTATATAGATTTGTTTTATTTTGAGGACACGTTCAAAGCACTATTAAGGGGTCTTCTCACTTTAGACGCTAAAAAAATAGGCTATTTTCATGAATTTTTTACTTTATTTTACTAACTATTTATAGACGAAAATGGTAGTTAAAAAATGTAGGTCTGCCCTGTTGATGAAGTCGCGGAGATGGATCATCCGGAACAAAAAAAAATCGAACGATTTTTGAGTCAGTATGTTAATGGCTATGGCGCATATCATACGATTTTTTATATATGAAAAAATAACCAAATGGCGGACATTTTTCGAAAAAAAAACGTATTTTTTCACCGTTTCTGACAAAAAAAATTAGTAAATGCAAATATTTTTAAAAATCCTTTATTTGCACTGTAACTACAGTTGTGAGGAATATGTGGTTAAAATTTCTTACGGATCGGTTAAGTAGTTTTGAAGATTGTATCAACAAGCCGTCGAAAAAAGTTGTTTCGAGAAAAACGCGTTTAAAGTTTGTTTGGGTTACAGAAATACATATAAAAAATATTTTTATGTATTTCGAAAGTGTATTTATTAAGTGTAACAACTTTTATATCAATGTCTATAATATAAACCTATCAAAAACATCATGAAAACAGGTTTTTTAGCGTCTAAAGTGAGAAGACCCCTTAAGCGATTAGCTGCAAAATTGCAAAAGCATTCACCGTTCTGTATTCGAGATATTGGTAATTAAAGATTGCACGGTTTTACACGTGTTCTTATGGGGAACGGTGGAAAATTTTGCACTTCACGCAATAACGTCGAAACTTTTCTATAGATTTTTCTTAAAAGATTCTCAATCACAGAGGAACATCTGACGAAGTGGGTGAGAAAAAATCATGAATTTTGACCGTTTAGTTGCAGAGATATAGCGATTTAAATTAAGCAATGTCTAGCGACGCTAGCGCCACGAAGCGACTGGAACAGAATAGAGCCAGCGATCTGGCAGCGCTGCAAGCGTTCGGCGCGTTCATCGGTAGGAAATGTATCTAGAGACGCGGCAGATTTATATATACATATTGCTAGGTAAAAATTAGTAAAAGAATAAAATAAAAAATTCGTTTTAACAATAAAAAAGCTTTTATTGTCAATTCATCGAAGTGAAATTTTTCAATTCAACGACTCACGATACGATGTCCCACATTTTCGTTGTTCATAACCTCTACATGGTTCTTCTTTTCGTTTTCTCTTTTTGCACGAGTCATCATTTCGACCACTTTTCTATTTTCGTCGATCGTTTTTCGTTTGGCAACTTTGCCTTTATGTTGCACTTGTTCTATTATTCCGACCACAGCTCAGATTTTGCATTTCCATTTATAGTAAATATCACGACAAAAATTCGCTGGGCTTGCGACGTTGCCACGATCTCCGCGCTCGCCAGAATGCAGTACTGTGTGCATATCTGTGTACGCAGAGTTTCTACGTATTAGTAGCTGGAATGGATATTCTGATACAAAGGTGAGGGTTAGGTGATGGAGGGAACGTTGTTATTTTTGGAAATCTAAACATTATATTAGGTGTTTTCTTCATTACTTTAGAAGTTTTTACATCCTGATAAGATGAACAACCTACATTACAAAGATATTTCGCAATATTTCGAAGTTTTCACCGATTGAGCGGAGAAAAAACTTTTTTACGTGACTGTGGCGAGACTGCTACCTTAACTTTCGCTGTCACTCAAAGCTGTTGGCAATATTCCTGTCTATACCAGAAACTGTATATAATCCACAAGAAATTTCAGCACTACCGATCTATTTTTATGGCTGTTGGGTATTGTTTATGGCAAAAATCACGTAGAACAAGATTATAAAGTTTTAAGGACAGGTTCATGACGATGAAATTTTTTTTTACGTCACTTGCATCCTCAAAGAACACGTGGGTTTGTTTGTTTGGGTTGTTAAAAATAAACGTTAAATATGATTTTTTATAAAGTAAAATTTTAAATGCGTTTTTCTGAAAACAGCATTTTTCAACGCGCAGGGCGCTCCGCCGCTTCAACGGATAAACCGATTCACATGAATCTCCGCGCAGTTGGAAGGAAATTCAATTTTCAGGGCCATCAGGAAGCGATTTCAAGCAAAACAAAACCGGGCGAAAATTGGGTTTTTTTAAACAGCTGACATTTTGTTATCCGGGGGTTTTTCAGAAATCAAAAAACTATAAGGCCCCCCAAATTTGGTCTAGTCCAATAACGTTTAACCCGTTTTTGTTTAAAATAAACTGGCACGGCTGTGGAGCGCCCCGCCCAGACCAAAACACACCGTGCATGTCTTTATTTAACGGGAGCTGGAGCCGTCATTTTACATTTTTTTGTATAAATAAAATAGATAGAAGAATAAAATACGTTGAAATCCATTTCCAAAAATAAAAATATTTATCTTATATTTTTAAAAAATCCCCAAGTTCGTGCATTTTTCATGCCTCTCGACGATAACCTCCCGTTAAAGTATTTGGTATTTACACAATGATGTGCATAATTTGGGGTGACTACATAATAGATTTGGGTGAATTTTTATGAATTTTTATGAATTGTCAGCCTTGTTCGTTTACGCTGTCTCACTATATATCGATCTTTCTTTTCTCCCTTAGCACACTGTCCTTGGAGCTTGTACAGCGTCATAGTTCTAGTACCCGACCCACTTTTCTGCGGTTTTTTTTCTTCTCTCTCTCTCTCTCTCCCTCTCTCCCTCTCTTCCTTTTCCACGCTTCCGCCCAATATTTGGTATGTGGGACATAAAATGAAGGCGAGGGGTAGATGCACAACGAACTAAAATACTTATCACCAATCTTTAAGGTATGCATGAGTACCAAACAGCCAGCGTAGTGACAGCTCAGTAAAGAAGATTAATGTATGCACGATAAAATGTGTCCTTAAGGTCAGTGAACAAGAAACAAGTGGATAAAGGTCAACGGGCTAAAAAATTGCGATTGGCGCAAGATGGATGCAGGGTAAAAAATTCATGGACCTTCTGACACCACCACTTTGCGGAACACTGTGGGCTATCTTCTCTCGCGAATTCCAATCAGAAATCGATACCGAGGAAACGGTCTGTCCGTGATACACGTATATGTAATACGATAATTTCGAGGGAACCACGAATCTTTGATGGAAAGGGGGTGTGTTGTGTTAATGGCCTGTTACGGATGGTACCGATGTGTTATCCCCGTTCCGCCATGCCACATATAGATTCGTAAACGCGTTGTAGGCATATGTCAAATTCACGAAGCAGAAGGGTGTCATTATCAAAGTGTGACTCGTAGCGTTACACCCTTTCGTTCAACGCTGGAAATGGCTACCGGATGACCATGTCATCCGGTAACCGTGACGTGGTCATCCGGTACCCGGTAACCTCTCGTGTTCATATCCTACTTGACATATACTACGTAGAACACTAGAGACCGTGTACATACCATGTAACACATAAACACACATACACACCCCAGTATATATATATATATATATATATATATATATATATATAAATGCGCGAAAATGCAGTCATGAATATATTCAACTGCGAGGGCCGTTTTCATACTAGTCAATTGTCCCAACATCATGTAAATCCTCATTCTTGAAAATCACCTGTGGATAAATATAAGTATTTTCGTATAACGATCAGTTCAAGAATGGATCTAAACCCAACATCAACATTCCTTTAAAAAACAATTAAAGACCATCCTCAAAATAGTTTGATGTCTTGACAGTCAACATCGCATAGGTATACTGGGTTCGAAATATCCCTTCCGTAGACGTATATGTGGGTGTTTGTGCGACATACACCTGGCTTTTGGTTTTTGGAGAGACCGGAAGCCACCGTATTCGTGAATATCCGCGTAAATCGCGTTAAGCGATTCATGGAAAGCAATCAGATTGAATGTGGAAAGTTTGATTTTCTAAATGGCCTTTTCACGAAATTCATACGCAAAAGGCGACAGTTCATTGGCCAAAAGCACTTCGTAGCATTTCAAGCAACCCACATACATTTATACACCTATTTTCTCTCCCATCAATCCACCTAGAACTAGCGCTAGTAGTAGGTACGGTCTTTTGCACTAGATGAATTGACACATATATCTAATACGGTCTATAGAATGTTATAGTTCACATGCGCCTTCGCGCATCCCAACTGCTCCAGTGCTACCACTATCACATACGCCCTCGCCAATGATCACGTGAAATTAACCGCCATCATCATCATCAACATATTTATTCGCGGTCCAACATTGATTAGCCAAGCCAAGACGAACTTTTTCGCATCCTACTTCACACAGTGTTCTCAACCCAAAAGCAATTCACCAACCCCTTTTTTTCGTTGATTTCTTACCGGTGATTCCAAGAAGGATCCAACATACGAGGCAGAGTACGTAGTAGTTTACGTATGAGGAAGTCCTCATGGCGACGACAACGACCATGGCTCGACTAACATTTCAGTGCTTCGTCCACCAATGATAATCCTTATCGTTATCAATATTATCATTAACGTTATCGCCGTTGTTACCGTAACCAAGGCTCGATCTCGAGTCTACCGTTCGCGGCTCCATCCTTTAATTCGGCCTTCCGCAAGCCATCCTATCAGCCGGATCTTTCACAGCGACCAGTCCGGCTTCGCAACCGCCCGAATAGTCAATCGTTAATGGCTCGTCGTATCCAAATACCCGGCAATTTACTTCGGCACTTGTACTTCGAGAAACTCGTAGGCGAAAACAACCCTTCTGCCTTCCGGTTCCGGCAGTCTCGTGCATCACACACCCGCACACCTGCACGACCAACACACCGCACGCTTCACATCATCACCGGGCAATTCTTTACAAATATCAGGCCTTGCGGAAAGCCCGTTTCCAACTTTCCTCTCGATTCCTCGACTCTTCGAAGCCCGTATCCTTTCCTTGCGGCCCGGCCTCCTTTCTCGCTTCGCCCTCGGAAAAAAAAACGAAAAACCCTTCGGCCAAACTTGGACGACACACGCGCCTATGCTATTCACTTTTCCCAAGCACTGTATTTATCGGTATTCCGTTTTTATCGTTCGTTGGTTACTTTTGGCCTGAGGAACGTAGGTCGAGCGGATGACTGAGCGATGACGGTAGAAACGGGAAGGGCTGTTCAGATTCTCCGAGGAATTAAATCTCTTCGTGACGTCTCGATCTTTCGCCTCCAATTGGACAAATGAGATCCGACGTCGACTCTCTCCCACTGGCTGTGTTGTTCTTATCGTTAGCACGCGTTTAATGAGTGACAGTGGGAGTGAGGGGTGGTTGTACGTATGGGCGTTGTGTCACTTGTGTATGGTCGTTTTTTTTTCTTTTTTTTTCGTTCGTGCCTTCAGTTTTTATTCACCGAATTGCGTCTCCGTGGATAATTTAGTAGTCGGAAGAGCGAGGTTTGGTGCGCGTCGCGCACGATTATTACGGGTAACACGGAAAGTTCGGGTGGGCCGTTCTCGTCGTCCCGACGCCCGGGCGAAGCTCTGAACCGCCGGGCTCCCGTGGCACTGCCCGCGCCCGCCCGGGATCCGCGCAAGCGTGCTCTTCGTCTCTCTACGATTAGTCTTCTCGCTCTTTTTTCACCCTCTCTCTCTCTCTCTCACCCTCTCGCTATCTCTCCGGCTCTGTCTCTCGCACACACCTTTAACCCTCCGATATGGAACTCGCGGCTTTTCCACCCCTAACCACTCTTAGGCTCGCGTGTGTCGCGATCCGTCGTCCTTCTTCCTCGTCCCCGTGAACTTCTGTATGGGAGACGGGAGCGTCTCTCCGTTTCGCTCGATCTCACGCGCTCGACGCTGCAGTCTACACCCTCGAAGGCCCTACGTACCCTCTACAAGCGGGGCTCGCTCGAGCGAGAATGAGAGACACGGAGAGACACACGAAAGTTCCCAAGTGGGGAGAGTCGCGAAACTCTCGCTTTCTCCCTCTTCTTGCACATCACTGTCAACCCTTTTTCGCACAGCTATTCACCCTCTCCCTCGGACATATCGGATCTTCGCGTTCCACGTCCTCGTACCTACGACGTTCACCCTCCTGTCTCGCGTTACGGCGGCCCTGGCCTTTATTTCCCTCATTCTTTTGATACGCACGTCTTCGTACGTAGCCCATCAGGCCCATCATCGCGGTGTAATACCATGAATGGGTTGCTTTTTTTTTACCTTTCGGAAGTTGAAAGATCCCTTTGTTGCACACCTCGGAGACAATTCGGATACACGGCCCTTGAGCCTCCGGAAAGGGAAGCTTTTTCAAATAAGGTACCTGAGGGTGATAAGGCTTAAGGGATCGTTGGAATAAAATGAAAACGTATCCAATTTAATCAACGTGTTTTAATTTTAATCATTGTTTAAAGGTGTTGCGGGCTTTAGCCGTCGGGAGCCGATTGACTGTTACCAACTGTTAACTTTCAAATAATAGTCATATTATACGTACGTTTTCGAACTATTTTTCTACGTCTATTTGTAAAAATATGTGTTTTTGAACATTCGGTGATTACGTTGAGTGGATTCATTACTTTGTATCATTATTTTCTATAAGTTTTTCTCGCTCAATTAAGGAGCCAGTCCACTTTGGAGCCACGAAGAAAGGCTATTTTCGCGTTTTTTTTTGAGGATTTTATAAAAGATATGAATATAAAAGTTGTTGGGCTTGATAAACAAAGTCTTGAAATACATTTAAAAAAAATTTAATTCCCTTTTATTCATTTTAAAGTACAAAAAATATAGTTTAACGTAACGCCTAAAAAATAGGTGGGCTAGGTAGCTCCGTCACAACTCGGCAATGGCTTGTCTGAAACAAAAAAATCAAAGTCCATTAGATTCAGTATGACACCAGCTACAAAATGACGCTCGGATATAAAGTTTTATCAAAAAATGAAAAAAATGGCAGATGAAAAACGAAAAAAGTATTAAAAAACGTGTTTTTTCGCAAAAAAAAGAGTAAAAATCAACATTTTAAAACCATCGAGGGTCATCTTGTTGCGAATCATGTTTACGATATGTGGTTCAAATTTCAAGAGAATCGGTTTATTAGTTTTAGAGATACGATGGACCTAGATTTTAAAAACGTTGTTTCGAGAAAAACGCGTTTGAAGTTTATACTATGAAAAACTTTTACCTCAACTCAATCGTCAATTCCTGCACCGTACAAAATCCCTTCTGATTGATCATCATCGTTGATTTCTTCAAGTATTGCTTGCTTTCGATTTTTTGAAATTTTCAAAGTGGACTGGCCCCTTAAGATCCTGTGATCTTCACCTTAAGCAGATCGCTCGACTTTGCAAATTTATGTAACTCAACTTGGAAAGTAAGTAGAATTTATGTTGAGTAATTCTTAATGAGTTTTTCATTATGGAGACGAAACGTCGTTGTGAAATTCTCGTGCCGGGCAGAGTTATCGAAAAGATATTTCGTAAGGTTAGATGAAGCTGTAGTACGGGTCATCGTCATGTCGGCATGACGGTTGGCCTAGTAATCGCCATGTGAACGTCCCACTAACCGGCACATGCGTTCAAGCTGTTTTAACTAATTATGCAAAGGTCCGCAAGCCCTTGTTGACTCGATTGTGTCTCCATATAGGAATGAAGAATAATTCGTAGTCGCTCAGTCACAAACTTTTTCCTTTATATTAAAACATTTGACAAATAGTTCCAGACTTAAACTTCTTTTTCATGCAACATTATGAATGTAAAAAAAAATGAATCTAATTATAGCTGTTACGTCAGAATTATAATTTTTATTGATCTTTAATCATTATAAGGAACTGTTTTATCGTCAAAGAATTTTTCGGACTTTTTCGATCGATGTGTGTGTGTTCGCCTGTATTTGAGACTTATCCATTTATCGACATGGTCATGATCCAGCAATCGATAACGTTTATTTACATGTTTGTCATTTTGCTATCGCGAAATGTGCTCCTCAAATGTTCCATTAAGGAACACGTAGAATTGCGTTGAAGAGTATTAATACTAAGTTTCAAGTAAATCTGAACAGATATTTATTTTACCATACAAACTTTGCTACCCCCTTATCTCCTTAAGGATTAAAGAATTGAAGCAGTAATACGAAGATTCAAGTAAATTTGACCCGATTTTTTTCATTTTCCGTACAAACCTTGCCACCCTCTTTCGTTTAGGGGTTGAATTTCGAAAAACGCTAAAATACGTGTTTTATTAATTGTGTTAAAGAGCTTTAATACTAAGTTTCAAGCAAATGTGCTGATCATTTTTTTTTCTTTCATTTTTCGTACAAACTTTACCCCCCTCTTTCTCCACTTAGTGGTTGAATTCCTAAAAACGCTGTAATACGTGTTTCATTAACTGTGTCAAGAAGCACGAATACCAAATTTCAAGTAAATCCGACGAGATTTTGTTACATTTCCATACGAACTTTGCCGCTCCTTTTCTTTCCTTAAGGGTTGAATTTCGAAAAAATCCCTTCTAAGAGGGTGTGTACGTCATAAAAGCAACCTACTGTCCAAATTTCATGTAATTATCTTCAGCGGTTTTGGCTCGGCGTTGATGAGTGAGGCAGGACATGTTCTTTCATATGTATATGCGCACTGAATGCGCATGCGCACCGTGTTGAGAAAGAGAGAGAGAGTATACGAATATCCGGACAAAGAGGAGACGCAGAATTGTCGCAGGAAATACGAATTTTTCCATACAAACGTTGACATGCCATTTCACCCCCTTGGGGGTTGCTTTACGGAAGCACCTTTCTTAGTGCACCTCTACACCCTCTAAGGAACATATCTTCCAAATTTCATGTTTCTCTCTTCAATGGTTTAGACGGTGCGTTGTCTGTCAGTCAGTCAGTCAGACAAGGAACAATTGTATATTTTAAGAAGAACAAAAAACCAAAAATTCAAAGTCAAAATCAACCTTGGTGAATTTTGGAAAATGTTGACATATGTGTTGCTTTATTCGCATTGTAGAGTACTTATGCCAAAGTTCGAGTAGAATCGACTGAAAAATATTGTTCTTTATACAAACTTTTCCATGCCCTTACAGCCCTCTAAGGGTTAAATTTTAGGAAATGCTGAAATACGAGTCTCGTTGTTTCTATTGTAGAGAATTTATTACAATTTTTCGAGGCAATGCAACTAAAAAAAGATCTTTTTCGATGCAACATTTTCCATTCCTTTGCAACACCTTAAGGGTTGAATGTCCGAAAATACTGAAGTGCATGTTTCATTATTTCCGTTATAAAGTGTTTACGCCAAGTTTCAAGTAAAACTGACCAAAAAAATGGTATTCCCTACACAGACTTTTCCATCCCCTTGCAACCCCTTAATGGTAAAATTTTAGAAAATATTGGAATACGTGTTCCGTTGATGATATTGTGAAGTATTTATGCAACTTTTCAAGTCGATCAAACAAAAGAAAAATATGTTTTTTAACACAAACTTTCCCACCCCTTTGCAACCTCTCAAGGGTTGAATTTTTGGGAAATTCTGAAATACCTGTTTCATTAATTTCATTGTAGAGTGTTTATGCAAAGTTTCAAGTAAATCCGACCAAATGTTTTTTCTCCATACAAACTTTTACATCCCATTTCACCCCCTTAAGGATCGAATTTCGACAAATCTTTTCCTAGTGCACCTCTACATCTTCCGAGGTATCTATATACCAAATTACGTATTTCTATCTTTAGTAGTTTAGGCTGTGAGTTGTCTGCCAGTCAGTCAGTTAGTCAGTCAGTCACGGAACAATTTTATACGGTAGCGTGCAAAAGTTTCGGGCCACCCTATTTTTCATGGATATTGCATAGAAATACATGCATTATATATGAGACTTATAATTGGCGTCGAGATGCTTGATAGTAATAAAAGAATGTGGTATAAACAGCAATATCACTCTTCAACAATTAATTATCCAACAGTTTTTATTTAATGACTGTGCAAAAGTATTGGGCCATATACCATTGCGTATAAAAACAAAAAACAAAACTCACAAATAATTGTGAGATGCGATCGTGTGGCATCTTTTCCCCCTCATATCGCAAATGATCCCATAATTCCATCTTGTTGGAGTCATTTTTCGTTCCAACGAGAACCTTAAGCTCTTGCCACAAATATTCAATCGGATTTAAATCCGGTGACCACGAGGGCCAGACGAGAAGGCGTACTTTTCGGCTTTCAAGGAAATTCTTCACAAGACGCGAAGCATGTTTGGGATCATTGTCGTGTTGAAATGTCCACCCATTCGGCATATTTTTCTTTGCAAATGGGAGCATATGGTCTTGCAATGTATTTCGATACATTATAGCGTCCATATTGCCTTGGATTTCTATGAGCGGACCAATACCGTTATCAGAAAATGCTCCCTAAACTTTGACATTTCCGCCACCGTGTTTCACAGTTGGAATTTGATATCGTACATCGTATCTGGTACCTGCTGGACGTCTTACGTACTTGCGACCATCACTTCCGAACAATTGAAATTTCGATTCGTCGGAAAAAATAACTTTCCGCCAATTCGATACTGTCCAATGTTGATATTTTTTGGCAAAATTCAATCTAGCCTTCTCATTCTTTGTGCTAATGAGTGGTTTCTTTACACCGACGCGCCCAATCAATCCCACAGCCTTCAGACGTCGGGATACCGTACTCCGACTGATATCAGCAAGATTTTCACTGCGTAATTCTCGCGAAATTATTGCTGCAGTTTTTCGCGGATCTATGACGCACTTTCTTTTAATGATTTTGTCCACGCGTTTCGAAGTTTTTCCTGGTCTACCCCTTCGACTTTTATCACACAACGAATTTGATGATTTATATTTCGCAATAATACGGTTTACTGTGTTTTTCCCAATAGATAGAATACTTGCAATATCACGAGAACTCTTTCCTTTGTCAAATATTTTTAACACAACTTCGCGGACCTCAATTTTTGTATGTTTTGCCATTGCGACAGAAATAGAACTGATTTTTTCATGGTTCTTTATGTTTCGAACTAACGCGAAAGAAAGCGCGGAAGAAAACGTAAACAAACCGTGTGGCTGGAGAAGGTGAGACAGCGGCCCAATATTTTTTCACACTGACTGAACGCGTTCGAGGCTGTACACAAACCATACACTATACAAACAAAATAATATGACACGCTGTTATGCACATCATAGCTCCCTCAAATATTTGAAATGATGGAGAGGTTCAGGCAGTAAATATTTTATCGAATAACTGAAAAAAAAGTTGGCCCGAAACTCTTGCACGCCACTGTATATACTACTGATGACTACGGATGAACTGCAGGAACATGTACTGTGGAGCATAATAGTGTTTTTCGTGGTTGCAACGAACTCTTGCAGGTCAAACTCCTCACATTTTTCAAAGTCAATCTCCATTTTCTAGCTATCACCATTTCACTGGCCTCGGGAAATGTTACAAGCTTCAAGGAATGTAAAAAACAATTTTTATCGATATTCACAATTGATTTTTCTCACTTCTTTTACAACAGACATAAAACTCTCGTGTTTATTCAGCTCCAAGGATATGCACAATACGTGCCTCACACTCCGTGTCGGCAACACTTGAAAACGCTGAATTTGCTGCAGCGATAGTAATTGGAGAAAAAACACGAAAAGAAGTGAGGCAAGTGAGCACAGGTGGAGGGCTGATATAGAGAAGAATAAGGGTTGAGAAGACGACTGGTAGTGGTCTCAGCATTGTCGGGGGCGTATGCTAATAGAAATGGCCCACCGATCAATATTTATGAGCCATAATAATCGATAGTCAATTGGCATGCGGATTGAACGATCAAGATTGCATGAGCTGTCTCGCGCAGAGCATTGAAGGCAAATCGATGCGATCGATCCACGACAGATGAAATAATTGGTCAAACGAATTTCCAGATTGAGGAATGAAGTACATATTGTTCCGTCGAATGTGGAAGGCTGATATAGTAAACCGACCCGTAAATGGACGGGGCCAGTGTATGGACGAAAGCTGATTTATATTTAAAATCAGTGAATAATGTGCATTTCCGATAAAAACTCGAATCACCATAATTTAGCAAAACATTACAGGTGTCGTTAAAACTGATTTTTCAGGTTAAGGGATTACCTAGAGGGACAAAAAAATCGCCAAATCCCGATTTTAATTTCTGGGAAAGGTGGGTAAAAAATCACATTTTTGATAACACAAAGATACATATTTTGAGAGTCTAAAAACAACAAAAAATACATAAAAACAACAACAAAAATATGGTGGACAGTCTCCAGCTTGAACGGTCCATCCGAAATCTAAAAACCAAACGGGTTATTCAAACTAACAATAAATACGAGTCGTTGACGATCATCGATTTTTTAAATATTTTTTTTTAACAACTTGGTGACGAATTGAAACTCGACCATGGAAAATCTATGAAAAAAGTCGTGATTTCTACGTACCTCTTAAAAAATGAAGATCGATTTAGAAAAAGTGAGATCGTCAACGACCCTTAAATATTGTTCGTCGTATCTTCTGCAAATTTAGAAACAATCCATCTCGTGGTTCTCGAGATATCATGTCCACCGACTTTGAAAACAGTGTTTCGAGAAAAACGTCGATTGTTCCGGCTGTTAGAAGCTGTAGCTCATTCAATTTTAGGAATTTTTTAATGAAATTTTCAGGGATTATAGCTAAAAAGTGATACTATCGAATAAAAATATTTTTAGGAAATGCAATTTTTTTACCCACCTAGGTAGACGTAGCCCGATAATATCGAATTTTAATGCCACATGGATTCTTTTACTTAGTAGTACTTACACACCGCGCAACCTAGTTACGATATGATTGAGCACAGTAGGTATTCTAAACGCAAAAACAATAATTTTTGTAACTTTTGAGGGTAAGTATTACATTCATTTTTGAGATAGAATCAATCTTTCATTTTTTACAAAAATTTAAAATAATTTCGCAATAACAGGTCAGAATTAGACATGTTTATTCACTGGTGCTGTATTCCAACTTATTTCCAGTGAAAGGACATATGAGGTCTGTTCTGATGATTCTCAAAGCTGAGTATAAAATTTAGCTCATCCACTGAAAATTGCAAAATTAATTACTGCTAAGACATGACATGTACATTTCATTGAATGTTGTCATAAAATCATTTCATTAGTTTTTTTAAATTTATTTTTCACAAAATTTAATTTCCTATTTCTTTGGGGAATTCGTAATATCGAATATAATACTCATATCTATGAGAATATTATAATTTTTGTGCAACACGTCGATTTCCACATCTAGCATTTAAGGGGTTATACCAGTGTGACACTTTAAAAAAATCCATTTTTTTCCTTTTTCGACAGTTTAAACTTTCAACAATATCTTGTAACAATTTCATTTTATTTCAAATATAATTTTATCATTAAACGCGTTTTTCTCGAAATGAGATTTTTCAAATTTGCTGACATTGTAGATCAAAGAGCAATAATCCGACTGACTTGAAATTTGAACTGAGTACTCTTGAATATATTTACTCCACAGTGACGTAGGATATTTGTGATTGGATGAAAATGGACGATTTGGCATTGAAATAAACGACCATTTTATGGGCAAGAAAACAGACTTTTTTCATAATTCCGCCATTTTGGTAGATTTCGATATTTTTCGAAAATTATTGTTAATTTTCCGAAACATTTAATTGAGTACTTTTCTTCCAAAAAATTCCCGAAAATGACCCAAATTTTCAGCGTTCACACTGGTATAGCCCCTTAATAGCAGCCCCGGATCTACGATTTTTCTGAGCCGGGGCCAAAACTTGACATTGGCGCCGTTCTCCTCCATCATTTGAGATTCAGGGGGGAAATCTCTTTAGACGCTCGAAATGAGTCTTTTTTATGGATTTTCCAAAAGGTGATGATATTATAGCATAATTTTTAAATTTTTATATTATCTTATTACAACTTTCAAGTATTACATTTTTTTGTCTTTAAACAAAACAAAATGTCGTCGGTATAAGGTATTCCTTTAGGCTTTTGAAAAACTGCTCATGTTATAGATCAAGAAATTATTGATCGATCTGACTGAAATTTTGGGAGGTTTCGCACTATAAAATCATTGGAAGGATATACCCATGAAAATATAAGAAAAGTATAAAATAAAAAATTTAGTACGCTTTGTGATCAAATTTTCATATTTTTGACCATTTACTCGACAATTTTTATCCCAAAAAGGTAATTTATTTACGCGATAACCTTAAAACTTTAGGTATATTTTTCCAATAATCTTATAGAGAGAAACCTGCCGAAATTTGAGCCAGATCGATCAATAAGTTGTGGAGGTATAACATGAGCAATTTTTCAAAAGACGCCTAATGGAATACCTCATCAAAGTTCATCTCATAGGCACTTTTATTTTTTCTAACTAGGATCACGAAGCCATTGAAACTCACTAAAGCCCTCCGGATGCTAGGCGCTTGAGTAAAACAAGTTTTTTTCAAACACAAGAATGTAGCGCTCTCTTAAATCGCCGCTCGGGGCAGGTACCTCGGATTATCCCCCCCCCCCTCCCTAGATCCGGGGCTGTTTAATAGAAATAAATTGTTATGTTTCACAGATTTCATCTGCACTTCACGTCCATTTACTGCCGGTCAAGTGTCCATTTATTGGTAATTTCATCCATTCACCAGCGATTCAGTAATTTCGCTACTTAATAATCGATTCCTTCAATATTATTTGTGGCAATTACTTCGAATATTTTTTTCTACCATTAAAATAATATATCTCGGCAGCTATAGCGATTGAAAAAATTTGCTTTGATAATATTTTAATTTTACAGTCCATCCGAATTCTACAGTGTCGTTATACGTCCATTCAATGGATGGTTTACCCTACGTTCCGAAAAATCCTTCCACACTAAAATGGTCAATTTCTAAACATTATCGATTAGGTGCGTACATCATTTGGTTTTTTCCATTTTGTCTACGTTAACGAGAGAACCCTTGAATCCCCCCCCCCCCCCCCCCCCCCCCCCCCCCCCGAGTAGAAATGTTGTCAGGTTGGCCTGACATTTGATCCAGGCCTGATCACGCTGTTGTACGGAGGACTTATTTACGGTGTGCCTTGATTTATCTGATCCGGCCGGTTTCAGGCGATAGTCAGGCAACTGAATTTACGGTAACCTTCAGTCGCCTGATCTGGTCAGTTTCAGACGGGAGTCAGGCAACTGGACTTACGGCTTGATTCAATCCGCCTGATCCGGCTAGCTTTAAGCAATCATCAAGTAACTGGACCAATATACAGTTTGGCGCGTTTTACACGCCTAACCTCTTATCAAACACCAGACGAACTATATATATATTAGCGCATCGTCAAAACGTCGAGACATATTTTCCACTGTCTGCGTACATTATTTATTATTCCTAATATGTTATTTATTCCTATTAAATCTGTGATTTGGTTTCCTCTGTTCAAAAAACAATTTTGTTGAATGCACTAAATTTATCTATTTATTTATTTTTTAATTTAAATTGAATCGAATCTTCGCAGAGACAAACATTTTTCTGTTTGATTGAATTAATGGTCCGTCTTGATTGTAATACACACATCGAAGAGGAGGGGGTAGAGAGGGGCGGAGAGAGAGAAGTTATATACAGGATGGCCGGAACATTGAATTTAGGTCCAAACATAAAATTTAGGTCCCTTGTATCGTGGGGTATCCGAATCACCCCCATGTATGTTCCCCGATTTTTCATAGTTTTCGAGTTATGCATTTTTTTCTGAATTTTTGAGAATTTTCGACCTGACCAATTAAAAAAAAATGTAAAAAAAGTAGAAGACTTTGTTGAGATTTTTTTTGCAACGGAATCTTCATGGTTAGTACTTTTAGGCATAAAATAATCAGCTCCGTAACGGTGATAAAAATTATGAAAATATTGGCCTAAAATGAAAAATTTAAGTTCGGTAAATTATGACTTAAATTTTCAACTTTAAATTAGAAAATCTGAACAGGTGACTTCATGGTTCCTAATTAAGCCTCAAGAATGCGCCAGACTCTCAGCTTTCATAATCATTAAAAAAAAAGTAGTATATTCATAGGGCTACTTTGGCTAGAATTGGCCTTTAAAGACAGCGAGGTGGAAAAATCTTAAATTTAGCCATCTGATAAAAAAAAAGCCCATTTTATCATTCCTAAGATTATTTAGTTTGTTAACTAACGAAAAAGGACTGCAGGAAAGCTAAGATTTAAACATTTGGAGGTTTATTTTTTTTAGTTTAATTTAAGTTTAATGAATTTTGCTCATTCTTAAGGCTTAATTAGGATCCATTAAGTCACATGTTTAGATTTTTTATTTAAAGTTGAAAATTGAAGTCATAATTTAACGAACGTGAATTTTTCACTTTAGATCAACATTTTCATAACTTTCATCACAGTTACGAAGCTGATTATTTTATGCATAAAAATGCATACTCATGATGATTCAGTTACAAAAAAAAAATCTCGACAAAGTCTTCTACTTTTTTTTTAGATTTTTTTAAAATGAGTCAGGTCAAAAATTCTCAAAAATTCAGAAAAAATGTACACCTCGAAAACTATGAAAAGTCGGGGAACGTACATGGAGGTGATTCGGATACCCCACGATATAAGGGACCTAAATTTTATTTTTGGACCTCAATGTTCCGGCCACCCTGTGAATATATATATAGGTTATGTTTGAAAAATGTATAGCATGACATTCAACAAAACTCTCAAATAAGCACAATGATATTAACTAGATGATATAGTTTATGTGATACAAACAATAATTATAGGAATTCATGTGGTCTCTGATGCCACCGAAATGCTACAAACACACGGTAGCATAGAGGCAGCATGCGTAGCTATAGGTAGGTAGGTTCTAGGTTCGATCCCATGTGGATGCAGAAATATTTTCTTCGAAAAAATCCATTCAGAAGGCCAGGGTATGACGGACTATGATACAACATCATTGTGGTAAAACCCTAAATTAAGTATTCCAACTTATTTTGCATTTATGAAATATTCTATTGAAATTCTAAAAAATATATTTGAAACAAATAGTATCATAGTAAAAAAAACTTATTTAATTCAAATAGATCGTATTAAAATTAAATATTTTTTCGACAGTGCAATGCAGAATGTGATGAGATAGTGGTTTCCCAGGCAAAAGCGAACTTCTCTCTTCGGACTGCATATCCGGCCTTCAGTTTTCACCCTGACCAAGTCTTGATTTTTTACATCACAAAAATGATCGGGGCTTGATAAAAAATCCTGATCAAGGCGTGAACAAAAATCAGGATGCCTGATCAGGTCTTTTTTTGCAGCCGGAGCAGGATCTCTGCTCGGGCCGTTCAGTTCTTTGCACAACTTCGTTATACTGATGAAAAATACCAACTTCACAATATTCTCGATGATGGAGATAAAAAATGTTCAACTGTCATTGGAAATCATTGATAGCTACTAAAATTCTATCAGAGTGTTGTCTACTCTGCAGCATTTATTTTCTAATTCTCATAGCGGAAAAAATAGTTCACAATCTCGTCTCAAGGGAGACTCGTAACGAGACAGTAATGAGAAACTTGGAATGTTTTCGGCGCTGAGTTCGAAAGTTGAAGTGCTATGAAAGGAAAAAAAAGGTATGCAGGTATAACGAGATAAATCGTCGAGGCAGGTGAAAGCCCAGAATGGGAAGAGGTTGTCGGGATTCAACGAGAAACGATGTAACACTCTCCCTTCTGCTTCGCACACCCTCGCACCATTTTCGCGCTCACCCTCGCAAAGGGGTGTCGGAACTGCTCGGCACGCTCGGGCACTCGTTCTTCTTCAATTAGCGATATAACCTCAACCCCTTGCGTCCTTGTCCGTCACGAGAGAATTCACCCGCAACCCGGAAAAGCCCTGCCGTTTTAACGGGTAATTCAAATTTTCCTGGCCTTCTTTGGCTCCCCTAGATCCCACCCTCTCTCTCTCTCTCTCTCTCTCTCTCTCTGCCTCGCCCATTTTTAATTTATTTTGAACTCCCCTCGTTTACACTCGAATCCCGACATATAATTACATCGTACATACGTCTTTACGAATATTTCTATGCATGATAATTAGTGACACGACCATTTCTAAGTTACTAGAATCGGGAAGAGAGAATCGCAAGGAGTTCGGTTAATACTATAAAAAGCATTATACGTTTAAAAGTTGTTGATGCCATCTTGCAGTCTTTTCTGCTCAGCATCTCGGTTTTCTTCTCTCTTTGACTTTCTGTTTTGGGTTACCTCTCTATCACCATCATTACACTGAATTTAAAGTTAGCCAAGGGCGAGGGAAGTGTACTTCACCCGTACGGCAACGAGAGATTCTTTGTACTACTCTCTCTTTCCCTCTCTTGCTCGTACTCACGATAACATTTTCTTAAATTCTGCACTCTACGGTTCAGGAATAACATACAACCTACCTCCTGCTCCTTGTACGCTTTTTGCTTCCGCGCATTTTTCCTTTTCGCGTTGTGTAGAGATCAACAGAGACCTTTTCAGTATTTGCCCTTTTACTTCGGCCCCTTTTGCCTCCTTTCGCTATTTCGATGAGTTTTTCTTTTTTTCCGCGATGCTTTTCACAGAGATGTCTCGAACTGCGTCCACAAGTGCCCCAACCCTTTAACCCCCCCCCCCCTCTCCCTCCCTCCCTCCGTCCCTCTCTCTCTCTCTCTCTCTCTCTCTCTCTCTCTCTCTCTCTCTCTCTCTCTCTCTCTCTCTCGCATAATCTTTTTGCTCACCGGTGTACTGCGAGATCGCGAGGGCATTCGAACTTGCATCCTAGACTTGCTCGATCCATTTTCCGCGGAAAGCTAATTTGCCCCGGCTGGAAAGTTGCGAGAGCACGAAACGTAGGATAAATACGTTCTTCCGGTCATGGAACGTGTTTTACTCGCTCGTGAGCATCTCGTGAGCGGAAAAGGGAGAGAAAGATAGAGAGGTATAGTGGAAAAGGGTAAAGCATTCGGCGCATATCGGTGTCGTAAGTCATGTCGTTCCCCGGTGTACACTCGTAGAAGACCCACTGTGTAACGATATTATCGGATCCACGACTCCTATATATCCAGCTCAGCCTCTTTACATATATCGCACATTCAATGACAAATCCCAATAATCCGTCAGTAATTTCGAATGTTCGTGAATAAATTATATTATATTGCGAATACTTGATTCGAAAATGAATTGTTTTATTCCTCGTAGCTTCATCACGCTCAGTCGATCAAAAAATAATAATTTTTGGCTACGTCACATATGACCCGACGACAAAATATCCGCGACAAAATATCCGCGACAAAATATCCGCGACAAAATATCCGAGGACAAAATATCCGAAAGACAAAATATCCGAAAGACAAAATATTCTCATAACAAAACATCCGCGAGACAAAATCCTAAATCTCGTCCACCACATCAACAGGGTCGCGCGCAAAATACCTTTGTGGGGTGTGTGAGATAGTGGGGTGGGGGCATAATACGAGCTTCTTCATTGCACTTATTTCTTTATTGTAAAGTTTTTGTACACTTTAAACTGTAGCACTACTGACACTACAAACTGACAGCACTACAAATTGACAGAATAAATTTCAACGGCATGACTGTACACTTTAAACTGTACAGTGTACAGTGTGGAGTGTGTGAGATAGTTTGTACTGTGTAATTTGTTGTACAGTAATGTAATGTCTGTGCAGTTTACACTGTAATGTCTGTACAGTTTAAAGTGTACACCTTTGTGGGGTGTGTGAGATAGTGGGGTGGGGGCATAATACGATCTTCTTCATTGCACTTATTTCTTTATTGTAAAGTTTTTGTACACTTTAAACTATAGCACTACTGACACTACAAACTGACAGAATAAATTTCAACGGCATGACTGTACACTTTAAACTGTAGCACTACATACACAGCAGAGAGAAAAACATTGACTGTCTCATGAAGCCAGTTGTCCTAGTTTAAGAGTAATAACGTTAATCATAGATTTAATTACCGACAGCGGATATAATATCGGCAGATATTTTGTCTTGCGGATATTTTGTCATGAGGATATTTTATCCTGCGGATATTGTGTCGTCGGATATTTTGTCGCGGATATTTTGTCGAGGATATTTTGTCGTCGGGTCAAAACGTGTGTTACCTAATTTTTGCATACTAGGGAATTAGTGCAGACGAGCGACGATCCGTCACGCTTTATGAAAATTTTTATAATTCGACGATAACTTGAATTAGCTACCCTTACAGCCATGTAGGGAGAAAATTATTTAGAAAAGTATTGCATAAAGAAATGTAGACAAGATAGTTGCAGAACTAGTATGAGTACGAATTCTGGTATAAAAATGCGCATACATGGTGTCCTAGAACTGAATGCGTTCCCTAAAATGAAGGGTTGGGCGTGAAATTCTGAGTCGATTGATATAAGCATGTGTGGTTCTCAGATCAACCCCTGAATTATTATTAATTTTTAAAGGCGGGCCAATCAGGTACGCCCGGCAGTGGTGCCCAGGGGAGCACCGCGCCTACAGGCAGCACTGCACGCACGTATCGCTCCCCCATATGCGCCGGCTTATCGGCCGCACCTGATTGGCCCGCCTTTAAAAATGTATAATAATTCAGGGGTCAATCTGAGACCCACACATACTTATATCAATCGACTCAGAATTTCACGCCCAACCCCCCATTTCAGGGAACACATTCAGTTCTGGAACACCCTGTTTATGCCACATTTATTCCATTTCATTTCATCATAGATTTCGAAAATGGTAGTTCAGTAATGGTTGTACATGAAACGCCCCTCGCTTAATAGCTATACACATTGAAATTGTGCTTTTATTCACCCCTGTTTCGCAGCGGAAGATTAATTGCAAGCGACAAATCAAGAAACGCAATCGGAGGTAATTTTCGTCACGATGCTTTTGTAGCGATCTTCAATCTAACAATGAAACATTGGGGATAATACATTTTGCGTTTTATCCGACACGAAGATCGAATATCCCGTTGTTCTTCCCTTGTCTCACGCCCTCTTTTCTCGAATTATATGATATATTTTCCATGTCGGAGCTGCTACTCTGGCCCGATTGTTTGTAAATGATAAAATATGAAGATGATAGAGATACCTTGGAGAAATAGTGGATCATGTACATTGAGGAATGAAGCTTTAACGAAATCTGCGAAAGTATACAAAATATTCGCTAAAACACTGCGATCCTGGGCCAGAATTGGTGCACGTATATAAATATATATTGTACATAACCTTTCGATTTGCGCGAATGCTAATGAAGGTTCCACGGACTCGTTGGCGTACCTGTGTGTGTATGTGTGTGTAAATGGAAGGAACTAACCGACATCTGCGACGTCGACGACGACTTCGTTCCTGGAATAATGATCTTCCCATTATCAACCAACCAACTCCATATCCAACCTGTACATTTCTCTCGCTTTTCTCTTGATTCTCGCTCGTTTCCTCTCTTACCCTGTGTCCCTCACTCTTCATTCCTCCGTCTTTCAATCTTCCGCACGGGCATTATCCACTTCATCGTCTGTATTATCATCCCCGGCGGTACTTACGCCAACCAGCAGCCCTCTCAACTCACAGTTCCAACCCCTACCGTGCCTTATACGTGGGTGTATCCGTGTGTATAGAGAGCAAGGTATGTCACGGTAAAGTGAAGCGAGGGTGGACCACACAGAGACATATAAAGTTGGGAGGAAAAGATTCTCGGAGGAGAATTTGCCACTGCGTCCACCAGCATCGTTTGGTCCTTGGAGACTTACCTCTCTGAAAGGACCAATTGTTTCGAACGTCTTGAGAACTCTGCCATGACTCTTCCTAGGCTCATTCTATTCTGTCCCTCTTTTATCCTCCGCTGACCCTTTACTAACGCTTCTTTATACCCTTCTCCTCTCCTTGCCTTCTTCTCACTGCTTTTGTTTTTTTTACTCGGCTGTTCCATGTGCCAGTATCAATAGGAAAGGAACAAATTATATGGCACGTGGTATTCAGCGATGGCGGTACCATACAGCAGTTATATGGTAATAGCGAAGGATCGAGCTTTGAACTGCGGCCTTTTACATCCTCTTTTTCGACTCTTTTTAACTCGCCTCGATTGAAAGCTGCCGCGACTCCGAGCGTATGGATCGGTACAGGCAAATTGGTCCGGATGGTCAAATTGGACCTATTCTCTTTCTTCAGATGTGGAGTCGCGTTCGTTCAATCGTACCCGTCAAATTGACAGCTCCATGGAGACAAGAGGGATGCAGGAAATACCTCCAGAAATAAGGAACTGAAAACATATTTGCTTTCGATTCAAATTCGCATATCGACAGTTCATCAGCTCGTTTCTTCGTGACGGAGGAGAGGATTTTCCAACTAGGGAGATATTTTTTTTCTCGCACCGGAGGATTCGACGAAATTCAGGAAGCTACGGGATGGTGCGACAATTTGAGAATGCCGCAACGAAGAATAGCCCTGATTCCCTCTATCGCAGTGTGCGAACGGTTTTTTTTACGTCGCAGCTCGAAATACATTTTCATGTTCATCCACGCTTTGCATTGAAATTTATGGATTTTTGGGCAATGGCACTTTTCAGGCAACTCGAACATTTCTCGGTTCCGGTTAGGACTTTGCGGATGGATGTTATTTCTGGGGTTCGTAACTGGATTCAGGTAGTCTAACGAGCGATTAAAAATAAGGAGATTGACATAACTAGCATTTGACATCTGGAAAAGTTGACGTCAAACTGATCGACAGATTCACAAGGAACATCACTTAAGTGTCCGCCTTCGATTTTGTGGAAAGTCATATGTGCGATAAAGCATTGAAAACTATTAGAAACGTAATTTTTTATCGGCGGAAAACGGTTTCAAGGGAAGAACTACTCCTCAAAAATTGGCCGGTCGAGGGGTGCTTCTGCAGTTTCATCCTCAAGCAGTCCACCGATCTTAACGAAACAAAAACCAAAATTCTTCTAATGTAGAGCAATGAAAAATCCAATATAGAAGTATTGAAAAAAATGACATTAAGGGATGACACGCCTTTCTTTGAGGGGTGGTTCTCCCCCTCAATACAGTTTGTACGCCGACAAAGAAAAATACGTATGTAATGGTTTTCAATGCTTTATCACATATATGAGTTTCAACAAAATCGCAGGCGGCTACTCAAGTGATGTTCCTTGTCACCCGCATTACTCACAAACAGGCGCGAACACATATTTTTATAAATAACCATCTCATTATTCCTCCGATGTGCCTGTTAATTGTATTTTTTCGTTCAAAGATCCAATAAAATAATTCACGAGGTGATTATCGTGCTTCACCATTTTAGCTGTACAAACATCAACTGTACAAACGAAAAATTATTACTGAAAAAATATGCGGGAAGAGTGGAGAGGAAAACATGTGGGAAAATGGTGGTTTGTAGGAATATAATTTTCCCGATTTTCGATACGACTTTTTTCAACTGAAAAATCCCAAAGTATCCCAAAGTAGCCTTCATAATGCGCGGTCATGTAGAGAAATATGCGAAAATCGTTGAATCCTTAATACGTATTACAATTACGATACAATTTTGAATAACTTTGTTTTTTTTACCCTCATCGGTGCGTGCGAAAGCAATCAAGAGGATCGAGAGGAAGGCCGTAGATTTCTGTCGCCTCGAGCGACCCCTTGCGAGTGTTGGTGAGAATACCGAAGGGATGAGCAGCAGGAGTAGAAGCTGGAAAAATGGAAAGTGACGTGGAAGGGCATGAGAAACGAGAGAACGCCAAGTCGAGAGTATGAGAGGGCGATCGGGCGAGTACGACGAAGCACAAGAGAAATTGGGGATGAACGGAAGGGGAGGAAAGAAAAAAAATATTGAAATGAAAAAAAAATTGTAGCCCGTCTCCCTCTGGAACATTTTGCTGGGGGAGAATACCGTTGGCAATCAAACTTTTACTCATCTCGACATTTGCCGATAAATCTTCAGATTATGATAGCTTGTGTGTGTGTGTGTGTGTGTGTGTGTGTGTGTGTGTGTGTGTGTGTGTGTGTGTGTGTGTGTGTGTGTGTGTGTGTGTGTGTTGTGTGTATGTGCGCGCCTTAACTGGTAGATCCTCCACCCTCGATTCTCTTCCTTTGGCTCTGGAAGTTTTGGTCATAATTACATCGCATTGGATATATAATGGGATGCGCGAGGTCGAGAAAAAAACATTTAACCTCCGCAGATATGTGTATATTCGTACACGTATATAATTGCAGCAAAAAGTTCAAGCGCAATGAATGATTCTTCATAAATGACAGCAAGAGTGAGTGAGTGAGTTTGAAAAAGTTAGTGAGGAAAAGACCCGGAGCGTGACATTGACATCACTTTCGGAAAATTCTATGCCGGAACATTGTCAAGTTAACCGCCCACCACTGACAGTGATACGAAGATTGCTTAGTGTAAGAGAAAAATTATAGCCGGGAGGGAGAACGAGACGAAAGCGACGATTAACGGGGCAGGGACACGCGATGTTCTCGTTGAATCGCTTTTTTCCTTTTTCTCTTCTTTTACATCCACCTCGTTTCCACAACGCTGTCTAACAGCGCATACACGTCGCATGCTTCGTCTGTTGTCCACCCCGAGGACTTACGTCCCCTATTATAATACCTTCATCTTCGTGCTCTCGTTGCGGTTCGTCGATTACTGGAGCGATTACTCGCGATCATGAATTAATAGGATAAAAGCTCCACGGAACGGAAATCAAACGAAGGGGTGGCGTATACTTAACCTACGAAGGGTGCATTATCGTATCGTTGTTTCTTGAAATTATTTGAGGAAAAGAGGCGATTAATGCTGTGCTGTCGAGAAATCCTGCTGGGGAGTGAAACATTGCGTATATATACTGGGTGATTCACAAAGAGTTTCTCAAAATGACCTGGTATTTTAAATTGGGCACCATATTTTTTGTGGCGAACATAGAGAACTAATCTTTGACAACTGGCATCGGGAAGTATTGAGGTTTAGTCATGGAAAATTATACGATCGAACAACGGATAGAAATTCTTTCTTTCAACAAGATGGCGCAACATAGCCTTTGGAGAAGATGGCGCAATGTATTCTTTGAACAAGATGGCGCAACATATTCGTTCAACAAGATGACGCAATATATTCTTTCACCAAGATGGCGCAACATATTCTTTCAACAAGATGGCGCAACATATTCTTCCAACTAGATGGCGCAACATATTCTTTCATCAAGATGGCGCAACATATTCTTTCAACAAGATGGTGCAACATATTCTTTCATCAAGATGGCGCAACATAGCCTTTGGACAAGATGGCGCAACATATTCTTTCAACAAGATGGCGCAACATATTCTTCCAACTAGATGGCGCAACATATTCTTTCAACAAGATGGCGCAACATATTCTTTCAACAAGATGGTGCAACATATTCTTTCATCAAGATGGCGCAAAATAGCCTTTGGACAAGATGGCGCAATGTATTCTTTCAACAAAATGGCGCAACATATTCTTTCAGCAAAATGGCGCAACATATTCTTTTAGCAAAATGGCGCAGCATATTCTTTCACCAAGACGGCGCAACATATTCTTTCAACTAGATGGCGCAACAGGTTCTTTCAACAAGATGGCGCAACATATTCTTTCAACTAGATGGAGCAACATATTCTTTCAACTAGATGGCACAACATATTCTTTCAACAAGATGGCGCAACATATTCTTTCAACAAGATGGCGCAACATATTCTTTCAACAAGATGGTGCAACATCATATTCTTTCAACAAGATGGCGCATCATATTCTTTCAATAAGATGGCGCAACCTGCCACTTCTGCCATTGCAGACGAAGTTTCGTGGTCGTGTCGTCTCGCGCCGCGGCGATGTGAATTGGCAACCAAGATAGTGCGATTTGACGCCATTGGAGGCCTTCTTTCTCTGAGGTTTGCTGAAAAGAAAAGTGTATGCTGATGATCCACACACCATTCCGGAGCTCCAGGAAGCAATTGGACGCGCCATTAATGAAATAAGTCCGCAATTATGCCAAAATGGTATTGACAGTTTCGTCGAAAGAGAGAACGTTTGCAAACAGCGACGACGCGGCCATTTATCGGATATTGTGTTCCACACATAACCTCCATTTTTGTACCATATATGAAAACAAAGAAATTTGTATTTTTCAAATAAATAATACGTTTTATTAATAAATTAATATATCAGGTCATTTCGAGACACACTTTATTGGCGCTCCCTTGGTGAGCATTAGGGTGCCTCATTGCTAGCAAAAGGCATTTTTTCTTACACTTCGTGCGACCAAATTAGCCGAGATATTTGCTGTCAAAGTCCGACGCGGAGTAAACAATGGCAGAGTGGAGTATTAAATAATAAACAGACGTTATTGAGTCATATTATCGATTTGCAAAGCGAGTGTCTGATGCTTATTGATGTGCATTATTTTATATTAAAAAAAAAATTGACTCGTTTTAATGTGGACTCGAACCCGCGCTCGGTCCGGTTTGCACGTTTCACACGTGAGCAATTACTGGGCCGTTGTTTACTCAGCGTTGGACTTTGAAGGCGAATAACTCGGCTACATTTTGTCGCACGACATAAAAAAAGCGTTTTGCTCCGAAAGCAGAAAACGCCGTTTATGTTCACAAAGGAAACACTTGTAATTCTGAATCACCCTATATACATATACACATATGTGCGTGCTCAAGTAATGTTGGATGTATCGAATTAAGGAAAGTATAGACCCTTAAGAAAATGCTCTTCTCCAACCCCTTTAAGGGATTATGCCTCGTTGTAAAAGTCGAAGAATCTCTATTTTCGAAACCAATATATTTTCACAGCATATCGTCTTATAAATATTCCCTGAAAATGTCAACGTGATCGGATCAAAATTGACAGATTTATAGGCCGTTATGTTGACGTCCGTCGAACGCTCGGAGCGTCGTTCGAGGGTTTAAACGCTTTTTGCTCGATTGTACGTTATCAGAGACGGTGAGCAAAATATCTCAAAAAGTTTTGCATCGATCTTTTTGGAATTTGAGGGCTTTTTGTAAATGTGAAAATATAGTATTTGAGCGAAAGATTTTTTTCCGATGGATACTTTCGATTTGATGAACGAAAAAATCCCATTTTTCGCAAAAATCAGACTTTCACTTTAAATACGCGAAATTTTTTTAAATTGAATATTTCGGAAACTCCTTCGATTAATCCTAGAATGAACTAATATACTAAACAATTTTGTTGATTTTTTTTTATAGTAAATAGCCTGGTTGAGAAAGGCATTTCTTGCCAAAAAAGACGTTTCCGACGTAACGAAGGCTGTAAATCGATTAAAATGAAATATTTTGACACCAAAAAAATCAAAATGTTCTTCAGTTGATACTTTATTAAATATAAATTTTTGTAGAAATTTATCATCGCGATTTTCTTTTAAAAAATCCCAAAAATTATCTATTTCCACGGTTAGAATTAAGTATAACCCGCTGAGAATAAAAATTATTTTTGATATTGCAAACATTAATTTGACCTCATTCTTATTGAACCGGTAAAAAAAGTCAATGTCTATTTTGATGATGTTTACCTCCGGCAAGACCGAGTGCATACCTCGCTGTTTGATATTACCGGTAAATAGAGATAAAATCAACGGTTGTTTATTGTTTGAGTTGAGCATAATTACAATGAACATTGAGGCGTGATAATGTGAGTTTGCTGCATTCATCAGATTCTTTGTCCAGTTTGTAACCACAATACTGAATCAACGCTTGAATAATCAGACCAAGCATATTCTCCATCGTTTCCACTGTACACGTTGTTATAAATGCTCTGTTACTAGAATAAGCGAAAATACCGTAATTTTCTTCTTAATTCACTCAATTGTAAATGAGTTTGCAACATTCGCTACATTTGTTATCCAGGACGTATAAAAAATACTGAATTGACGCTCGTATCATTAGAAGAAGAGTATTTTTTATAATTTACGTGGTAAACATTGCACTAGTTTCTGTGTTTTTAGAGCAAAACAAGTACGCATGGGGCGAAATTCACCCCGGGCTATTTTGGGCTTTTAATCTCTTGAAACCGTACGCTATAAATCGATATATATGTGTGTGTGTGTGTGTGTGCGTGCGTGTGTGTGTGTGTGTGTACACATACATATAAACATACGTGCGTTTTTTGTAGTATATTTATTAATATTGGAAGCTGCACGGTAAAAAAAAGAAAAATTCAATAATCGGAAAACGCGGTTGAACGCGGAGCTGCGCGTGCTGCTGCGAAATGTTGGGGTCAGAACCACCCCGTGTGTGCCCGAAGGATCAATTCACATCGGCGAGTTGTCATGCATCGATAAAGAATCATAAAATTCGAAAAAGCGATTGGTATTAATTAATTTTGATTTGTAGAAAAGTCCCTTGTCGTTGAAATAATAGCGTTTCCAACGCTTAAAACTTTACCGTAAACATTAATATTTTCAGTTCCTTAATGGAGGACACCGCTGTAAAACTTTCGAAAAATCTTTTTTTTTGGAAAAAACTTAACAAAAATTATTTAAACCTTCAAAAATATTATGCATATTTGTTTATAGCTGTAAGACAGTTTTAAAGTGGTTTTTGAGCTACTTTTGAGGGGAGTCTCCGAGCGCTGAAAAGCGCCTTCGGCAATGCCACGCCGGTAGGCGCAGTACCAGCTACACAAAATACCGTTCAAAAATTTTATCCTGAAGCAAAAACCGTCCGCAACAAGGATCACTTAACCTACTGACTCAAGAAGCTCCCACGCTTCCGCAAATTCACTCGTGTTTTTTGTTATGGGTACCGATAACTTCAAACACGTTTGTCTCAAAACCGTGTTTTTAAAATCGGCACGCAGCAAAACTCGAACAATTTTCGTCCAATCGACTTGACATTTTAACCGTAGCTTCTTAGATTGCTTTAACAGTCAAGTACGAGCGCTTTTTTCTATTAATTGAACATTGTAAACAATATATAACTTTGTACATGAAAATGATGGTCGGAAAAACGAACTTTTTTCAAACTCGTCTCTATTTTTGTTTTTTCATTATTTTTAATTTCCCTCGTACTTGACTGCTAAAACTTTAACTAAAAAATAGCCAACTAAAAATTAACGAAAATATTTCACTCTCAGTTTGAGGATTAAATTTATGACAGTTTTGCTGCGTGCCGCGGAGAGGGTTGCCTAAAATGTTGTATTCTTTTGACAAATAATTTTTTTTACATTCTTTAATGAATACCTAAGGAAACCTAAAAGTTCTTTTGACGATGTGTTTTATCCCTTTCTTAAAAAAGGTTTTGGAGGTGATTTTTAGTAAGTCATAACCAACAAAAAAATCTTTAAAAAATAAACACACATGCTTATTTAACCGTTAAGATTTTTTACACTAAAACATTATTATCGTGTACTTTTTACGTTTATCGTAAACGTACGAATTATCAGAACGCTCAAAACTTCGAAAGAATACTACCCCGAAAGACCAAAACTCCGAAAATTTGAACAACGTCAAAATAAATCGGCTATGGAAGTTTTAAATGTTTCAAAATTTTCAATAAATCGTCGATTTATTTCAAGATTTTTTTCATTAAGAGGTAATTTCACGTCAATTTTAAAAAATGTCTAGACAATGTTATACGCTCTACATCATTTACAGTCAACTGTGTAGACTTTCGCCAGTATGATCTTGACGAACCTTGTAATTGCGGAACATTAAAATTAGAAATTTTAAACCGTCGGCGCATTCGAAGTTCAGATTTTCAACCCGGCGCCCATGTCAAGATCATGCCAGCGAAAGTCTACACAGTTGAATGTAAATTATGTGAAACGTATAACATTGTCTAGACAAATTTCAAACTTTACGCAAAATCACTTTTTAATTAAAAAAAAATTCTTGAAATAATTCGTCGATTTATTGGAAATTTTTAAACTTTTAAAACTTCCATAGCCGAATTGTTTTGACGGTGTTCAGATTTTTGAAGTTTTGGTCTCTCGTGTAAAATTATTTCGGAGTTTTGATCTTTCAGGGTAGTATTTTTTCGGAGTTTTGAGCGTTCTGATCATTCAAAGTTCGGAATTTCAACCCGGCCCCATCTTGAATTTCGAAACATTAAAATTCGGAATTTTAAACCGTCGGAGCATACAAAGTTCGGAATTTCAACCCGGCCCCGTCTCTTTATAACAGTCCGCGGAAGACGGCTGTAATTGGCAACCAGTGTTGTGGACGTTGGAAGAATCCGTAAAAAAGCCAAACATATTCTTAATCTGTATGAGTGTTGTAATGTTTGGTACAAGATGCAGCAACAAAAAAAAATACAAAATAGTGGCATGATAAACTTGGATTATCAATTTTCCTTATTTTTGTCACGATTCTACGCTTTATATGTAAAAAAAATGTCTACGCAAGAAAAAGAGCCTACTGAAGATCTATGCCGAATCTGAGTTCAATCAGCCAATTGAGTGTCGAGGTATTGTGTTTGCCTATTGGAAAACAATAGTTTCGAGAAAAATGCGTTCAAAGTTGCCACCTTATAATTTCTATATTTCGGCTAATTTTATGAGTATTATTAAAATATTGATAAATAAAAAAAACGGCTTCATCAAATTTCTAGATAACAATACTGCCTTAACCCTTTGACTATCAGTGACACACATATGGGCAAAAAAAAGTCGTGCCATTTATGTGTCATGCCATACATGTGGGCATTAAAAAAAAAAACATATTTCTACTACAGCGATTTGACTATAATTTGGTAAATCATAGTTTTGAGGTCGCTGAATCGGAATTTGAAAACAGATTTCTAAAATTTAAAATGGCGGATCCAATATGGCGGACGAAAATTCAAAAAATGGTTCGATTCCGACGAAAGTAGGTACCGTGTGGTTTCTGAGGTCGCTGAAATCGAATTTGAAATGTATGTAATAAATGTAAAAAATACTTTTTTGGTTTTATATCCCGCTCTCTGCCGAACCCAGAGTCACGAATCGAGGACGAGGACATTGACTGCGATTTTGTATTTTTTTGTACTGTTTGTGCTTTTTGTATTTTCATTTTTCTTGTGCTTTTTGTATTTTTTAAATTTCTTGTTTCTATTCATATTTTCTTTTTTTCTCGTGTTTCTCGTATTCAATTGTTTTTGTACTTTTGCAACTTAAAAAATTTGTATTTCATTTGTATTTTTAATTTTTTTTCAATTTTAATTTTATTCTTTTTTGGCTGTATCAACTGTTTTTTTTTTCATTCTTTGTGGATTTCTTTTCATTAATTTATATCTTTCATTTTATGTTTGGACAACAAATAAAAAAGAATTTCGTTATTTCACCTGATCATACTGTTATTCGTTCACACAGTGGAACGTGACCACAATCTTTGCACATGAAGAATGTTGCCTTCCTTTGTTTTTTGGAATAACATTCAGTGCAACGCTTTCTTATCTACTTATCGTCTGAAATATAGAATGGATAGTGACTTCGTGACGAGCGCAGAGGATTTTTGGGTTTACAATCATACTCTTTAGATGATGTGTGTTGATGACAATGATCTTCTAACAGGTCTGTTGCCAGTGCACAACGAAACTGTAAAGAAGTCATTTTTTTCGAGTCAGTTTAGAGATGATTATAGACGACGGAAGCATTATAAATTGCAGTGTCGAATAAATGAAAGTATAAATTGTGATGCCACTTGACGGTCGTGTGAATTGTTTTGTAAGAAGAAATAGACTGATCTGTTTTGTGTACACCTCCCATATTGTTATTATAAGAAATAACAACATTGGGCTTCATGATCTGTTTCTTGGTGAGCTGGTCTTTGGTCCATGTCAAAATTCTCGCTAGACATTCACATTGTTTATATTATTATTAATATTATATTAAATGATTTCTCGCATTTAGTCGCTCGAATTAAAATCAACTCAATCATGCTAAAACTGAAAACCTTTCCTGTCATATTGGAGCCACCATTTTGAATTCTGGAAATTCGATTTCAGATTTGGATCCAACGATCTCGAAAACCCTGAGGTACTCACTTTCGTCGGAATCAAACCATTTTTCAAATTTGCGTCCGCCATATTGGATCCGCCATATTGAATTTGTGAAATCCGACTCCAAATTCGGATTCGGCAACCTTGAAAACCCAAACAAACTCACTTTCGTCGGAATCAAACCATTTTTTTAATTTGATCCAAATTAGATCCACCATTTTTAATTTTGGAAATCCGATTTTAGATTCAGATTCAGCGACCCTAAAAACCTTCACACTGAAATTTTAGGGTAAATCGGTGAAGATTTTTTTCCAACACAAAAGTGGCACGAAAATGTAATTTTCGCCTGACTGCGAAGGGGTTAAAACTGTAATTTGCCGTCCAATATCTTACACCTTTACATTCGTGTATATATTCATACATACAGTTCTGACAAGTAGGTACTTGTCGGAACGAAGTATGCTAAGGAAAATGCACGATATACGGCAAGCAGCATAATTTATTTTATCCAGTGTGGTATACATATACATCGTGTAGTATATATACCCATACACGCTACCCTGGACAAAATGAACTATAGGCCAATGAATTCGTATCAGGATGTGCTACAGTAAAAGGTTCAGCTCGATTTAAAAAAATCTATGATCACTTCGAAATCTCGGGGATGTCTCAGGGGTGCGTGGTTTTAAACAGATTTGTCTTCACGGTCCTCACAAGCCGCTTTCCTCACGCTCGATATTGCGCTTAGTCCAAAGTCTTCAACATCAACTTTAAATAAATGTAATCATATTAAGGGTCCACTATGGAGCCACGAAAAAAGGCTATTTTCGCAATTTTTTTGAGGATTTTATAAAAAATATGAATATAGAAGGTTGCTGGGCTTGATAAATAAAGTCTTAAAATGCATAAAAAAACATTTAAAATTATTTTTATTCATTTTAAGTACAAAAACTATAGTTCAACGTAACGCCTCAAAAATAGGTGGAGTGGTAGCTCCATCACAACTCGGCAACGGCTTGTCTGAAACAAAAAAATCAAAGTCCATTAGATTTAGTATGACACCAGCTACAAAATGACCCTCGGATATAAAATTTTATCAAAAAATAGAAAAATGGCAGATGAAAAACGAAAAAAACGTGTTTTTTCGCAGTTTTTCGCAAAATAGTAAAAATAAACATTTTGATACCATCGAGGGTCATCTTATTGCGAATCATGTTTACAATATGTGGTTCAAATTTCAAGAGAATCGGTCTATTAGTTTTAGAGATACGATGGAGCTAGACTTTGAGAACGTTGTTTCGAGAAAAACGCGTTTGAAGTTTATACTATGAAAAACTCTTATCTAAACTCAATCGGCAATTCCTGCACCATACAAAATCCCTTCTGATTGCTCATCATCGTCGATTTTTTTAAGTCTTGCTTGCTTTCTTTTTGAAATTTTTAAAGTGGACGGGCCCTTTAAGACTTAATAGTCATACTGGGTCCACGGGACCTAAACAAATTATTTTGATGCCGTACAACTTTTTTTTTTCCAATAATACATACATTTTTTATATGCGTAAGCGCTATGTCTATGCGAAACCGCTATGTCTATTTCCAAGTACATTGTTTCCAGATTATAAAATCTTCAAAACATTTTTTTTGTCAACAATTACCAGAGTAATTATTGACATTTTTTGTAAAAAAAGTCATTTTTCACGTTTTTTGCATAATTTTTTTTGTACATATATTAAAAATTTAATTTTTAGTTTCTAACCAATATCCTTGTATTAAACGAGGTTCAAATTATACCTCACTATTTGTTTCATATCGCTCAATGCACTATTTATAACAATTTAAAAACGCCTGGGTCCCTTGGACCCAGTGTGACTATATCGTGATTCCAGCTAAGTGTGACTAGTAAGGGTTAATAGACAAATTATTGCCAACATGAAAAGAATATTACGGGTTTAAAATATATTTTTTCTAAATACCCAATATATACGAACAGGAGAGAACGAGGCGAAAAAAACGATTTTTTTTATTTTTCCCCGCTCCGGAAACATAATTGGGTGGCCTTTTGGGATTTCACTTCCAGTCGGTACAATGTACATTCTTGCATATACTCATCTTCGTCAGCAACGCCCGTCTTTATGTATTCGTGCATACGAAAATACGCACATTCATCTATATACATATATATATATATATATATATATATATATATATATATATAAATTTATACGTTTGTGTACGTACATGCACACACCCGCCCGTGCCCACGCCTACACACGTACGAACATGTACAACGTTTGCACTTCTGTTTTGTTTCTAGTTTGCATCCCTAACAGTACTTGGCGTTGGAGTGCAAGAGAACTCGGTTTTGTATTATATATATACAATATATAATATAAAACCTATATACATGCATACATGTATGTTAATAAATACATACATACATTCGTATATATATATATATATATATAAGTACGTATTGCTTGGCAGCGCTTGCGCTCGAGTTGACACGTGCTCTTGCATAAATTTGCACCGCAAGAGCAGAGAAGGGTCTGTATGAATACAACGCGTTAAAATTTTATCGGCGAGTAATAGTATACATATATATGCACATCCTAAATATACACGCACACGAGCACATGTATATATGTATATATATTTATGTCTCTCTCTTTCTCTATATATATGTATATATATATATATATATATATATATATATATATATATATATATATATATATATATATATATATATGTATATATATGTATATATATATGTATATATATATATAATAGGCTGTGATAGTCTTGAACAAGCACACGCGTAAAATTACATACGTCACCCACTTTCCTTAGCTCTCACACTCTTGCAAACAAGGTATAATGTAGCAAAATCAGTGACCGTTTCGTGTTTATCGTAGGGAATACATGCGCAGCGTTTGAGCGTAAATAGTTTTACTTTGGGGTGATGGAGGAATACTGGAAGATACGGAGAAAGAGAGAGACCGGGGTAGAGAAATGGCTCGAACTTTATCATAAGTCGAAGAGTGCGACTGTGCGATAAAATTGTTCGAGAATTATGAATTTCACGAAGTTTCTGGGCGTCCCATAGGTGAGGTTATTTACGCGGGGGAGGTCGCATAATTTGGCCAAAAGGGAGAGGGTGAGAGAGAGAGAGGGAGAGAGCGATAAAACGTATATAAGGCTGCGGAGGGGCTTGAAGGGACGGAAGTATATTTTGACTTGTTACAGATGGTAATTCGTAGAATTACTCTGACACAATTGATTCTGATTATGGTCGATGAAGAGGAGGGTTTGTGGTCCGTACCGTAGGAGAAACGTAGACACGTGAGCTTGGAAATCCTCGCTCGTGAGTCGTAGTACCGTCTATGTAGCAAAGCGGGCTGGGTAATAGCAGAGAACTCTGGTCGACTTAAGTAGAGCTCTGCTAATGTTCACCAGCTAATTTTGGACTAACCCTCCAAGAGCATGCAATTCAATACAACCCTTGTGCATAGGTAATGCATCGTCTTGATGTATACGAGGATATTAAATGAACTGTGATAACATACGATCCTTGAATTTCCATCTAACGATAGCCTCGTACATTATTGCGCTCCCTTAACGTTCCACATTGTCCCTGTTTTACTACCCCTATAGCTACTATAGCTTTATTATAGGGCAGTTCCGTCATCAATAACATTTTGCGTATTTCTCGTAAATTGAGCACGTCGAATATCCGGAATTCTATCGTGCCAATCGACAAGACTATTGATAAGGAATCTTGCCTAGGAACTATTAGCTTCACGTTGCGAACGGCTCATGTTAACTATACTGAGAAAACAATATGTTCCTATGTACCAGGATTTGTTAACTATTAAGAAATGGTAAAGTTGTATATGGCGAAATAAATATCTTCTTACAGTTGATGAATCATCAATGTGAGCCTCTGAATTGTCACAAATGAAAGTTTGGTAATAGTTGAGAAATGGGTACTTTGAATTGAACATACCTGTTCTTAACAGCCAATAGGTATACAGTTGGTTTAACCCAATGCTTCGTATCAATATAATATAAATACTTGTTTCTTATAACTGAGGCGTTTATTCAATGAGATCAGTGGAAAAGTTGTCCCAGGTGTAAAGGATCGTAGAGTGAATGATATTTTATATTCACGCAAATCAAGATTCGTGTACAGTTAGCAAATTAACATTTAGACAAAGTTATTCATTGATCGTCGGCAGATGAATGTGCAGTTGAATCAATGTAGCACAATAGTACTAGTGGGTAAGTGTACAAGGAACAACTCTCATTGAAAATGAGAGCTGTTCCTTGCTACTTGTAGAGGACAAATCGTTGTTGAACGATTTGTCCTCTACAAGTAGCAAGTCCGTTAATCGGAGGACAACAAAGATGTTCTGTTGAAATAAACTGTTTTCTTACAAGGAACATCCCTCAGGTGACACGCTTCGATTTTGTTGAAATTTGGATATGTCATAAAGCACCGAAAAGCAAGCGATACGTATTTTTTTTATCGGCGGAAAAACGATTTTAAGGGATGAAATGCACCCTCAAAAATGGGGGTGTTTTTCGGTTTTCGTCGATAACGTTTTAACGATACGAGATATTTTAAAAAATCAAATTGCAACAATGTTTATTTTTCTGTGCACTATACATTGGAGATGAGAACGACAACGTTATCGACGAAAAACGAAAAACACCCCTATTTTCGAGGTTTCGTTTCACCCCTTAAAACCGTTTTTCCGCTGATAAAGAAAAATACGTATCGCTTACTTTTCGGTGCTCTATAACATATCCAAATTTCAACAAAATCGAAGGGTGTCACCTGAGGGATGTTCCTTGTTAGTGTACAACGCACGGTTGAGTACTGAGGCCTCCATTCAGGAGTTCAAACGTCGAAATGATAGAATATTTTTTTAACGAATCTTCATAAAAAGAATTCTAGACAACCAGCAGATGCCATTTTTTCGAAAAGCATAAAAGTTATTTTAGAATTATCCGCAGGTTTTTATTATGGTAAAAATAATGTGTCTGCATAAAGCGCAGGCTCTAATGGCTCTGTAGAAAATTTAACGAGCAGGAAAATTCGTAATCGATCAATCGCTGTTAGGGTTACCATATGACCGGATTTGTCCGGACATGTCTGGCGTTTTGGCCTCCCGTCCGGACTTTTTATTTGGCGAACTTTGTCCGGACTTTGTACTCTTTGGAGTTTCTAGTAACTAGGGTAATACCTAGTCTGATCTTTCACCGAAATAAAAGGCTTAACGATATTCAAAAGGCTTGTATTATTATTTTTTTTAAATAATAATCAACAGAATAATTATGTTTTAATATGATTGAACCAAAGTTCACATAATGAAGGAAATGATATACTCTAGTATTTGGTAACAATACACATATCCAACTCACAAGGAACATGACTTGAGTGTCCGCCTTTGATTTTGTTGAAAGTCATATATGTGATGAAGCATTGAAAACTCTTAGACACGTTTTTTTAATCTGCGGAAAAACGTTTTGAAGAGAGAAACGACCCCTCGATTCGATTCAGAGTTGACATCAATCGACTCAAAATTTTACCCCCAACCCCCCATTTCAGGGAACTCATTCAGTTCTGGGACACCCTGTATATGTGTCAATGTAAAAATATGTGAAAGTTTGCTTGTTGCCCAATTATTTCTCAACGAAATGAAATGAGCCACGAACCGAAATGAAATTTGGAACGCAGGTAGGCTGTCATCCGAAGTAACAAGTCGATTATTTGGTTCCAGATCGATCAAGAAATTTTCGTGAGATGCGATTGAATCATGGACTATATTAAGGCTCCGAAAACGGCAATGGATGTCCATAAAATTTTCAACGCGGACGGGCTATGACCCGGGCAGCCTCATCGGCTACTTTTATCCCGATCGATCGAGCAGTATCCGTGCGATGAATTGTTTTATAAGTTTGTTATTTCAGCACAATTAAAAAAAAAACAAAAGGAATCTTTTTAGTTTTAAGGCTTTCACGGCTCTTTATGTAATGAGAAGAGTATGTGGCTTCCGGATGGAGGCCGTGTTGAGGATCAGCGTTGTGCCGACGTTTCGCAAACGTTACAGTCTGCATCATCAGGGCTGAGGGCTCCGATACTGAAGCTCTCGTGTCTCAGGTATTCCTTATATAGTTGCAGTCATCGTTCTGGATCGCTGCACCAGCCAATCAGATGTTTTAATTGATCAGCTGGTCAATTTAAAAAAACCGGGAGGACGGTGTGCCAAATAGGATTGACGTGATATCCTCCATCTCTGTTTAGATTGTCCGGATGTTTTCGGATTTCCAAGCCTTCTCGGTGTTTCCAGGAAAAAGCTTCAGTATCGGAGCTCTCAGCCCTGATGATGCAGACTGTAACGTTTGCGAAACGTCGGCACAACGCTGATCCTCAACACGGCCTCCATCCGGAAGCCACATACTCTTCTCATTACATAAAGAGCCGTGAAAGCCTTAAAACTAAAATCAGACGCCTACACGGAGAGGCTATTTTGGGCTCTGTTAACACCTTTTCCAAACTCAGGAAAACTCTGCACATCCAACTGTGCTCGTTAACATTCCTAAAAAGGTGCCGCGACCATCAAGTGGTACCAAAATGTTTTCAATTGAAAAACCCCTTTCCATCAAAACAAGCCAAAACTATCCTCCACCAGGCCTCGCTGAGACTGGTGAAAGAGAGAATATCTGTTACCAAAAAGCTTTTGGACCAAAATTCCCAAAAACTCCTTAAACTTCACCTACGTCTCTTTGGAACTCTTTGGAACCACAACTGTGGGAAGATCTTGACCGTGTCACTCACGAACAAGCCCTCCACTGTGCAGACCTAAGATCCAAGAATCAAATAGAAAAATTCAGGAAACTATGTCCGCAATCAAAGCAGCCCATCCTAACCCACACAGTTAAAAACCTAAGTAACCACACACTCTCCGCAGCTGAAACATCAGTCCTCGCAAAAGGGCACAATTTCGCCATTACACCAACAGAAATTCCAACCAGAGAAATCATCAGGCAGGTGGAAACGGCCATCTATCGTCTCCCACTGGATACTAGCAACGACATCAGGAAACGGATAAGCAATATTCTACACAAGGCAAAACCTCCGCAGCAGAATATCACGAAGGAAGAACACCTTGCTCTTCACAATTTGAAGAAAAACAAGGACATCTTAATACTACCAGCTGACAAAGGGAATGCAACTGTCATCATGGATAAAACGGATTACTGCAGTAAAATTTTGAACCTGCTCGAGGACACCAACACGTACAAGAAATTATCACGTGACCCCACATCGAGTGTAGAAAAGAAAACAACAACACTTCTAAAGAAGGCTGGTCTATCAGAAAACCTAACCAAAGCCCTAACACCCAAGGAATCCCTACCACCCAGGCTTTACGGTTTGCCAAAAATACACAAAAACAACATCCCACTTAGGCCCATTGTTAGCAACATAGGCAGTCCTACATATCATTTGGCACGTTTTCTCTGCAAACCTTTGCAGGAACTCGTAGGCCTCAACAACTCCCATATCCAAAACTCTCGGGATTTTGTGAACAAGATCCAGACTATCAAGGTACAACCAGAAGACATTTTAGTGAGTTTCGATGTTGTATCCCTGTTTACAAACGTCCCAACCAATGAAACCCTAAGCATAGTTAAAAATTCCAAAAAAGTTGCCCCTAACCTACTGCCCCTCATAGAACATTGCCTAAACTCTACATATTTCCAATTTCAATCCCAATTTTATGAACAAACTTCAGGCGCAGCCATGGGTTCCCCTATTTCTCCTATCATCGCCAACATCTTTATGGAGAACTTCGAGAACAGAATTCTGCAAGAAGCTTCCCTCAAGCCCTCCACCTGGTTCCGATATGTCGATGACACCTTCGTCATTTGGAGTCACGGCAAAGAAAACCTCAATCATTTCTTAACCTTCCTCAACTCCCAGCACCCCAATATTCAATTCACCATGGAGATAGAACAGGAAAATCAAATCCCTTTTCTGGATGTACTGGTGCAACGGAAAAGCGATGGCACTTTGGGCCATAAAGTTTACCGGAAGCCAACGCATACGGATAGATACCTCCATGCTACGTCCCATCACCACCCTTCCCAAAAACAGTCGGTCATAAGCTCTCTGGTCTACAGAGCTCTAGCGATCTCCGAACCAGACTCCTTGGAGGTTGAACTAGAACACCTACGAAAAGCTTTAGGAGACAATGGCTACAAGCCAGGCAACATCGAAAGAACGATCAAAAATCTAAAAAGAAAAATAGCTGATCCGAAAACGGTTACAGCACCTGATAGGGAGAATGAAGGACAAATAACCGCAACAACTTCCCTTCCATACCTTCAGGGCATAACCGATCGCATAGGGAGGGTCCTTGGAAAACATAACGTGCGAGTCATCTTCAAACCTCAGAAGAAACTAGCACAAGTGATTCCGAGTGCAAAAGACCAAAGACCACCATTAAGTGCACCAGGAGTATACAAGATACCCTGCTCATGCGGTAAAGTGTACATAGGAGAAACCGGGAAGAAGATCAGTACACGGATCAAAGAACATCAACGGTGTATCAAATATGGCCATATTACACAATCAGCGCTGGCCGAACATTGGATGGAGACTGGTCATGCCATCCAGTTCGACAAAGCCCAAAGCCTGGCCCCATCAAACAGCTATTTTTCCAGGAAACACCGAGAAGGCTTGGAAATCCGAAAACATCCGGACAATCTAAACAGAGATGGAGGATATCACGTCAATCCTATTTGGCACACCGTCCTCCCGGTTTTTTTTAATTGACCAGCTGATCAATTAAAACATCTGATTGGCTGGTGCAGCGATCCAGAACGATGACTGCAACTATATAAGGAATACCTGAGACACGAGAGCTTCAGTATCGGAGCTCTCAGCCCTGATGATGCAGACTGTAACGTTTGCGAAAAGGAATCTTAATGAAATTTAGCACACAAATAGTATATTGACGAAAACAACGTATACTTTTAACCCTGATCGATAGGCCATTTATGACAACTCTGTGATCGATATATGTACAGATACAGGTGTGAAAACCTGTATGGTCATTCGTTACTCAATCACCCTCGAGCAACGCTGAATCTGGAATAAATTTTGCATACAAGTAGACTATAGTATACACATACGTGTATGAGTGTATACGTAGGCCCACACATTAGAACAACCTCAAAAATGGCTACTGGTTCAGTAAGCTGGGGTGACACGTGCAAAGTGGGATAGAATGGCTTTGTATGACGTGCCGTTTTAGCATCCACGAAGAAGATATATTTAAGAACGTGGTATTACGAACGTCCGAACTGACAGTCACGGCCCAACCCTCCACGTCAAACAACCCTCCATCACCATAATTCGTATTTCAAACAAAACGTCTATTTTTCAGTATCCCTCTCGCTTCTAGGGATGGATTTTCGTATGATCTTGTCCACAGTCGAACGAACAAATAAGCCAACGCTTTACCACGTTATCGTAATGGTAGAGGGTTTCTCAAACGCTGTAATTTAATCTTAGCAATCCTTCTCCCTCTCCCTCTCCCGCTCTCTCTCTCTCTCTCTCTCTCTCTCTCTCTCTCTCTCTCTCTCTCTCTCTCTCTCTCTCTCTCTCTCTCTCGCATTTTTTCCTTTTCTTATCGTTCATTACGCATTCGACATTTCGTTTCACTTTATCTCTTTCCCCTTGCTGTTCATCTCTCCCGACAGATTTTCTCCCGTCTCTTTCCCCCTTCAGGTTCATGAATAAATCCGAAATAGCCGGAGGGTCGCAACAAGGAGAAGGTAAGGATTCAGCGAGAATAACCAGCGCTCAATTGGCCCGCTTTCGTTGCTTTTATGCACGAGCATCATCGCCGCGAGTAGGATGAGCTATAACCAACACTATCATAATCTGGAATAATCAGGGCTCAAATTCTGTGATTTCATTCTATGTCCCGACGCTCATCGCGTGAGCCACAGCCACCCTTTGAAGGAGCCCAATCTCGCTCGCTCCTACGTCCCTTTGTGCCCTGGAAATAAATAGGCTAATAGGCCACACATACCACCGTCAGTGCTTTTCACAACTAAGTATCCGTATACTGAACACGGGCCATGTGATCGTATACGCATCGTAAAATATTCACGAAATTTTCATTTGAATGATTTGATCGCATTATACTACGAAATTGTGACTTACCAGATATTTGATTTTGTAATTATAACAGTCGGTGCTCCGAACGTGATTAAGCAGCTTTCATTATATAGTCATTGAACTTAATGTTGGGCAGCACTGTGATCATGTTGTTTTCGGTAGTTGAGTTCGTTGAATGGGCTTTTCCTCATTCGGGTGGATATTATCTGGGACATTTGTCAATTCTCATGATGGTTGTGGGGAAAAAGCTTGATACACGAATATGTATCTGTAATCAAGTGAACAGTAATGAGTTTTATGATTAATAACACGATTTATAGGTGCATGCTTCCATCCAGCAAGATCGATTATAACGTTGTATAAGTTCTCGCTGGTTTACAACCGATAGCGTTACCTGAACTGCGTGCGCGTAGATTAAGATGCTAACGCACCTATAAAGCAGTTTGGTAAGCAAGCTTGAAATTTTGTGTCAAGCTTGAAAAATGTCAAATTTCTTGCCCAAAAAGGGTATTTGCGTGGAATTTTACCGCACTACTTTATTCAAAGAAAATCTGTAGCTGAAGCATATAGAATTCTTGTTGTGAATTAGGGGGACTATGCTCTGTCGGAAACCACATGCAGAGATTGGTTTAGATGCGTCAAGAATAATGATTTTGATGTGTTGAATTGGAGGCATTACTTTATAAAGGCTCATGTCAGATGCTATCTGAACTTGCAGAATCATTAGGAGTTGATTTCACGACAGTTTCCAAATGTTTGGAAGCATTTAGGGGATACACCAGTGTGAACGCTGAAAATTTGGGTGATTTTCGGGAATTTTTTGGAATAAAAGTACTCAATAAAATGTTTCGAAAAATTGAGAATACATTTGGCTATATTTGACCAATATTACATAATTTGTGCATAGAAAAATATTGAGATCCAAGCGACTTATGCGCTGCATTCAGAGGCGCCAAAAAAAAGTTCCTCCACTGCTGACATGTTTCCGGCCGATTGAGTAGCTGAAACCGAAAAAGAAAAAAATGCCGTTAAACTGGAAGGCATTTCCTATACAATGACGTAAGAATTACTAAAAATATCAAAATCTAACAAAATGGCGTAGTTGTGAAAAAAGTCTGTTTTCTTGCCTATAAAATGGTCGTTTTTTTTATTGACAAATCGTCAATTCTAATCCAATCAAAAATATCCTACGTCATTGTAGAGTAAATATATTCAAGAGCATGCAGTTCAAATTTCAAGTCAATCGGATAATTGCTCTTTGAGTGACAATGTCAGCAAATTTGAAAAATCTCATTTCGACAAAAACGCGTTTAAAAATTTAACTTTTGATTTTTGCAAGATAAAATGATATTGATATAAATGATAATGATATTCTTAAAAGTATAAACTGTCGAAAAAGGCAAAAAATATCGATTTTTTAAAGTGTCACACTAGTATAGCCCCTTAAGAATAATTTTTCTACAATAAAGCCTTCATTGTCACGAAAAAACCAGCGAGAACTTATACAACATCCCAATATTTCTTTTTATAAAATGAGCTCATCATTCGTCATATAGTTTAATAACGAAATAATGTTTCAACGTTCTTTTATTATCATATTAATTTATCACAGCCTATGATCCTTTTTATTGGACAATCAAGCGATAAACTCCTATTGCTTATCTACGGTGGGGAAGTGACAGGCAGTTTTACACAGTTGCCATTGGTAACGCGACAAAAACTCAGTAAAATATCGATGCTTGTATCACAGGTTTTTCACAGTTTTCCCGTGCTCTCTCGTGTATGCGATACATTAGAGCATCAGGAAAGAGCGATAATATGGTGATAATCACCTACGGGCTTTCTCAGGAACAGTAAATGCCAGGGTGACATGTGTGGATTAAGGGGCCAGTCGACTTTGAAAATTTCAAAAAATCGAAAGCAAGCAAGACTCGAGCAAGCGTTTTTTTTACTTCTTTCGTTTTTCACCTGCCATTTTTTTATTTTTTGATAAAACTTTATATCCGAGGGTCATTTTGTAGCTGGTGTCAAGCCTTTGCCGAGTTGCCCAAAAAATAGCCCACCTATTTTTGAGGCGTTACGTTAAACTACAGTTTTTGTACTTAAAAAGAAGTAAAAATGGATTACATTTTTTTAAAATGTATTTCAAGACTTTATTTATCAAGACCAACAATTTTTATATTCATATATTTTATAAAATCCTCAACAAAAAAAATCGCGAAAATAGCCTTTTTCCGTGGCTCCAAAGTGGACTGGCCCCTTAAAGGTGAGAGGCGTGTGTGAGAGCTCTGAAAAGTATACACTGAAGCTAAAACTAACATTACTCCAATGAATACTACAATTGCTTCTTGTTCAAGTAAACACTCTGTGCGTCGTGATCACTAGTTGAAAACTTCTCCTTACGCAGATCATTATTTCCAATGATGAAAAGTTTGCGATAAAAAGAAAATGATCAGCCACCGTTAGGAAAGTCACGTAAAGAAGAAAGGGGCGCAGATAGTTTGTCCTGTGAAAAAAAGCGGGCTGAGTGATCAGAAAAAAATGGAAGATACGTGGCGCCGAACAGGATTTCCATCAGTGAGAGAGCGCAAGAGTGAGGGAGAAAAAGCACAGCTGTGCGCACGTGCCTGGAGACTGTCGGCGAACGAAAATCGAAGAGGCTGTTTGGGACTGTCCAAAAACATTGGAATCTTTAGTAGAAACGAATTCCAGGACTCCTCGACGGAAATCGACAACTCGTCGCTTATGTTTCACCCTTCTTATTCCCCTTTTTCTTCCGTCATCGCTTCCGTGCCCAGACTCTCTCGTGCTCGTCTTTCCACGGGCGTGAGGATTCCGACTTGTCGAAAGGTCGAAGAAAAATTGTTCCCGGCTTTGTTCTCATCGTCTACTCTTTCTCGCTTTATTTCTTCCCTTCTTTTTTCATCCCCCAAACTCCTTTCTCGATCAGAGCTTTGACGAAGGAGCGTGCTAAAAATAGCAACCGCAATTCTCTCGTCGAATTCTCGCTTTTTCTTCTCGCTCCGCGGGTACATACTGAAGATTGTCTGTTTCAGGCCTTAGCTTATTGTTGTATATTCCTCCAGCAGTCAAGCAATTGAGATCTTGGAGAAAATGATCCTCCACTTGCCAACTCTTGGCTAAAAAAAAATCACACAGCCTCGATTTCGTCTTTACTGGGGCGCAGTTCTTTGCTATTTTTATCGTTACACAAGGCTGTTCGTCCAATACAATCATTGTCCATAATTGTTCTTGAAGGGTGACAAGCATTGGTACGAGGCACCACCTTGAGAAGATATTTTTATTCAATCTTTGAAAGAGACAGCCTAACTTTCGTTGGTCCATTTTGCCTGCAATGGCTGCACATCGCCTCCCCTTAGGAGTTTCCTTCATTCCGAAAATACGACTGCAAATAAATATACGTATATCTCTGCTGGACTTTGCACTCGTGGACGTGAGTGTTATGAGCTTTGTAAATCTAGCACACGATACATATAAAACGTTGCTACGCATGCACGCTCAAGCACACACCCACACATGTATGTTTAGGATGACCCACTTTAAACGGAAAAGTGAAATATCGCAGGACCTCCTGATGGAACCGTTTTTCAAACCAAAGGTTCACGACATTGGGGGACATGGTTGCGTCGTTAAGGGAGGTTTCTACTGTGTCGGGGCAAAAACCTTTTCATTTTGCTGTTACGGAAAGAGGTGATTAGGTGTAAGGATGAAACTTTTCATATTATTCACACATAAACTTAAGTTTAAATTTAAACGCGTTTTTCTCGAAAGCACGTTTTCCAACTTTGCGGAAGTGGTCCTACACGCCCTAGATGAGCAAGCGTTATGAAATTTGGCAGGCACCTGTACAATAAACGTCTCCATTAGGTGACATAGAATTATTCAGAAATATTCAAATGTTTTTATTTTATGAAGAAAATACTGCAAAAATGTTTTTGGAAAAAAAATATACTTCCCTTTCCGTCGCTCACTATCGTTTTATTTTTCTATTTTTCTGCTTAATTATATTTCTATTTATATACAATATTGTGCAAACTAAAAATATGTTTGATTTTTTACTTCGAATCACCTGTTTAGGACTTAGGGGCCGGTCAGCAAAAAATCAATGACGCATTAACGTCATCGATTTTTTACGGATTTTACCCCCCCCCCCCCCAATTGAAATCATTCTATTCAGTTATCGTTACTTAATCCAACTATCATTACCATCTTCCAACGACCAGACCCCTCAGTCCCTATTTTAAAATGAAGTTATTTATGGACGGCCCCTTAGGAATTCCGCAAGCGAAGAATATCATCGCCGGCACACCGACATACGTGGCTCCTTCCACTCCGAGTACCACGTTTTATCAAACTTAAAAAAATATTATCATGTTCAATAAAGACCGCTTAAGGGAAGGTTCTGCCTTGTTGGGCCAAAAAATGTTCGATTTTTCACCAATTTTTTATGCTAAAAGTATTAAATATAGAATGTTGATATTTGGTATGTTGACTAAGCGGTCTTTATTGAGCATCGAAATATTTGTTAAAGTTTGATTCTAGGAAAACATATGCAAAATATTGTACAAAGTAAAAATATGTTTGATTTTTTTTGCTTCAGATCACCTGTCCGGGACTTAGGACTTCCGCAAGCGAAGAATATCATCGCCGGCACACCGACATACGTGGCTCCTCCCACTCCCAGTACCACGTTTTGTCAAACTTAAAAAAATATTTTGATGTTGAAAAAAGACCGCTTAGTCAACATACCAAATATCAACATTCTATATTTAATACTTTTCGCATAAGAAAATGGTGAAAAATCGAATATCTTTTGGCCCAACAAGACAGAACCTTCCCTTAATAAACATCCCAAATTTCATCGTTCTATGTTAAATATTTGTCGCATAAAAAATGGGTGAAAAATCGAAACAGTTTTGGCCCAACAGAGTAGAACCTTTCCCTAACTTTGCCGTGAATCCCTCAAAGTCAACAAAGATAACCTCTACTTTCCTAATAAAGGCGAACCTACTTATCATCGCATACAATTGTAATCGGATCAAAGACAAACGCAACGAAAAAGAAATGTTGTCTCCGTCTTGAAAACTGTAAGCGTTATTACAAATCTCCCATGACTGAAATCTGTTATCAATATGGATGATGTATGCGATGTTATGGTTCTAATCTATGGCGAATGTACGGTTCATTGATGGCACATTTCTCGTTATAGGCAAGTTGCTGATGATGTGAGAGGATGATGCACCGGCCATTGTTTGTGGAAGCATTTCTAGTAAAACTTTTTTCAGTTGTGAGGCAATTGCACGCGCGGGGCTTGTGTTTCCAGAAGTCTGATCAGGACGGCAACCTCCACGTGACAAGCCTCAAGGAGCGCCAATTACAGGGGGTAAATGAGCAGCACTTGTACAGTTCTGATGCACCATAACTCCGGCTGTATTTATAGAATACTAGCAGTCTAGAGCGCGGCCAAACGGTGGACTTCAACAATTTTTTATGGGTACCCACTTGATAGAGTAAAAATTCCGTTTCGATCGCCTTACTCTCCATATCTACCAGAATCTTTACAATTTTTTTTACACGTATCTGTAACACAATAGTGGCGCTGCCCGTGCAGAAATTTTGACCGGGATACCCTATGTCCGATCAAATCCCGATCAGGATTTGTCATGGATTCCCCAAAACCGGTATCCCGGTTAGAATCCAACTTGCATCAGTATCGGCATATGTACGACGACGATGGCATCATTTTGAAAATTTTGGCGTCACGTGTATTTTCTGTATTACTATGGAATTCCTATCTATAGATAGGAATTTCCGTCTATAGATTCCTATCTATAAAATTCCTATCTATAGATAGGAATTACATAGTAATACCGAAAATACACGTGATGCCAAAATTTTCAAAATTATGCCATCGTCGACGTACATATTCCGATACTGATCCAAGTTGGATTCTAACCGGGATACCGGTTTTGGGGAATAAGTCTCTGTTTATACCCACCGACATGTCGGTGGGTATAAACATGTATTTAAGACAAATTAAAATCAAATTCACCATGATTAGATTAAAATTTACACCAACCGTGAGTTCTTACGTATTTCGAGAGAAAACATTTCGTTGAGGCAAAGAAATTTTTGCAAAAAAAGTTGTCAGTTTCAAATATTACATTATAAATATGAAAAAAATCACAAAATGAGTTGTGAATTTCCTCAAATTGAAGAAAATAAAAATCGAATTCACGACAGTTATATTAAAATTTACACCACAAGTGTAAACGTATTTTGAGAGAAAACATTGTGTTGAGGCAAAGAAATGTTCGCACAAAAAGTTATGTGCAAAAATTTATTTGCCTCGAGGCAATGTTTTCTCTCAAAATACGTACGAACTCACTTTTGGCGCAAATTTTAATCTAATCATTTTGAATTTGATTTTAACTTGTCTTAAATACAAAAAAATTCACAACTAATTTTGTGAATTTTTTTGTATTTATAATTTCTTGTCAATACATTTGCATTCACAGATTTTGATGTGAATTTTTTTTAATTCACATCAAAATCTCGCGATGAGCGCGATCTGCCATTTGAATCTTTGGACAATTTTTTTTTACTGATAGTTTAATGCACCAAAACTTTATAAATGTTATTTATTTTTATAATAAATTTAACATGTCATAATTCCATTTTTGACATTTTATTTCAGCCTGTATTCATCCGTGATCCTTCCCAGATTCCTCAATGATTCCATGGGGAATCTATTTAGAGTCATTAAAGGATCCGGTTCTGGATCCCTACTGGAATCCAGTTTACGGATCTTACATTTAGTCTTCGAATCTGATCCGATATCGGACTAGATCCCGACTGGGAGCCCGGGATACAAGTCAGAATCCAGCTGTATCCCTACCAAAATTTCTGCACGGGTGGAGCTGGATAAAGCGAATCACCTTTGTCCTGCGGCCTCCTATAGGCAAATGTTTTTTTCATCCTACTTGTTTTCAATCGGGCAACGATCACGTGACGTAGTAAGCATTCGCTTTCCTTCAAGAAATTGACGATGATTGCCATGTGATCTTGACTCATCCACCAGCAAAGTCGGCAATCCGGCGATCTCATTTCCCCCGCAAAGCGCTGGAATTAGCCACAAATATCAATTGGCGGAACTGGTCTTATGGTTGTTTGATCGTTGCGATAAAAATGGAATACCCTGAGAAGACTACAAATGCATTCTACGGCGAACCACGAGATACCTGGGGACTTGTTGCTAACGATGGAAGAATGAGAGAGACAGCTATTTTAACGGGCTGCATCTACGTAGATGCTCGAAAAAAATTGCCAAATGCCGATTTTTTTTTTATGGGAAACGGTTGGTGAACAGGAAACGCATTTTTTTAAACGCAAAGGCACATATATTGAGAACCTTTACAAAAATCACCAGAAAATACAGAACAACAAAAACATAGCTGCCTTTAGATATTGGCATTTTTTCGCGCCATTTCGGGGTGGTCACTCTCCAGCTCAAACGGTCTATCTGAAATCTAAAAGGAAAATGGGATATTCAAGTTGACGGTAAATACGAGTCGTTGACGATCGTCGATTTATGAAATTAATTTTTTTTAACAACGCGGCGATCAGTTGATAGATCTTCCAAATCCTAGAGCGCCATGGGGAAGTGCATAGCATTCAGAGTCCTTGCCTGTCAATCCACACTTCTTGGGTTGGACTATCTTAAGGGATATACATTTAGAAAGGAAAAAATAAGCAATATTGAGGGATTTTTTAAACTAAGAAATAATTATTCTACAATTATTAAACTTTAGGTATACTTTAATAGTATATGTAAGTATACAAAACAATTTTTTTAAATTAATTCATCATCAAAATGCCGGCGCTCTGGCAGAGTGTTACAGCAAGGTCGTCGCGGGAGTTGCGAATTGGCGTAGCTTCCCGTAGACTTAGATTTGCAAAAAAGTTCAAACATTTTATCAGTTAGAACATGTATAGTTTCTATGTGACGGTAATTAAAATAAAGAAAATGCAAATTTAAGAAAATGGCACGCATTTACAAAAAAAAAACAACGTTTCACGCAACATTTCTGTTAAGGGGTTACCCCCACTTGCGATTTAAAAAAAATCAATTTTTTTATTGCATTTTTTTTAAGTATAAGTATCTGAGAATATGTCCTGAAAATTTCAAGTCGATCCGAACAAAATTGACTGAGATATGAGCGTTGAAAGAGAAGAATCCGTTGTGTAAACGACCGGAAATTGAAATTTTAAACGCGTTTTTCTCAAAATGGCATTTCTGAAGTCGGTGACCAAGATTACTCGAACACTAATGAACCGATCTTCTTGAAATTTTGCAGGCTTATTTAATACATAAAAATGTAGTCTTTAATCGTTCGATTTTTTTTTTCGAAAAAATGGCCGTTTTATAGCCAAAAAACGGCCGTTTTTTTTTCGTTAAAATCGAACCATTCACTTTGACTGTCCGCCATTTTGTGAAAAATGAATATTTTTTAAAATCCTTCGATTAAAGACTAGTTTATACTTATATTTGACTAAATCCATCCGCATTTTTTTTTTCAGATGATCCACTTCGCCGCAATGTTGTTCACCGCAAACCGTGTATATAAAAACATTATTTCATTGACGGCCATTTGCTACTAAACAATGTAATATTTTTCAATAAAAAAATTACTGAAAGTTCTTCAAGATGTGTTCTTTAAGATGTTATATTGATCGATTAAAAAAGTTTTGTAGTTTTCTTTTAAAAAAATCATGAAAAAGGCCTTTTTTGCGCTACAAGTGGGGGTAACGCCTTAATATGGATTGAAAAAGTAGTTTTTTCCCATTTCTCAAAAACAATTCTCGTCAAGTAGAAGGTACCAAAATTATCAATATTTCTACAAAGTTTCAACTCAATCGGCTCAATAATTTTTGAGTAATCCTGCACGCCAATTTCGATAATACAGTTTTGAGAAAAACGCGTTTGAAGTTCACGCCCGCTCCGAAACCGAGCGGACAGCGTTGACGGGCTGTAACGTTTGAAGTTTTTCGAATTTCGCTTTGAAACTTTCGGAAAATATTCTACATATATAGTTCTATCGTTGAAAGAAGAAAAAAAATCGATTTTTCGATCGTTGCAAATGTATATCCCGCCTTAAAGGAATAGTTTAGTGGGTCATGAAATAATTAGTTTCCGAATCGAACAGAGCAATTATCCCGTTCGAAATGATCGACTTGCGTGATAAATGCCCACGCACACGCACAAGTGCATTAACATGCACACGCATACGCATACGCTTCTATGGGTATGTTAACGCTTGACGTCAATACACTACAGTATCGCTAGATATACGGAAGGGGCAGAGCGGCGAGTGGATAATCGATTGAATCAACATACAGCAGAGTGTATGCCTACATATGGTATTACATCCTTGTATACTGTGGTATCACTTCCTTGTATAAAAGGAAAGGGAGCGGGAGAGCAAGAAAAACATACATACGCGATTCTTCACCGGCTGTCGAGATGAAGTTAATCTTATGAATAAAACAAATTGACGCACTGTCTTGCGGCACCGGACGATCACATAATCAATCTGAACTATCCATGACACCTATACAATCAACTTACATTCTTCGTTTTTTTTATCTTGCCACTCGATCCGTTTCGATGAACGTTCGTCCGGAAAACTATCCATCGAGGGGATTCATTTTTTTCGTCCTGTTCCCTACATTTGTGAGGGTAGAGATGTATCGGAAAAAGACACCAAACATGATGGAACAGCATCAGGAATTGTGCGTGGCAGAAAAAAGCGAGCGATCTGAAAAAAATTGCAATAATTATGTGGTCGCGGATAATCTTTGGGGAAAGAAATGAGCTTCCGTGAACATATCGTCCCTTCAACGTGATTCAATGAGATTAATCTGTTGAGCGTTACGCGTTTCCCGATCAAGGCGCAAATAAATAGGATTTTGATTCTATGCCTTTCAAAACAATTCATCACCAGCCACTCGATTTACCGCTGGGAAATTTCTTCCGACACACTTCGGAAAACTTGCGCGGATCCCGGCTGTTTCATCGTTCTCTTTATTTCTCGGTCACCGATCTGTGTCCGCCGAAATGAGAGAGCATTTACGTAAATTGTGAGTGAAAAATTGTTTAAAAATTCGACCTAGTGAACTTAAGGCATTAGGCTACAGTAACGGGTATAAAATCATGTGCAAATTTAACAATTTTTTTTCGTATGAAAAAGTGATTCACTCATAAAATTAATTACACATTTATTTAGTATGAATATCAAGCTGTTAGAAAATATGTATATATTTTTTTTCGATGTACAAAATGGCCGACTACTCGAAAGTTCTCGAAACAGCTTTTTTCCAATTTCCGTGACAAATAACTTTAACAATTTTCACTCGATTTAAACTTTTCATTTTATGAGCAATTTATGAGCAGTTATAACGAAATTTTTCACTGAAAATTAATTTCTCAAGTTCAAAGACCTATAACTTTTGAATAAAACAATATTTTTTAAATTCCGTACGTACTTCTCTAGGTATTCTTATTTAGATCGACGAGATTTTTTCTTTTTTGTTCTAGGTAAAAAATTGTGGATGCTAAATGTCACAACGCGGAGCGCCTAAAAAAGATAATAAAAGAAAATATTAGTAGTCGGCCATTTTGAACATCGAAAAAAATTCTAATAGCTTGACATTCATACTAAATAGATGTGTAATTAATTATATGAGTAAATCACTTTTTCATACGAAAAAAATGGTTAAATTCGTTCATGATTTTATACCCGTTACTGTGGCCTAAGGCCTTAAAAGCGTGTCGATATTGTTGGACGGAAAATTAAGGAGTTATGCCTTGTTTTGAAAGTCGAAAAATCACTTTTTTCAAAACCGATAAATTTTGATTGTATATCATCTCCTAAATGATCCCTGAAAATAATCAAGGTTATCAGATCAAAATTGACAGATTTACAGGGCGCCAACATAATTTACATTATGACGTCCGTCATGAACGCTCGGAGCGTCGTTCGAAACTTTAAACGCTTTTTTCTCAAAGGTACGTTTCGAAAGTCGGTGAGCAAAATATCTCGAAAACTACTAAATCGATATTTCTAAAATTTGTAGGGATTTTTCTAGATGTCAAGACATAGTATTTAATCGAAGGATTTTTTTTGCGATGTATACTTTGGATTTGATGAACGAAAAATATTTTTCCCAAAAATCAAGACATTCACTTTGAACCCGTGCCATTTTTTTCCAATTCGATATATCGGAAATTCCTTCGATTAATCATATGTCAATTATAGATATTAGATAACCTGGTTCAGAAGAGCAATGCTCAACGCAAAAGACGTTTTCAAGTGGTGCTTCTGGGACGTCGGCTGCAAATCGATTATAATGAAATATTTTTACACGACAAAATTACAGTGCTCTTCAGATGATACTTTTCCAAATACGTAATTTTTGTATAAATTCATCATCACGATTTTCTATTTAAAAAATCCCAAATGTGAACTGTTTTCGACTGTTTCGACAACTAGGCATAATCCATTAAGGCGGGAGCTTAAATGAGAAGGTCCGAAAAATCGTTTTTTTTTCATTGCTTAATTCGATAGATAAACTATCCAAGAATATATTTACCAAGTAACAGAGGCCAATTGTAAATATTTTCGAAGCTGCAGGGCCAAATGCAGAGCAGCGCTTGATATTTGATATTGATATTTCCTCCTATCGATAACTTCGAAGCGCGTTTTCTCCAGTTTTCATTGTCACGATTTTTTCAAATTGACGGGCGTGATGGCAAAAAACTAAAAGACCTATTGAATCAAACCGAAGTTTATTTTCTTCGATATGAAAATCTCTTCAAAGTGAATGAAAAGAGTCGCTGAAAAAGTCTTTGAAAATAATTTTTGTAGCACGTTGAAGTGTTTTTAACACTTTTTTTTTCAAACCTGAGAAAAGTTATCATTTCACTATTTTTTCAGCTTTTTCTTAATTCACCCAGAAGAAAAATATATGACAATTGAACATTTTATTGGTTTATTTCGTTCAGTCAAGAATTACGAGCTGCATCTTTCCTGCCGATTCGGGACTGCAGTGGCAAGCCGTACATGGAATAGGCTGATAAATCTGAAGTCATATACTGTTCCATATTGAACATTTTTTTAAGGGGCCAGTCCACTTTGAACATTTTAAAAAATCGATAGCAAGTAAGACTTGAAGAAATAGACGATAATGAGCAATCAGAAGGGATTTTGTACGGTGCAGAAATTGCCGATTGAGTTTAGGTAAAAGTTTTTTATAGTATAAACTTCAAACGCGTTTTTCTCGAAACAACGTTTTCAAAATCTAGCTCCATTGTATCTCTAAAACTACTAAATCGATTCTCTTGAAATTTGAACAACATATTGTAAACATGATTCGCAACAAGATGACCATCGATTGTTTTAAAATTTTGATTTTTACTCTTTTTTTGCGAAAAACTGCTAAAAAAACGCGTTTTTTTTACTTTTTCGTTTTTCATCTGCCATTTTTTTATTTTTTGACAAAACTTTATACCCGAGTCATTTTGTAGCTGGTGTCATACTGAATCTAATGGACTTTGACTTTTTTGTTTCAGGCAAGCCGTTGCCGAGTTGTGATGGAGCTACCTAGCCCACCTATTTTTGAGGCGTTACGTTTAACTATCGTTTTTGTACTTAAAAATGAATAAAAATGAATCAACATTTAAAAAAATGTATTTCAAGACTTTATTTATCAAGCCCAAAAACTTGTATGTAATATCTTTTAAAAAATCCTCAAAAAAAATCGCGGAATAACCCTTTTTTCGTGGCTCCAAAGTGGACTGGCCCCTTAATACATTTCAAATATACATGAAAAGATACCTCAATGTTTACTGGACTCACTTGTTTTTTTCCCTTGTAAAAAAAATGCCCGAAAAAACGCTTTTTTGGACCTTCTAATTCAGTCTCTCATCAAGCCAACTGTGCAACTGGTTTGAATTACGATTTAAGGCAGAACACCACTGTGACCCCCTGTTTTTTTGCCATTTTTCAATAATTTTTTTTTGTGGGAAAAAAAGAGATATTCGAATTTTTTTTGGTTTGTTCGTTGTTTATTGAAGATACATAAAAAAAAATTTCAAATTTTTCACGCCCCATGGTGATGCTGGGGAAGCTCCCGCGTCAGGTACTGTTGCCTCTGCAATGGTTCGCGGCACGCAGCAGAACTCTCTTCAAAGTCGATCTGAAAAAAAAATACCGAGTGTTTTCATGATTTTTTGAAATGAAGTACACAGGGATTTGAAAAAATATTGATTTTGAAAAAATAGCCACGCTTTTGAAATTAAAGGACGATTTTCGAGCAAAAGTTCTCGTCGAAAATAGGCTATAACTTTTTTTAATATTGAGATATCGAAAAAATCCTATGTACTTCTTTAGATAATCTAGTTTTATTGATGCAGTCCAAATTTGAAGTCGATCGGATAAAAATTGCTCGAGTTCTGCTGCGTGCCGCACTCAAAAAAGTGGTTTTGAGAAAAACGCGTTCCAAGTTTTCGGTTTGTTAATTTATGCGATAAATTGGAAAAAAAAATGTTTACCTTTAATCAGCGATGCCGGCACCATATAGCTGGCCTTCAAGAAGCAAATCATTATCCCTAGCATCTTTTCTCGAACTTGTAGAGGCTCTTCTTGCCTCTTTTGCAGCGTCTGTGAGCGAGCGCTCCGCCAGCTCGATCCGCGCTGCGTCGGTTTCAACGCAAAAATTGAAACAATTTGGGCCGATAGTTATCCCCAACGTCTCCAAAACTTTCATGAGGCTTCTCAGGCCATCATTGAACAATAATACCGCGATATCAGCTGCAATATCGACGATTTTTTTGCTCCCGGACTGACACTTGGGGGCTTTGCTCAAACTGATTTGTTGTAGCTTTCGTTGTTGTTTTGCGTGAAGCCACCCAAACAACGCTGCAGCAAATCGTCTCTGCTCAAATTTTCGAAGACTGGCGTAATTGCCTCCAATACTTCCTCAGGAAAAGGCGGCTTATGGCGACATTCAGAAATATTACCGCTTGCGACCGCTCACTGCTACGACCACCACGACTCGGCTCCCTCTGGGCAATCCTCATGTTATGGCTCACTATCTGTGGATATTTTATGTTTGATAGTTGCCCAAATTGCCTTCCTCATTTTTTCAACATCATCGCTGTTCCTCCGAATAGCCAAGCCGTAATATGTGCTCAACTCGTCAATCAATTTTCCGGTGAGCTTTCCTCTGCCAGACAATCCTTTTTGTTTTTTCACGATTTCGCGGAGGCGCGTCCCCATACGTTTTTGGACATGATCGATGCACTCTTTTTTTTATCTCGAAACCGTCGTATGGATCGCTATTCGATATGCCCAGAAACGTTTTAGAATCGCCGTCACCAATATAATATTTATATTTTATGCCATAGAGCTCTTCAGACCGTTGAAACATTTCGACAGCTGAGTCGACTTCCATTTTTCCGGAGGAGCCGCTATGGTTCGCCTGGCACTCATTAATCGTGAAAAGTACCCACTCGTCGTGGGTACTTTTCCATTCCCAGTACTCCGCGGTGCTTTTTTTCCCAATGCTCGCAAGCTTTGCAATATTTCGATTTCACCATAACGTCGATCACTTTTTTAGTGTACCAGCCGATTAGCGATGTTATGCCGAAAAGCGAGCTGAAACCGCGCTTACGCCACGATCCGTCGCCTGAAACGATAATTCCGTCCTCCACCCCATTTTCCAACGAAATTGTCTCCTCCTCAAGTGCAGCCTTTTGTTTGCTCACTGTGCTCACAGCTTTAGTGGCAATCGAAATCGAATTTAAAATTCGATCGTAGAAAGACTGAAATATGGGGCGCGGTAGGTCCATAAATGCACAAAACTTCATCAGGCCATTCAAACCGACGCCAAGAAGACGCATACTGAATACGATCCGACGATTTATTTCGTATGCATTGTCAATCATAGGACACGAATTGATTTGCACTTTTTCACAATGGCCGCAATCGACCTCGATTTTCAATCCGAGTCCGCGCAAACTTTTTTTAGTAAACTTTATATCGCGATCACACACTTTGTACTTCACTAACGTCGATATAATGTTCAATGCATTGACGAGGTGTACTATACGATAACCGAAATCGTTAGTAACATCGACCTCTAAATCGTCCGACGTTTTTAACTTTTTCGCCGACGTGCTCACATACCCGTGCGGAAATTGAGTTGGGGCTGTGATCGGGCCCCAATAATATTCCCCTAACTTTATTCGGGCCCTAATCTGGAAGCCACATGAGGGCCGTTAGCGGCCGGTCACACTTTGTCAACAAGGGCCATTAAAGGCGCAACGACCGGGGCCTTATAAGTTGCCTCAATGGCGCCTCATCAAAACCATTTTAGCGCCCTGAAAATGCCTCAACGGCGCCTCATCAAAACCATTTCATCGCCATAAAATATCCGTATCAGTGGATATACGTGTATGTTAAATGCGTCAGGGTATATATGTATTTGTTTATATGTAAATGTTCATGTGCATAGGTGTGGGCGTGAGTTCATGTGTATGTATGTGTGCGCCCGTAGAAATGTGATTGCGTATTTGCATGTGAGCCTTTATGACAAACTGCCATGACAAAATTAATACAAAAAATAATGTGAGGCGAACTCTCTTCACTGCAAACATTTATCTTTGAGGAACTATCCACTATGATAACATTTTTTAGAATTGTGATAGCTTGTAACACTTAAATTTGAAATTATAAGATTATCACATTGATTATAGTTATATAGTTATGCCAGTCTTTTGCATTATTCAAACAAATATATTCTACTACACATCCATTCTAAGGAATAGATGTGTAGTAGAAATTAAAAAAATATACGGGTCTACTGAATCATTGGAATCTATTTCCATTGAGGGAAAGATCTGGAAAACAAGGACCAATTTATTTACTTATCCTAGACAGTCAGATAAAGTTTATGAATGGGAAATATCAGCGAAGTCTACAGAAGAAATAATTTTCCCTATGATGAGTATCGAGCGGAAATTAGTTGCTATAAAAATGTCGAGAAAACCAGTTGGGACTGTTCACATTTATGCGCTAGCATTACTCCATGTATGAGTGAAACCATAAGTAATTGTTTGTATCTATGTAAAAGGTTTCTTTAATTTGATAAGTAAATACTGTCTGATGTTTGTCTGAATATTTGTGTTCTTCGTTGATTTTTTATTTGCTAATGCCCTTACGCTTTTTCCCAATTTGCGTTCGATAATATTATTCGATCGATGTATATAATCGATTTGAATAATTGAAATACCATCAACCATGTAGCCTAAGCTATTTGTACTGATTTATCGCTATAATAGTCAGATCTGGGCCTATTGTGGAAATCCCTACTTGTTTATCCCTATACTGGCCAAATCTGGGCCTATTGTGGAAAGCCCTACAGGTTTATCCCTATAATGGCCAAGTCGGGTCCTATTGTGGAAATCCCTACAGGTTTATCCCCATAATGGCCAAGGCGGGGCCTATTGTGGAAATCCCTACCAGTTTATCCCGATAATGGCCAAGTCTGGGCCCATTGTGGAAATCCCTACTAGGGAAAGCACTAGGTAAGCCCTGAAAGGCCCTTATTTTTATTAGGGATGCCCTGTCAGTTTTCCGCACGGGTACTCTGCAGAACTATTTTCGGAGCTATAACGGTTCGGAGGTTTTTGATTCGAAATTTTCGTTCGGCTCCTCGTCACATAGCTCCGTTTTGTTCCCTTTTTCCCCGCGTACACTTTCGGATTATCCATTTCGATGTGCAAAGAATAATTCTGAGCGTTCGATATTTAGAAACGAAACGATTCGGAGCGTTTAGACACGAGTAGCGTCGCTTCCATTCGCAAACTGACGCTATGACGCTATCCCTATACCTGCCTTGAAAATGTTTCAATTATCGCCACCTATGGCTTTTTTTCGAAACTATATTTATAACAATAGCCGGTTTTTGTGATGGGAGACAAAAGATTACCTGGGAAAGACCGGCAGGACCTGGGAAAGGCCCGGTATACCTGCCGAACCTGAGGCGCGCAGCTGCGCGGGACCCCGAGCTTCACGGAGCGCTGCACCGCTCCACAAAATATTCAATATCTCCGAAAATAATTATTTTTTCGACCTGGGTCCAACGGCATCTTAATCTTAAATGTATTTTAGATTTTTCTAGATGGTTTTCAAAAAATCGATTTTTTGGAGCCGTCACAGTGGTGTTGTCCCTTAAGGTAAGGTTCTCAAGGGAGAACAGGGGAGCCATTCTCCCTTCCGACGTGTACGACGAGTCATCGTTTTTTTTCATTCAGGACTCAAAGAATGAAGATAAAACAGAAAATATAATATAATGAGTGAAGAAAATATCTAGACAAATAGGAAGGCTATGTAAACCACACGGCAGAATCGACCTGGCGGTAAATGCTTTTACAAAGAAAGTTCGTGCCTTTATATCTATATATAGTCCAATATACGCTGCTCTTCAGGCGTAAAGATTCACGTTAAGTGGATACGGAACCTCAGTTTCAACTACATCTCGGTGCACAATAAATGATACGTATCCATATATCTATATATGGATAGGTTTATATATACGTTGACAACTTATGTGAAGAAGGGCTCAACCACCATTGTTGAACAGATTAAATAGGGTCACTGTTACGCCCTATTGCTTTTGCGGAGTCGATGCACACGTATACTTGTACGTAGCAGTGTATGGGTCCGTTCCAATCTCTTATCCAGCCACGGTATATAGAGCATCTATATAGGGTTATACTTAAAGATGGTTGCACAGGCAATAAATAGTACACGCGAGATATCCTCTTAAGACGAGCTTTTACGATCTCGAAAAATTGCCGGCCGTAAGATTTTCAATTACGTTATTTCCCTCTTTTTCTCTTTTACGGCACATAGAGTGGAGCGATTGTGGCTTACAACGTTGGATGTGGGATCAGAACATGCGTGGCGAAGCGTCTGGGACATCTGGCGGGTTCTTCCGCGGAGAATATCCTCGCTCGTCGCCTCCTTTAACTAGTTAAACCTAGCGTAATAGTCCCTTCGCCGAAACCTTATTTTTGCAATAGGGCTTATTTCATTGCTGACAAGTTTGCACGGTAGTAACGAGGGTAATTCTCCGCTGGAAAACGCGGTCGGAGCCTGACCTCAATACCTTGAGGCAAGTAGATTCTATGGCTTTTCTTATAGTGGAAATGGGTGGGGGTCAAAATGTCGAATGACCAAATATCGAACGACAAAGAAATTTCGAAACGACAGAATTATGAACTCTCAAAATAACGAAGGTTAAATTGTTCGAAATTTTATCTTCTGACCAATGACGAAATCGAATAACTATTGCACCAAAGGATTATTTATTCGAAAGCTCATTGATTCGAGAATATATATTTAGATAGCCTGCAGTTTGAGTCATACAAATACAGATTCGAACTATCTACAACATTCATATCTCCGAAATAGAAAAAAGTAAGTATTTAATAATCGTAATACCGTCTATAGCAAAACGCCATAAACCGAGGCTAGAAACTTCGAATGTGTAGGTCTTAGAAACGCAAATGATCGATGGTCCGAAATGGCGAATACCCAAATGGCGAACATGGCATGGCTGTCTGACCCGACTGACCACTAACGCCATCTGCCAGCTTCATTCCGAAGCGCAAGTAGTATTGCTCGATCCACGGTCTTACATACAGGTCTGGAAACTCGGTGAAATTCGGGCGTCGCGGGTGGTTCCACTATTGAAACAGAAATCGTGGTGTCGCTAGTATCGAGGAGTCCCTTTTAACAGCGAACACATTACCTGAATATGGTCCTCGAGTGATTGCGAAGTAATTCCGAAGTCCTGAGTAGTACCGGAGTGCAATAAGGCTTACAGAAGCCTAAAAGTGAAACTATCAATGTTTTGCAGCTATATAAACTGCTGTCGGTATATAGCGTGATTAAGCCTCCAAAATATGGTAATTGTACCATTACAGAACGACCTGAGCCGCAGATTTTGATATCGCTAAGCAATCTTAAAGCTTTGAGGGGCGAAAAATCGGAACCCAAAATAGTCAAGTATCGTGACGAAGTTCGACGAAAATTAGACGCCGTTTCAGATAAAGGAGAATGGGAGATCGACGATGTCATCGACTACCCTGTCGATCACGATTATACCCTTGCTCTGGCGATAGACTGTATAGTTTATTACGCGACAGGTTTTTAAAATTTTAACTAGTTTTTCGTGAAGCAGGCTTCTTATTAACTCAACGTAGGTAGCCGTAGAATAAACTAGCAACTCTCATAGCACGATGGTAGAATCGTCGAAATCATCATCCCAGTACAAAGAATTGTTTTTAATTCTTTCGCTACTATTAATGACAGGTGACAATTTAAATAATATATATTTATCTAACATTATCGGTTTTACGTCTATCACGTTTGATGCGTTCCTTTTTACTGGGACGTAAGTTAAATTTAAATAGAATCTTAGATTTCAATTTAAAGAAATTTTTTGCACTTCGCAGTGTTTATGTTCTGTGTTTGTCAATAAATTAATAAAACCATAACGTGCATACTTTCAGGGTACTTATGCAAGCAAGTTTTGAAGAGATACGATGTGTGTGTCATCTGTCGCGAAGGAGTCTGCTTGAGTTCTAATAGCTCACCTGCTCTTTCTAAATTGGTGGATATGAAATCTCGTGGCGGGTTAATCCATGCCAATTCAAAATTCTTTAATCTAATGCACTACGTTGAAACGTGTTTTGCGAAGCATTCCTCAAAGGTTAACGTGTTTGATTTAACACTCGAAGAATTATTAACGGGATCAAGTTTTCCTTTCCATGTGAAAGACATGGTTCGGATATCTTATTATACGCGATTATTTATTACATTAGGTTGCGCATGAGGCAAAACGCCTTTCAAGAAAATATGAAGAAAAAAAAATTTGTCGTAAAAAAAAGATGTCTAAATTGACAAACCAATGAACGAACGATCAACAAAAAGTAAATAAAGGTTTGGTTTTTTCGTTATTTTGTACATTCCACCTGCAGAACGATAATGACTAAAAATCTCCCTTATTGTCATCATAAGACGCCATTATTTGAATTCTAAGGGATACATAATTGTTATTATACATAAATAAACGCGAAATTATATTTGTGCTGTAATATAAAATGCTATCTCCATATATAGTGTTTGGAAAAACAACAGATGATGAACACGTATACGTAGAAATATTTGCAAGTAGTAACTCCGATAAGTACTGCTTGCAAGTGTTACGTCCGAAGCCGTTTAGAAAATATATATATTTCTAGAGTTATAAGCGTCGAGCGGTAAACGCTTTACTCCGATTACTACCCTAATGAATCACGAGTGCTCTTCGGGATAATAATTATGTGGGAACGTTTGCTGTGAGACCTCGAGAGATCTTGTTTCTTTTATGGGTTTAGGAAATTAATAATAAGGGAACTTCAATGTCTTGAGTCACGCAATAGTTTAATTAACACTCGATGAAATAATAATTTGGTACATTCCAAGTAAATTTATAATGTGATAAATACCTTTGACAATCAGGAGCGGTGTCGTCGCTTTACAATAACGTATTCTTGCTTTCATTGAATATTTCTTTAAACACACACGCGTACTCTCACAATCTTCTAGAGATCTGGTCGCGGAATAACAATAATTTGTACTTGAAATATTTGGTCGTATGACCCTTTTGGTTATAAAACAATATAAATTGACTTTAATAATTACGCCGAATCGCACTCTTCTACAGAAGACCCGGATTTCGGACAGCGTAACGACGCGTGAAAATTTTGGTTGAAACTGAACACATTATAATATACGTCCGATACTACTGTCGGATCACTCTCTTCTACGGAAGACCTGGATTACGAACAGTGTATCGGCGTTAAAAACTTCGGCTATACTGCGCACTTGTCGTAGAAACAAGGAGGTTTTATAAGGGCGAGATGACTTTGCCAGAAGGGCTACTCTCTTAATTTAGGCACAGAGAAGAACTATTTTTCGTCTATTATCCGAGAGTTCGACCTCCTCTGAGAAGCAATAAAGGTTGGATATTTTGGATCTCTACCATGTCGCCTTGCCGATCCCTATCATAGGGCTTGAGGCTCCGGCCGGAAAACTTTTATTGCTGCTCTCATGCAGAGCGGGAAAAAAAAGCAGAGCGGCTCGCTACACGAAAATACATGCATTAGATATTATGCCCAGTTGATAAACAAGGAAAGCGTATATCTTCGCTATGGTCTGTGATGCACGCGTCTATGGTGTGTGAGAAACAATACAATTGCGATAGGTATCTCGAACGGTTATATTTTTGGTTGCGGTGAAAAATAAAAATAGCTGACTCTATTGCTTCTCGCACGTGTACAATTGTGTATATTCTGGTCAAAAAGAAATCACAGAAAACGTCGGACGTGACACAAGCATTGGTGAGTGAGAGTGAGTATTGTTGTCTCTCTCGCACACTGACTCCTCGATTGCAGCGCCTCTCACGGCGAACTTCAGCAAAGGAACCATGTGAACTAACGGAGTTTCCAGACCTGTATGTAAGACCGTGGCTCGATCCCAAGTTTTGGGGGCCAGGTTGAAATTCCGAACTTTGAATGATCAGAATGTTCCAAACTCCGAAAGAATTTCACACGAAAAACCAAAACTCCGAAAATCTGAACACCGTCAGAATAATTCGGCTATGAAAGTTTTTAAAGTTTTAAAATTTCCAATAAGTCGACGAATGATTTCATGACTTTTTAAAATTGTCTAGACAATGTTATACGCTCTGCATTATTTACAGTCAACTGTGGAGACTTTCGCTGGCATGATCTTGACAAACCTTGTAATTTCGGAACATTAAAATTAGCAATTTTAAACCGTCGGTGCATTCAAATTTCGGAATTTCAACCCGGCCCCCATGTCAAGATCATGCCAGCGAAAGTCTACACAGTTGACTGTAAATGTAGAACGTATAACATTGTCCAGACAAATTTCAAAAATGACGCAAAATAGCTTCTCAATAAAAAAAACATCTTGAAATAATTCGTCGAATTATGGAAAATTTTGAAACATTTAAAACTCCCATAGCCGAATTATTTTGACGGTGTTGAGATTTTCGGAGTTTTGGTCTTGCGTGTAAAATTCTTTCGCAGTTTTGATCTTTCGGGGTAGTATTATTTTGGAGTTTGGAGCGTTTTGATTATTGAAAGTTCGGAATTTCAACCCGGCCCCATCTTGAATTTCGGAACATTAAACCGTCGGAGCATTCAAAGTTCGGAATTTCAACCCGGCGCTAATCAAAGCAACGTTGTGCCAGCATTTTATTCACATGAATACACTTTGGTAAGAACAAAAACGCAGTGCCGATAACAATCGTTTGTACATACGATGTACGGTCCATGACGTACAATATCCAAATTGTGCAGATACAAAAGCACATACAACGCAGGAAATGCATTCGTGTGTGAGTGCATGTGTGTTGGGTGTGCGTATGCGGGCGTGTGCGCGCATTGAGGTGGCACAAATATGAGCTCTATTGTTTCCCTTTTTCTCACCATTCAATTATATACTTTAGAGGGAAAAAAAATTGGTGAATTCTGCGAGCGGTCAAAAAATATTTAGCGGTCGCTCAAGCCTTCCAAACATTCAAATTTTCATTTAAAAATCGATTTTCTTTTTCGTTCACTTCTCACCCATGAATATTACGCTTTACAATTTTTGAATTGAGCTCTCGAAAGCTCCAGCCGGCCAATGAATATTTGGTGGTCGCTCAAGAGCTTCGAAATTTCCAATTGCCGCGATTTTTTCTTCTTTTCTGACTCATAAGTTTAACGCTTTGTAAAATTTTCAAAACAATGAATTCTTTTTTCCTTCATAAACGGATGTTTTGAATTTACCTCACACTTCTACGCGATAAAACGGGGGCTCTATAATTTAGTTTACCGACAAGAGCTTTAAAGAATTATTTTATTAGAACGATTATAATTCTTGGGTAAGGAGTGTGAGGTAAATTTGAAAGATCGGTTCTAAATTATTTCGATTAATTGTTTTGCACATTTTACAAAGCGTCAAATTTATGAGGAAAGAAAAAAAATTGCGAATATTGGAAATTTCGAAGCTCTTGAGCGACCACTAAATATTCATGGACCGGCTAGAGCTTTCGCGAGGTTCATTTAAAAATTATAAAGCGTAAAATTCATGGGGGAGGAAGTAAAACAAATCGATTTTTTAATCTAAATTTGAATTTTTGGAAGGCTTGAGCGACCTCTAAATATTTTTTGACCGCTCTCAGATTTCGTGACAACTTTTTTTTTAAGATGATTGGATTGGATTGGGAAAAAGTGCTCAAATTTGTGCCATCCTAGAGCGCATGTGAACCCTCCAGGTATATACTATTGGATTGTGAAGAAAGAAATTCCGGGTAGGAAATAACACTCAATATTTTTTATACCAAGAATGAACATGAATCAATAATGTATTTTTCATTATTCCCAATGACCTTTGAGCCATCTTTCTGACAACTTCATGATTGCGCACTCGTAGAACTTGCAGTCCTTGTCAGCAAAAAACTGAACCAAGTGCGATTTCAAGTCATCATCATTAGGGAAAGTTTGACCATTCAAAGAGTTTTGCGAAATTCGCAATAAATAGCTATTTGATGATGCAAGGTCACCGCTATATGATGGGTGCGATATTACCTCGCAAATAAACTCCAATAATTTTTCGCCCGTTACAATAGATGTGTGAGGCATTGCATTGTCTTGGTGGAATACAATTCCTTTGCGATTTGCCAATTCCGATCGTTTTTCTTTGATTGCGTCCTTGAGTTTTTCTAGTTGTTGACAGTAAACATTTGAATTGATGGTTTGGTTCTTCAAAAGCAGCTCGAAATGCACAGCATCTTTGCAATCCTACCAAATTGACAACGTGACCTGTTTTTTATGCAATTCAGTTTTCGATGTAGTTTGTGCCAGTTCGTCACGCTTCAATCTGAATCGTTTTCCAATTGATGTTATTGTAGACAGTCCGTTTGTCTCCACCAGTGATGATGTCTTGCAAAAAAGGGTCAATTTCACTCCGATTCAGATGCGTAACGCAAAATATTGATAAGTTGTGCGAAATGAATCTCTTTCCATTCGTGCGGAACCCAAATGTCAAACTTTTTAACGAGCCCAAGACATTTATGTGATTCTCAATTGTGATCAATACCCTTAAGGCGGGATATACATTTAGACAGGAAGAAAATAAGCAATATTGAGGGATTTTTTACACTAAGAGATAATTATTTTACAATGATCAAACTTTAGGTATACTTTAATAGTATATATAAGTATGCGAAACAATTTTTTTAAATTAATTCATCATCAAAATGATGAATTAATGACAGCCCGTCAACGCTGTGCCTCACCGCTCGGATTCGAGCGGGCGTGAACTTCAAACGCGTTTTTCTCAAAACTGCATTATCGAAATTGGCGTGCAGGATTATTCAAAAACTATTAAGCCGATAGAGTTGAAACTTGGAGGAAATATTGATAATATTGGTACCTTCTACTTGACGAGAAATGTTTTTGAAAAATTGGAAAAGAAATACTTTTTTAATCCACATTTTACAGAAATGTTCCGTGAAATGTTGATTTTTTTTTGTAATTGCGTGTCATTTTCTCAAATTTTCATTTTCTTCATTTTAATTACCGTCATATGTTCTAACTGAAAAAATATTTGTACTTTTTTGCAAATCAAAGTCTACGGGAAGCTAGACTGCACGCCGATCCGCAACTCCCGCGATGACCTTGCTGTAACACTCTGCCATTGCTCCGCCATTTCGATGATGAATTAAGGGGTGAGATGCAGTCAGAGGCGTGAAGAAACGAGCATTTTCAATATTTTTTTAAAAGTAATTAAGTTTGTTTTACAAAAGTGGTTACACAGACTTTTTATGTTATATTTCAACTTGACTTGTACAAATTTTCAAAGAAAAATATTGATTATATATAAAAATATCGCCATCTTTGTCGGACCCCCTTCGGCATGTGGTGCTTTGCGGTAACCATCATAAAATTTTGCTTGATCATCTGAAATCAAAAAACCAAAAAAAAATCATTATTTTAATAATAAATCTAGTCCTTAATCGAAGCTTTTCTTCTTTAAATTAACAAAATGGCGGCTACCGACAGATAACTTTCGATCTCCGACCAAAAAATCGTTCGTTTATTGTTTAAAAAAAATAGAATTCTTCAACAAAAATGAAAATCCTTCGATTAAGAACTAGTTTTTAATGCTATCAATAAGCACACCAAATTTCATCAAAATCCCTCCAGTGGTTTTTGAATGATAGTGGTCACTGACTTGAAAAACATAGTTTCGAGAAAAACGCGTTAAAAGTTTTTCGATGTGGATGCGGTATTATATGTTCGTAAAATTTTGAGCTCGATGGATGAAACCAAACTTTTTTAAATGTATTTTGATCCGCTGAATCCGAATATCATTTTTTTCCGAAAAGTCGAGCATTCAATTGTTTATAGACAATTGTTAAAACAATTTTTCAAAAAATTAAACTTTTTCGGGATGAATTATTTTTTTAAATATTGCGAGCAATTTTAATACGAAAGTATTCTTTATAAAATTTTGCTAAAGTTCATAGTTTTTGAGTGATGAATTTTTGGAAATTTCTAAAAGGGTTTTCCAATTTTACACTTGATTTATGTATAGAAATACTAATTAAAAAATTACTTACATCGAATCATCAATTCCTGGCCCATACAATAGGGCTTCTGCCGATGTGGAAGTTTCCAAAATATCAATTTGTTCTTGTCTTCGAAGCATTCTACCTTCCCGGGTATTATCGTTTGCGTGTTTGTCAGCCGCTACCTGCCATGGGGACCCGACGCCCCTTCACTAATTGTGGGATATCCCGGAAACTATTCATCGGATTGACTTGAAATTTTCAGGGAATATTTTCGAAACACCATACTTCAAGAAAATGTTAAAAAAATCGATTTTTTGAAAATTCTGACTGCCTCTCACTCCTTATTTAAAAAAAATTGTTTTGTCTACTTAAATATACTATTAAAGTATACCTAAAGTTTAATAATTGTAGAATAATTATTTCTTAGCTTAAAAAATCTCTCAATATTGTTTATTTTTTCCTGTCTAACTGTATATCCCGCCTTAAAACAGCGGATGCTAACTATTTGTGAAAACCGAAATTATTTCCTTGCCAACAATACTCTGCACGCTAGTAAACGAACTCGTTCGCTGTGGCTGGAAGCAAACTCCCTAAGCCCCCCCCCCCCCCCCCCCCCACATGTACACGCACGTTGATACTGCGACAACCATGGGGGTGTTTCGCTTTCTCGAGCTCCGCTGTACGTATAGTCACGTACCTAATGTACAAAGGAAATTCATGTTATGAGATTGAGTACCACTACACATCCTATGGCGTTTCTATTCACGTGCACGCTTTATGTGAACACGCTTCCGTCGTATATAGACAGAGCACATTGTATCATCATATATGTATACGTACATCAGAGTTTCGATCAGAATCGAATTCGCGTGTCAACGCAAGCTTTATACAAGCTCGTAAGAACAAGACTGCGGGGGGGAGGGAAAATAAAAGTGAAAGCACGGAGTTGCAAAGATTTCGAGTATAAATCCTGCACTCTTCTTTGGTGTGCGCATCGGAAAGCACAGGAGCGAAAGGCAGAGAGAGATGAAGACGGAGGAAAGATTCGGGGTTGGGTTTGTGTAGGATGCGCAAATTTTGCCGCGGAGAAGAAAGTAACTCTGCGAGCAACAGCATCAAATCCGGATCACCTGCACTATCGGATGAGCGAGCAACCTTCTGTTTCTGTCGTATAGAACAGGGATGGGTCTTGTAGAAGGGACAGAACAGAGAGGCAATTTCGAGCCTCGCCTCGACAACGCAATCAAAGGTACCAGCATCCGTATTGACGACGAGATTTTTATGTAGAGCGTAGCCCACGCGAGAGAATTTTCAGCGACAGAATTTAAAAAAAATTCTGGTCCTTTATAACGTCTTTGCTGATCATACTGTGCAGTTTTAATACGATCCATAGTACTGTTTTTTAGAAGAAAAAACTCGGCTACTCGACGTATTTCGTGGGCTAATTACATTACGCTTATGGAGAACTCCCGATCATTTTTCAGTACATTATTAATATCTGCTGAGTGAATGTTACCACGGAACTGAAAAAATAGGTACGGGTCGACTAATTATCGGACTAGCCCTTGGTACCGTGAAAATGAGAATTCACAGTATCGTTATAAAATTATTAATGTTTTTGATAGCGAATTTGTGCGAAAATCAAGCACACAAAATATTAGGCTGTGCAATCATGGCAACGTCGTAGACGGCACAAACGTTACCTATCTTATCGGTATTCGGTAATTGTGCCCGGGAACAACAAACTACTTGGTCGGGATAATTAACAACGAATATTATTGGTACTCATCCTCTTAATTAGTATATTTTTATTTTTTATTTGTTATTGTTGTCTTTTTTTAATTGTTGTCTTAATTAGTAATAATTACTTAATATTAATTTGATAACTATGTTCAGAAATTATACACTTTTAGACATTTCTAGGCAAAGACAAAATAACGCGCATTTCTTTTCATTCATATATTTTTTTTTAGAATGTTGGAAAATTATTAGTTTTGTATTGATACCCATATTTGACAGCTCCTTGGGCCTATATTGAGGTTACAAACGGGGCGTGTATGTCTAACTTCTCGCCACATCTGCCAACCTGGGCATTATGATATACCTCGATTTACGACGTTGCCAATTCGTTTCGCGTTAATTGAGGGAAAAAAAGTTATAGAAAATAATTATACAAAGTAATGAAAACACTTAATGTAATCACCGAATGTTCAAAAATGCATATTTTAACAAATAGATGTAGAAAAATAGTTCGAAAACGTACGTTTAATATGACGATTATTTGAGAGCTAACAGTTGGTAACAGTCAAACGGTTCCGTGCATAAGCATAGGGCGCTCCTCTCGTACTTCACCCGCGACGGCTAAACCCCATAACAACCTTAACGGAAAGTCCATTCGGGTATTAAAACCCATTATCTCCCAATCTAAATAGTTGACTGTTCTGGAATTTCACTCAAACATGCATAATGATATGAACAATGACTGGTTAAAATTTGAACAAAATCTATAGAAATCAAGATTGCGCGCTCGTACTACCTTAAGAAGGATTTAAAAACTAAGGAAAAGCTAAAAAGGTTAAAAAAAAGGAACAAACCACAGACAAGGAAAATTACATGTGCATTATATGCAACGAAACATATATAGATCCTCCCACCGAATACTACATTCAATGCAATGACTGTCAAATGTGGGCTTATGATGCGTGCACTGCTTACTCTGGTGTTGGATCATTTTACTGTGATGTTGCCAAAACAAAATAAAGTTTACTGACTGTTAAGAAGACACGTTAAGTTTTTGTTCTTTTATGATAATGATGATGGTTTGTCGGCAATAAAATATGTGGGTAGATTCATAGTTTTTTTCCACTATGATTCCCTATTTTCTTTTAATTTATGCCTCATCTTAGGAAAAAATGCAGAGTGCTCGCTTTGCCCCGAAGCCGTGCCCGCTTTGGGCTACCCCCCGGGGCAAAGCGGACATTTCTTAGTTTTAAAACTGGTTTCTTTATTTGTATTTTGAATATTTACTGGAAATGTGTGAATTTACTATTAAGGCGTTACCCCCACTTGTAGCGCAAAAAAGGCCTTTTTCTTGAATTTTTTTAAGGAAAATACAAAACTTTTTTAATCGATCAATATACCATCTTAAAGAACACATCTTGAAGAACTTTCAGTAATTTTTTTATTGAAAAATATTACATTGTTTAGTGGCAAATGGCCGTCAATGAAATAATGTTTTTATATACACGGTTTGCGGTGACCAACATTGCGGCGAAGTGGATCATCTGAAAAAAAAAATGCGGATGGATTTAGTCAAATATAAGTATAAATTAGTCTTTAATCGAAGGATTTTAAAAAAATATTCATTTTTCACAAAATGGCGGACAGTCAAAGTGAATGGTTCGATTTTAACGAAAAAAATCGAACGTTTAAAGACTACATTTTTATGTATTAAATAAGCCTGCAAAATTTCAAGAAGATCGGTTCATTAGTGTTCGAGTAATCTTGGTCACCGACTTCAGAAATGCCATTTTGAGAAAAACGCGTTTAAAGTTTCAATTTCCGGTCGTTTACACAACGGATTCTTCTCTTTCAACGCTCATATCTCAGTCAATTTTGTTCGGATCGACTTGAAATTTTCAGGACATATTCTCAGATACTTATGCTTCAAAAAAATGCAATAAAAAAAACCGATTTTTCAAAATCGCAAGTAGGGGTAACCCCTTAAACTACGATAAATTTAGAACCCGATAGGAAAAAAAGTGTGTAAAGTGAGTAGGGGTACTGTACTTTTCGTAAATCGATCCAGTAAATTCTGTCCAACAGTCTTTAAAAATATTTAGTGATACTAAAAAAGTATGACTTGAATTTTACTTATTTCAGCACTAAATTATTTGAAACCTCCCACGGCGAACCAAAAATCCCAGCTGGCTTTATTTGAAATAGCCCGTGTATTCGTGCACGTGTACTCGAATCGATTCATATTCATCGGGCGACTATCAGTTCGCGTGTACTCATTGATTTCGTTTTTCCCGCACACGTTTTTTTTCATCGTTTTTGCCCTATTTCTCATTCATTTGGTTTTTAACCACCGCAATGCCTGCTATCGCCCGCCGTCTCGATAACCGAATATAACAGGGTGGAAAAAAATTCGGAACGTATGCTTTACATGCACACAAATGGTTTTTTTACATGGCGCATCGCATGCACTCACTATATGGGTGACTGAAACTATACGTTCGTTTTCTCCCCGATAAGCAATAACAATGCCACCACGGAAAAAACGGGATATAGGTACTTTTTATTTCATTATGACGAAGGCGCGTCTTTGCGCGCTACTCCGTTATAAATATCCTATTACACGATATCAAGTTCTTCCTTTTCTCTTTCCGAACCTTTTGTTTCTTTCAGTAGAGCCATACTTAAGAGGATGTGAAACGGACGACCAATCACGAAATATTCGTCATGTCTTCCGAGGGTCGTACACTAGAGTGGCACAAATTTGAGCTCTATTTCTTTTCCTTTTTCTCAACATCCAATTATCTTCTATAAAGAAAATAAAAATTGTCACGAAAGCTGCGAACGGTAAAAAAATATTTAGCGGTTGCTCACGCCTCACGAAAATTCAAATTTTCATTGAAAAATCGATTTTCTTGTCCTCTTCTCACCCATGAATTTTACGCTTTGTAATTTTTCGATTATTGAAGGTCTTCGAAATTTCCCATTTTTGCCAATTTGTTTTTACTCTTCTCACTCATAAATTTGACGATTTGTAAAATTTTCAAAGCAATTAATCCTTTTCCCTTTAGAAGCAGATTTTTCAAATTTACTTTATTATTATTTAATCTTTGTTCTCATAAAATGATTCGTTACAGCACTTGTCCGTAAAAAAAATTATAGGTCGTTTTATTGGGTTCGAAGAGTGAGGTAAGTTTGAAAAATCCATTTCTAACGAAAAAAGGATTAATTGCTTTGAACATTTCAGAAAATTCGCAATTTCTAAGCTCTTGAGCGACCACAAAATATTCATTGATCGGCTACAGCTTTCGCGAGTTTATTTTTAAAATTATAGAGCGTAAAATTCATGGGTGAGAAGTGGATAAAAAAAAAAGATCGATTTTTTAATGAAAATTTGAATTTTTGGCTTGAGCGACCTCTAAATATTTTATGACGGCTCACAGCTATCGCGATAATTTTTTTTTTAAAGAAGATAATTGTATGGCGAAAAAAAGGTAAAAAATAGGGCTCGGAATTGGGCCACCCTAGTATCCATACACCGGTCCAATATCTTACGGAGGATATGTACGCTACGTTCGGATATTCATATTAGGATGATAAAAAAATCGACAATCTTTTTCCCAAATTCCCCTATTCAGTAGTTGCAGTAAGATGAAAAAATACGTCTGTTGAAATATTAGGTGTGGTAAAAAGAAATCCATTATTTTTGCCTTCAATTTCATGCAAAAATAATGGATTTCTTTTTACTACGCCTAATATAAGCTCTTAATATTAATATTTATAGGTTCCTTATCGCGATTTCTCATTTGTCTTGCTAATAACATAGAGAAAACTTGGCTTGCTACTTTTGAATTTTATTACTCGCCAACGGGTATATAAATATACAAGAAGAATGCTCACCACATAGTTTTGTAGGGAATTGAACGCTCTATAAAAAAGGTCTATTATCATTTTATGATAAATCTACTTTTTCAAGCGTTATTCAAGGTCAAAGTTGAATTTTTAGTAAATTTCAAGTTTTTTTTCACTTTTCCGGCGAAACTATCAGACTTATTACAAAATGTAATGGAACCTTATTTGTTGATAATTTTATGTTCTTCAAAATCATGTTGTTAAATAATCTACAAATTCAATAGTTTAATAGTTAGCGGCTTTACAAATTCATTTCTTGGAGAAAATTAGCTGTTTTGGCGAAATGAATTGTTATATCAGACAACAATATAAACAAAAAGACGGCAATTTTGATAAAGTCATCGTTTAATGTTTACTGTTGATGAAAATTGTAAAACACATGAGTATTTTTTTGTTTCATTTACAATTTTTTCTAAAACAATACTTTTTTTAATGTTCAATATAAGAGTTATGGAAACAATGGGTTAATAATTTTCTCGTAGCATACATAAACAATCGAGAGTAATTTTATCAAATTGGCGTCTTTTTATTTATATTTTTTGTTAACATAACAATTTTACGGAAATAGCAACTTTTCTAAAAAAAATTAATTTGTAAAACCGTTAACTATTAAACTATTAAATTTTCTAATTATTCAATAACATGATTTACAAAAAAATGAAATTATCTACAAAAAAGGTCCCATAACATTTTGTGATACGCCTGATAGTTTTGCCGGGAAAGTAAACAATCTTGAACATAGCTATACATTCAACTTTGGCCTTGAATAACTTTCGAAAAAGTTGATTTATCACAAAACGATAAGAGATATTTTTCTAGAGCCCTCAATTTCCTGCAAAAATATGTCGTGGGCATCATCTCACGTTTATCCGTTGGCGAATTATAAAATTCAAAAGTAGCAAGTAAAGGTTTCCCTATGTTATTAGCATGGGAAATAGAAAATCTCAATGAAGAACCTCTACATATTTATATTAAGGGCTCATATTTTGACAGGCATCTTATTTCACCTTACTACAACTATTGAATGGGAAAATAAATAAAAAATAGTCGATTTTTTTTACTCACCCGAATGTGTATAGAGGATCATTAAAAATGGATAAATCTTCTCGAGAGCTTCTGTACGATGCGTTTTTCCACAATCCCATGGATGATTTCCGAATAAAAATAATAAACATGCATTGTATTAAAAATTTACGCAAAACAATTTTTTTGTCATTGCTTACATCCATTTCCCTTGTATTATTCTTCTCAATCTGAATAACATATGGGGGCGTACAGAAATTACGTAACGCCAAATTTCCCAATTTTGGACCCCTCTCCTTCCCCCACATACCAGGACCGTAACGCCTGTTTGGACCCCCCCCCCCCGCGTCTCTATTCCGTTACTCAACAGGTGATGTGTCGCTAATAATTGCGATTTTTTCACAGACGAAACTAATTACGAAAGAATCGGGTTTATACTCATTTTATTAAGTATATATTTATCTAGCTTTGTACCAATTTTTATGAAAAAATCTTTAAAATTAACCGAGATATATGCCTTGAGTCGACGAGGAAAAAAAAATGTCTTCATTGTCCCATCGATATCTTTATGAAAGGTTATCTGTAAATAAAAATGTATGGATGTCTATAAAAATGTAGCTATCGTTATGCGTAGCCGTTTTTTGTTTTGTTTTTTTTTACAAAATTCCGACGGCTTCCACATTTTTTTCTATTTTTAAGGCCTTTTTTTGTATTCAAGCAGTCTTTAAAATAGTAATTATCAACATTTTCAAAATCGCCTACGTACAACGCTAGGCACTGCGATTACAAAAATGTTAACAAAAAAATTGATAATCAGTTGATATGTCTTTGAGTATTTGCTGGGCAAGGTCGAAAAAGTTAGTATCGAAAAAAACGCGTTCAAAGTTTTCGTTCCGATTTCCTTGATATAAAGTTACGTTTTCCCTAGAATATTGATACTTACATTAAAGTATCTAGTCCCCATCTTCATTATATTTCACAAAATAATAAGAGCCTGCACTTCATCTATTGTGAACTGTGCCATACCTGTAGGGACTGAGGGCACTAACCGGTCACACGACCTGTTCTCACTAAAGTGACTGTAACTTCGTCAATTTTCGGACTTGTGACTAAAAATGTAGCCAACATATTTTTGAACAGATGTATATTCAAGAATTATGAAAAACCAACTAGTTTTTTTCTTCATATTTTGCTTGGGAAAAGGGGGGAAAGCTACTGTGCAAGTTCAGTGACTTCCCTCCTTAACTGACCTTTCGTATTGAAAGCTGTCAACTTTCTGCGGTAAAATTGCGCGCGAGTTTTAAATTCTAAACTTGAACATGCAGAAATTTTGATATTTCTGGCAGTTCTAAAATCGTGACGTAACGCAAACGTCCCCCCCCCCCCCCCCCCCCCCCCCCACGTACGTAGGCCGTAACGCCCGGCCCAAAGTGCGTTATAAGTAACGCACATTGGGGGGGGAGGCAGCCAGGCGTTACGGCCTACGTACGTCAATGTTTGCGTTACGTCACGATTTTAGAACTGCCAGAAATAGCAAAATTTCTGCATGTTCAAGCTTTGAATTGAAAACTTTAACATGCATTAAGATTTGCGTACGCCCCCTATATGAACAACAACAACCGCAATGTAATCAACAACACAACAATAAAAATGATATCACAAAATCAGCAGTAATAACAACTAACAACAACGACAACGCTACGTCATGTGTGTACGATGCATTCTGAACTAGCTTGCACGATATACAGGTTTTCGTATAGAGCGTGTACACGTTAGGAATAATATCCTCACTACTACGTTGACGTGTGCAGCCTGTACTGGCTGATTTACCAGGCAGGCACACATTACAGCGTATTCCTTGTCAACACATGGATATCAATGTATACCGCAAAGTCTCCACTTATCATCAAACTTTGATGAACGAGCCAGACCTCCGATGACCTTTAAAAAGTTTGTATACCAATAGACGCTGTGAAATAAAATCAAGTGTTTTGGTGGAGGCGAACGATCGTAACGGCGATTTAGTTTACGTTAAATGCCTCATTCGTAGGCAAACGCCACCAGGAATCTCGTGCATGGTCGGATGTAAAATAGACATCCTTCGAAGGCTGAAGCCTTCGAAGTTCATAGTAAATCCGCCCTTCGGATTCTCACCAACCGAAATATACACATGGAACAACAGGCATACGCATGTATACATGGTCGGGTAAAGCTCTACCGTGACAGCGCGGATGCTTGGAACGAGCTTTCACGCCCGTGTGATAGTACAGGGATAGAAGGGAGGATCGCCGCTCTCTCGCCTTATACCTATTCGCTTCTCTCGCTCCATGCCTCGGCGAACTTCTCTCGCCACTCGTGTGCTTGCGAGAGGAGAGAAATCTTCTGTACAGAGGTTACCCCGGCTGCTTGGTTCTGCCGAGCGAGCTGTAGAGCCTCGTAAATTCCATCGGCGTCGAGAGAATGTGTAAGCTCCCCCTCCCTCGCCCCTCCTGCCCTTTACCACTGACTCGTTCTCTTTCCGTCTCTCACTCTCTCAATGCCTCCTTTCCCATCTCTGTTGCTCCCTTTCTATCCTCCCTGCGTCTCCACCAAGGCGCTTTCCGTGAGTTTCGAACAAGCCATCCTGCCCAACCCTGTTCAACCCTTGCGCCCCACCTTTATACCGCTTCTTTCCCACCACCCTTCGTACGTCATGCGACATCGAAAAGAAAGAAAACAGATTGAGCGGCCTGCCCTAGCAAGAAAATATACTCGACAGCTGCGTCGATTTCGGCAACTTCCAGCTTGGAGGGCTGAAGAAATCGAGGGTTGATAACCATGTTGAAACAGTGATGGATGTTGGAAAGAAGTGGTATCATCGCCGTTTCTAACGTGTCTTTATTGATGCTTCTCCTTGTAGACGGAGATGCCACTTGTGTAGGGCCGTTGGACTGGCCATGCCTGCGCCCTTTCGGACCCTTCGAGTTTTCAAAGCCACAAGAATTAGGCAGAGTTGCCAGATTTGAGCTCGGCGAAACTTTAGGAATTTAGACGGAATTACTCAAGGCGGGATATACATTTAGACAGGAAAAAATAAGCAATATTGAGGGATTTTTTAAACTAAGAAATAATTATTCTACAATTATCAAACTTTAGGTATATTTCAATAGTATATTTAAGTATACAAAATAATTTTTTTTAAAATTATTTCATCGTCAAAATGACGGAGAGTGACGGAGTGGCGGAGTGTTACGGCAAGGTCGCCGCGGGATTTGCGAATCGGTCTGCAGTCTAGCTTCCCGTAGACTTTGATTCGCTAAAAAGTTCAAACATTTTTTTCAGTTAGAACATGTATAGTTTCTATGTGACAGCAATTAAAATTTAAAAAATGGGAATTTAGGAAAATGGCACGCATTTACAAAAAAAAATCAACATTTCACGCAACATTTCTATAAAATGTGGATTAAAAAAGAAGTTTCAACTCTATCGGCTTAATAGTTTTTAAGTAATCCTGCACGCCAATTTCGATAATGCAGTTTTAAGGGAAACGCGTTTGAAGTTCACGCCCGCTCCGAATACGAGCGGTGAGGCACAGCGTTGACGGGCTGAAACGTTTGAAGTTTTTCGGATTTCGCGTTGAAACTTTGGGCGAATATTCTACAAATATAGTTCTATCGTTTAAAGAGAAAAAAAGGAATACATTTTTAGGTCGTTGTAAATGTATATCCCGCCTTAAAATTGGATAGCATGAAGTCTAATCTAGAATGCATCTTTTGTATACAGAAAAATTGATTGTTTTTCAAATCGCTGTACTTCGGTAAGAATGCATTTTTTTGTAGGGAGGTTTTTTTGTAGTCAAAGATCCTTATTTTATAGCCCATAATTTATTTTTAAAAAACCATAATGAAGTGCCCTACATTCGTGCAAAGTGGGAGGTGCGTTGCAGAATAAGTACGTACTTGCGTGAAAAAGATCATAATTTTGTTCGAAGTCTAAAATAAAATTCTTTGACGTTTTCAAGGGGAGAGTAGGGGTTTCAGCGTGAAAAAAAACACAATTTTGCGAATATTTTTCATCTATATGGATAGAGTAAATTTATTGAAACCTTGTGTACATTGTTAAGTGTCATTTCAAGAACATTCCGTGAAATTTGTACGCGAAAATATCCACAAAACAAGCCAGTGACAAAGCTTTTCCAAGAACGCCTTTGGAAAAACACGATTTGCGGTGTTCACTGTATCTCAGCTCGAAATTATCTGAAATCAAGTACCGTTAAAATTTAGTCAAAGTATCATCAAATCCTCCCCCCAACGGTCTTTGATAATTTTTTTTTTCATTTATAAATTTTTGGTGGTCATGTAAAGTGAAAAGTGCTATTTTTCACGAAAGATTCCGCTATTTTGGGGGTGGAAAACCCCCTCAATGTAAAAAAAATCTCAAACTAACCGTTGGGGGGAGGTATTTTATATGTAGAAAGTGTGCAGAAAGTGTGTACCAAGTTTGAAATAAATCGGTCATGTAGTTTTCAAATGGCAATGAACACGGACTTTGACAAAGTGGTTTCGAGAAAAACGCGGCACCGACTTGTTTGTGGATATTTTCGCGTACAAATTTCACGGAATGTTCTTGAAATGATACTTAACAATGTACAAAAGGTTTCAATAAATTTACTCTATCCATATAGAAGAAAAAATTCGCAAAAAAGTGTTTTTATTCACGCTGAAACCCCCACCCTCCCCTTAACGGGTCTGCATAAGCTTGGGGGCCAGACAACTTGTCAATTTCTAATTTCTTTGTTGTTGAGGGTATTTGGATGACGAGGTCGGGCTCTTATACACCATCAGTACACAGCGTTGCCAAGTTTGAGTTTTTGTTATTTTTTAAATATTGCTAAGCGATGAAGCTATTATTATTAAGGGGTGGGCATAACCTTGGAATTTCAAGAATCGATTTTTGGTTTATTTTATTTTCTTATTCCGTAGAGCCTTAACTTTAATTTGGTTCAACGATTTTGTAAAAATTCCAAAAATTGACCGAGTTATGACGATTTTAGTGGAGCAGGTCAGAACGTCTCGTTGCGTTACGGCTCTAGCGCTGCGCGGTGCATTGTATAGTTTCTAAGGGCATTGATATGACTTTGTTCAACCAGGCTGTTGGATTGCTGTACGGTGCAGGAATCGCAGATTGAAGGTACGAAAAAAAATTAAATAATTGTTATGCACCAAGGCACTTTCTTATAATTTAATTTTTCAAATAACAATTGGTACCAAAGAGTGCATTTCATAGATAGAAATTTTAAGAAATATGTTTAATTTTTTACTAGCTCCATAGTAATGGAGATATAAGCGATGAAAATTAATCGCATCATCTCTCACTCATCGTTCCGTTTGTCTCATAAAAATGTTCCTTGTTCATATGTCCATTACTAATGGAGCTAGCAACAAAAACATAAAGAGACATTTTTTATTGTCCATTAAAAAATAAACACCTTTTATTTTTAACTTTTTTTTACAAAATGAACTTTTTAATCACAATCGTCATTATAACAATGAAATTGTTGGAAAAAAACTATTCTAGAATAAAATAAATGTTCTATTCATATTGCCGGTACGCGAAACCAGAAAGAACCACCGAAGATATTAAGCAGCCCTAAACATTTATACGAAAATTGTATACGGAAAACGTGGATTTAGTATGTTTTTTTTTCTCTTGCGTTCATATCGAAATTACTTTGCCATTTGGTGTACGTCATATCTCAAAGTCTAATCGTCCGATTTACTTCAAATTTGGACTGAACATATTTTATAACGTATTCAATCGACAGACCGGATGATCTTTTCATATGTTCCTCCGTTTGTCAATAACAAACGTTTAAAGTCGTTATTTTTTTCATGACAGTGCAATTTATGCAAATGTCGAAATTCCAAAAACCATCCGGTGGGTTTGTAGCTTCACCAATGTACGAGAAGTATATTTTTCCATTTTTTAAATGTTGCAAAATTAATATAAATTTAAATTTTAAATTTTAAATTTTGCAAATCAATTTTTACAAAATCCTTGTTGAAAATTAAACTTAAGACCCTAAGCTATCGAATTATGCAATTAAAAATCTTATCTTTTCAAATTTCAACCTTATGCACACCCCTCAAGCGTACAAGAATAACAAGCAAATAAAGGGAAAAAAGTTTAATTTTTTATATTACAAAATAAAACAACGTTTTATTTTTGCATAGTAATAAATTTCTCTGCCAAGTGTATAACCGATATCAAGAGTCCGAAGAAAAAAATAATAGAAACAAATACTCATTGCTAGTGATAGGAACTGTCAATACACATTAACGTTATTTTACAACGTTTTTTACCATCATAAATTGAGGAACAGAATTCAAAATAAAAATCGTGTCAACTAGAGAACAATAATCCAGATCTTAAACTTCTAGATTAACATGAGAAACCAATCCATTCTTGAAATCTTTTCTCCAATACGTTTTTTTTCTCCCTTCCTAGCTTTGTTTCAAGCACCAGATTATTTTGATTAAAAGATATTTCTCTTTTTATCGCTGATCCCAGTAGACACCGAACCAGCCACGACATGATTCCGTAATCGAATCAATCTGACAAGTAAATTCGAGAATGTGTGCTTCCTGAGTTTTCCAATCCTTAGTTCGACTTTCGTATGCCCATTTTCCGTCCCGTCGATCATCGTAAAGTAATTTCCGTCTGTATTCACGAGGGACAAAGATCTCGACTTGGCTGTCGTTACGGAGATAACCTGACTACGTCACTACTGGAGGGAACACCGTACATTGACAACCCGTAACCGAATGCATGTGAACACACCCCATGTTAAGCTGCCGTCATCCTTTCTGTGCCACGGGGTGACGGCAAAGGGGTACTTTTGTGCCGGTGAAGTGGAGTAATAAGTTCTTGAGGAGAGAAATATTGCCCGGCATACTGAGGGAGTGTTAATGTTCCTCCATTTTGATAAACGGAGTATATTTATCTAGGTGGGTCAAAAATGGTATTTTTCAAAAACATTTTCATTCGATAGTACCTTTTACCTTTTAGTTATGTTCCCTGAAAATTTCATTGAAATATTCCTAAAATTGAATGAGCTACAGCTTCTAACAGACAGGGCGAGCGGTAGTAGCACCATACTTTAAACTTTAAGGAGCTATATCAGTGTGAACGCTGAAAATTTGGGTGATTTTCGGGAATCTTTCGGAAGAAAAGTACTCAATTGAATATTTCGGAAAATTAAGAATATATTTGGCTATATTTGACCTATATTACATAATTTTTTCATAGAAAAATATTGAGATCCAAGCGACTTATGCGCTGCCTTTGGAGGCGTCAAAAAAAGGTTCCTCCACTGCTGACATGATTCCGGCCGATTGAGTAGCTGAAACCGAAGAAGAAAAAAATGTCGTTAAACTGCAAGGTATTTCCTGTACAATGACGTAGGATTTTCGAAAATGTCAAAATCTAAGAAAATGACGTAGTTATGACAAAAAGTCTGTTTTCTTGCCTATAAAATGGTGTTTTTTTTCAATGCCAAATCGTCATTTTTGTTGCAATATAAAATATCCTACGTCATTGTAGAGTAAATATATTCAGGAGTACTCAGTTTAAATTTCAAGTCAATCGGATAACTGCTCTTTGAGTCGCAATGTCAGCAAATTTGAAAAATCCCATTTCGAGAAAAAAGCGTTTAAAGATTTAACTATCGATTTTTGCAAGATACAATGATTAGAGATACGGCCTTGACATTTTTATAGAATATTCTTAAAAGTATAAACCGCGAAAAAGGCAACAGCAAAAAAATCGATTTTTTTAATGTGTCACTCTGGTATAGCCCCTAAACGCGTTTTTCTCAAAACTCTGTTTTCAAAGTCGGTGGACATGATATCTCGAGAATCACTCAATGGATTGTTTCCAAATTTACAGGAGGTATGACGAGAAACATTTAAAAGGTGTTGACGACCTCACTTTTTTAAAATCGATCTTAATTTTTTAATAGTTACGTTAAAATGACGACTTTTTTTTGTAGAATTTACATGCTCGAGTTTTAATTCGTCTCCACGTTGTTAAAAAAAAATGATTTAAAAAATGGACGATCGTCAACGACTTGCATTTATTGTTAACTTGAATAAACCGTTTAGTTTTTCGATTTCGGATGGGCAGATTAAGCTGGAGAATGTCCACCGCTTAACGTCGATGACGAAAAATATCATCATCTGCCGACAGCCATGTTGTTGTTTTTCTGTATTTTTTCGTGATTTTTTTGCTCTCAATATGTTTCTTTAAGTCTACATATCTTTTGTGTTTAAAAACATGCGTTTCTTTTGCACCTTTGAATTTGGGCTTTTTGGGCTTCTAGGTAGTGGAGCCCCTTAAACATTCGATAAGAATATTAAGCAATATAAAAAAGATTCTTTCAGCGCCAAATAATGAAATATTTATGAACTGGGGAGAGCCTTAAGGCCGGAGCCTGAGTTGGAAGGTCCGAAAAAAAGTTTTTTTTTAATTTCTTAAATCGATGGATAAACTATACAAGAATATATTTACAAGGTTACAGAGGCCAATTGTAAATATTTTCGTAGATACAAGGCCAAAAGCAGAGAAGTGATCGATATTTGATATTGATAGTTCCTCCTATTGAAAGTTTTGAAGCGCGTTTTCTTCACCTTTCATTTTCACGATTTTTCTAAATCGGCGGGCGCGATAGCAAAAAAAGTAAACGACCTATTGAATCAAACCAAAGTTTATTTTTTTCAGTATGAAAATCTCTTCTAAGTCGTTGAAAAAGTCCTGAAAACAGTCAAAAGTCAAAAGTCGTTGAAAAAGTCTTCTTAAATCATATTTATAGCACGTCAAAGTGCTTTGTTTAAACACATTTTTTTTCAAACCTGACAAATGTTATAATTTCACGATTTTTTGAGCTTTTTCTTAATTCACCCAGAAGAAAAATATATAACAATTGAATATTTATTGGTTTTTTTTGTTTCAGTCAAGAATTACGAGCTGCATCTTTCCTGCCAATCGGGGACTGCAGTGGGAAGACGCAGATGGAATAGGCTGATAAATCTGCAGTCATTTATTGATTCATGTTGACATTTTTTTATACATTTCAAATATACATGAAAAGTTACCTCAATGTTTACTGGGCTCACTTATTTTCTAAAGAAAATTCCCGAAAAATAACTTTTTTGGTCCTTCTAATTCAGGCTCCCGGCTTAACAGAGGATGTGAATTCACCTGATTTCAATCGACTAAATTGATTCCGGAAAATTAATTAGACTACTATTTGCGGCATACGATCGAATATTTTTTTCTTTTCCAGGAAGTCAAGTGCCGACCCGTGAAGTGTTACTTTCTAAATAATTTTTCCCTCGCTCGTAAATCACATTTACTTCGATCGAACGTATCGAGCAATATTTCGAAAAATGCTGGTGAATTCTCGTCACGTGGTATCCGTTCAATTTCGGTAAACTAGCAATTTTGGAAGGATGCATCGCGAGAAGCGAAAAAAAAACGAAATTTCTCCCAGGGGATACATGTCCGCAGGAACTTGGTTGAAATTTCAAAGCTGTAGGATCTCGTGGTGAGCAGGCATACACATCTCGCCCATTGTGCCATCACGGCCTTGTGGCATTCGCGCTCGAGGCGTGTATCTGTGTGTTCGAGTGAAACGTCCGTTGAGACCATTTTCGGTTTCGGAGAGACTTTGCCGAGAGGGACACAAGGGAGGTCGGCTGAAACCGAGACAGAGAATTTTCCCATAAAAACTTCTTAATAGACTCGAGGAAAGAGCGGTTAGCCCCTGGGAGAAAAAAGGCAAACCCCTTTCAGCCCCTGCGATATCCTCTCGTTCCCTCACGGTCTGTCTTTTCTGATCCCTCTTCTGTGCTCCCTTTTACTAACGGGTGTCATATATACGTATATTTCCGTGTATCTACCATCTTGAGAGGCCACTTTCTCGTCTTTTTTTTTATCTTCGCTCTCCTCTCGTTCGATCGTAAATCCCTATACGACTTATATACGGTGGCACTACGTCGTCGTTGAGCGTACGGTAATTACGCCGAGGCAATTTCCTCTTCGTTTCGGTATAAAGGAGAAAACGAGTGGAATGAGAATCTGTCGGTACGTCGAATTCATTAAGGGGTAAAACCATTGTAGCATTTTTCAAAAAATCGATTCGAAAAATTGGTCCGAGAGATGCTTTGAACCACCTAGAATAGGGGGAAAAAGTTTGGTACCTGTAAAACAAAGGTACCCCCATCGTGCCCGTACACTGAGGACAGCGGTCGAAAGAGAACCTGGGGTCGAGCAGACCCCGTTTATGCAGTAGTGCGTAGAAAGTGAAAAAAAAAAGATTTGTGTGAAATTTGGTGTTTTATTGCTACATGTAAATGACTTACGATAGAAAATGCTTATAGATATTCTTTTTTATTTTGTGCTTCTGTAATAAATTATGTATTTAGAATGCCGATTATAAAACTAGAAGCAAGTGTCTGTTATGCAGGAGGGAGAGGATGTATGTGCAACGAGCACTGAATGCACTTATGCGTCGATTGCGGTAAATGTCAGTAATAATAAGTGATTGAAGTAGAAAAAATGCGGAAAATATACGTTTTCAACAATTAATCTGCCGAGGGAGTCGATTTTTTCCATTTTTCACTATCCCGTAAATGCTCCAATTCAAACCTTCGTATAAATATACTTTTTGGCACAACAGTCGACACTGCCTTTTTTCGTGTCTACAAACCATCGTCTTTGAGGGGAGGGTAGGGGTTTGCACTTTTGAAAAATCGATTTTTTTGTCTTTTCTTATAGTTAAACATTTCAAGAACATAATCCCAAAATTTCAAGTCAATCAGAGCAAAACTCTCGAAGTTATTGACTATTTAGTCCCGCTCCTCTAACACTGTAGCTCCGACTTCTCTAAACTTCAAACGCGTTCTTCTCGAAACCAATTTTTCCAAGTCCGTGTTCATTGCCATATGAAAACTACATGACCGATTGATTTCAAACTTGGTACACACTTTCTACATATAAAATACCTCTCAACAACGGTTAGTTTGAGATTTTTTTTACATTGAGGGGGTTTGCCACCCTCAAAATGGCGGATTTTTTTGTGAAAAATAGCGCTTTTCACTTTACATGACCACCAAAAATTTAGAAATGAAAAAAACAAAATTATCAAAGACCGTTGGGGGGAGGATTTGATGGTACTTTGAATAAATTTTAATGGTACTTGATTTGAGATAATTTCTAGCTGAGATACATTGAACACCGCAAATCGTGTTTTTTCCAAAGGCGTTCTTGGAAAGCTTTGTCGCCGGCTTGTTTGTGGATATTTTCGCGTACAAATTTCACTGAATGTTCTCAAAATGACACTTAACAATGTACAAAAGGTTTCAATAAATTTACTCTATCCATATAGATGAAAAAATTTCGCAAAAAAGTTTTTTTTCACGCTGAAACCCCTACTCTCCCCTTGAAAACGTCAAAGAATTTTATTTTAGACTTCGAACAAAATTATGATCTTTTTCACGCAAGTACGTACTTATTCTGCAACGCACCTCCCACTTTGCACGAATGTAGGGCACTTCATTATGGTTTTTTAAAAATAAATTATGGGCTATAAAATAAGGATCTTTGACTACAAAAAAACCTCCCTACAAAAAAATGCATTCTTACCGAAGTACAGCGATTTGAAAAACGTTTGGGGTCCGATCGACCCCGTATACAGTCAGAGGTTCGTGACGGAAGTGTGCAGTCGAAGGGTTAAAGAAAATCGACATTTTTGCATTTTCTCAAAGTATTCGAGAAGTATTCAAGTATTCAAGAATATGTGAAAACATGTTTATGTTTAAATATTGAAAATTGACCAAATTACATTTAGTGAAAGCTGGTAGCGCAACGATTTACGTGTCGGAAGCTTTCAACCTGGCTGGAATCATAACTCTAGCTATAATTATCCGATTTTCAATCGAAAAAAAAATCCTTAATTGCAGTAGCCAATACTAGCGACACTTGCTCCCCCTTTTGTTTTGTACCCCAAATTTCTTCACTTATTATAATATTCCAAATGTCTTGGTACTGAAAGACGTGGAATTCCATTGAGAGTAATCAGTATAATAACTACTGAGGTGAGTTTATAAATATTTTAATCAAAACTGGAGGAAGAGAATATCTCAAGTGTCCCATGTATATTGGCGACTTGATCCCCCCTATGGATGACTTGATCCGGGGGGAGCATATCTCCCATATATAAGGGGCACATGATACTATTGCCTACATCTTCAGCATCAGCAATGTAGATAATGCCTCTTGGGGCAGAGGTGGGTGCCTCTTTGCGTGGGTAACACCCGCAAAGGGGAAATGCTACCTTCCGGCGTCCACGTCGCGCCCGCTGGAAACGTCATTGCTGCGTCAATGTCCCCCGCGACAACGCAATAACAAGGGCGGCTAACGGAAGCTCTGGCTGCGGCCGCTCATAGTGGTAAGCGACCGCTATGCACCCACTCACACACCGTACACTTACACCTCTGAGCGCCTTGACAGAGCCCCCGTGGCGGTATGAGTCAGGTGACCCTGCGAACGGGTATCACCGATGAACGAGACGGAACCCCCTATAAACGGGGGTTTTTCCAACCGGGTCATGGATGGAGGGGGCCCTATAAACGGGTATCGCCCGTGAGGGAATGATCCCACGGGACCGCCCTGCCAGGTCGCAAGGAGTCAACGCAAAGCCCCCCTGGCGGGGGAGGTAAAAGTGGCCGAGAGAGGGCTTCTTCCGGCCGCCCGTCGACCGGACGAGGCTCAGGACGGGCCGTTGCCACCTCCACCTAAAACCAGAGGGGACCTCTGACCACCTCACACTCACCATACACGTAAAAGACAGGGGGAGAGAATAAAAATATGAAAGGACATGTTACAAACAATAGACCCCAGGTGGTCACCCCGCAAGCGGGGGGGGGGGCACCCTGAGCTCCGACCAGGTGCAAGCCCCGGTGGCTTCAGGCCGCGGCAAGGATTCTGGGGGCCGCAAAACATGTTTTACGGAGGCGAGAGACGAGGCGAAGGGAGAGCGAGCCGACACAGACAGCAAACGGCTGGAGGCTCACAGCAGCCGAACGAGATGCAGCAGCGCGTCGAGCTACGCGAGCATCGCGAGCTTCGAGAGCGCTGTCGGCGGAGGAACTGGCGAGACCAGCCAGCGACAGAGGGCAAGTTGCCCAAAAAATATGGGGCCCCCAACCCCAAGACCGACGGACGGACGAACGGGACAGACGACGGCGTTGGCCACACCCGTCCGGACAGCTGAGGCCCGGATCCGGGCGCAGTTGCGGCGGATCCGGGAGTGCTTGGTTGTGATGGAGGCGAAAACGCGCGTCCAGCGCAACATCAGCACCGTCATAACGACGAACATGGCTTTAATCAGGGAGGCTGTGGACGAGTCCGGGCATGAATGTGACAGAATGTTTGTGCTCGGGACTGTCGAGGGTGCGAGTGGCGGAGACAGACTGGCGACGCCACAGACTACGCCACAGACGAAACGGAAGCGGGTGACTACGGGCTCAAGCCGGGACCTTACGCCGGCCAAAAGGCCGACAGAGGGACCCGAGCCCACTACGTGGGCAAAGGTAGTCACCAAAAGACAAAAAAGAAAGCCGACAGACATACAGGACCGACAAAAGACGGAAACGCCACATACCCCGACAGCGACTACGACCGCGAGAGGGGGAAGCGGGAGCCGTCCAGCCCGGAGACCCGGAGTTGGTGTGGTTCTCGTCAAACCCACGAGTGGAAAAACTTACGCGGACACATTGAGACAGATGAAAACCGTTGACCCCGGCATCGAGAAGGTGCAGGTCAACGGCTACCGACAGACAAAGGACGGGTCGGTCCTGGTCCGTGTTAAAAGCGGACCCAGGGAAAGACAAAACTTCCAGGACAAGTTTCGGCAAGCCCTGGGAGATAGCGCACAGGTACGAGACATGGCAGTCAACGTACAAATTAATATACTGGACCTGGACTGCGTGACGGACAAGGAGGAAGTGATGGAGTCACTCCGCCAGGCGACGAACGACACGAGTGACCCGAAGGTTCATATCTTCGGGCCAAAGAGACAAGGACAGTGTATGGCTGTGTGTGAGGTTGAGGAGGGCGCCGCAAACGCCCTGCTCAAGAAAGGGCGACTGAAAATTGGGTGGACGAACTGCTGCGTCAGGCCTAGGACGACCGTGCCAAGGTGCTACCGATGCCTTGGGTACGGGCACACTAGGACTAACTGCAACGGAACGGACAGGGCACGGAGTTGCTACAAATGTGGCAAGACGAACCACGTCGGCAAGGACTGCAAAGACAGACCGACGTGTTTCCTGTGCGCCGAGGCGGGGCACGAGAGCACCGCACATGTCCCGGGTTCCGGGGCGTGTGCGATCTTTAGAGCCGCGCTGGAGGAGTGCAGGAAAAAGATGAAGACGTGACGGTCCTACAGGGAAACATGCACAGATGCGAGGAGGCACATTTGCTGCTACCTCAGATCGCGACGGAGCACGACGCTGACGTACTCATACTTAGCGAACAGTACAGGGACTGGACGATTCCGACGTGGTTCCAAAACGGCGCGGGTACCTCGGCCATCTGGGTCAGGGGTTCCGGAATGCGCGTGCTCGACAGCGGGGCGGGCGACGACTACGTCTGGGTGAGGGTGGGCGGCCTGACGTACGTCAGCGTCTACCTGACCCCAAACTGCTCCGCTAGAGAGTTCGTGGACAAGACGGACAGACTGGAGGACGCGCTGAGGGAGCTGTCTGGCGATTTAATTGTCGCGGGTGACCTCAACGCGAGAGCGATCGAGTGGGGCATGACCCGGACGGACAGACGCGGACACTTGCTACTAGAGATGGCAGCAAGACTCAACCTGACGGTCGCAAATACGGGAAACGTACCAACGTACGTAAGACCAGGGGTGGGCTCCTCGATACCGGACGTGACGTTAATCTCGGACAGTATCGTCCCGCTGATGAGGCGGTGGGCGGTGATCGATGACTACACAGCCAGCGATCATCGGTACATCGTCTTTGAGGTGGCAGGACCCACAATGACGCGACGCAATGGATTGGTGCGTGCACCACGGTGGAACATACAGGAACTGGACGGTGACAGGTTCTCGAGGGGGTTGCTGGAAGCAGCCGCTCCCTCAGTGAGCATGTCTGACGAACTGACTGGACGCACGAGGACTGAACGACTCGTGGACGAAACACTGAAACTGACGAGACGGCTCTGCAAGGCGTCAATGCCATTCAAGAGCACCCAACACGACAGACGAGCGACGTACTGGTGGACAGAGGACATCGCCGAACTGCGGAGAGACTGCATTCGGGCCAAACGGCGGATGTACCGGGCTCGGGAAAGGGACAGGCCAAATGCGGCCGCTCTTACGACAGAGTACAAGACCGCACGGAAGACGCTGACGAACGCCATAAAACTGAGCAAAAAGCGGTGCTGGAGACAGCTTTGCGAGGAGGTGGACCGAAACCCCTGGGGTCTGGGATACAAAATTGTGACCCAGAGACTGGGGGTTCGAAGCCCACCGGAACTCCATGACGCAACGACCATGGGACAGATCGTCGACGGTCTCTTCCCGACTCACCCGATGAGGGAGGAGCCGGCGCACACCGACGACAGATTAGACGTCCCCGTCTTCACCGAGGAAGAGCTTATCAAAGCTACGACCTCTCTGAAGGCGAGGAAAGCACCGGGACCGGATGGCATACCCGGGGAGGTCCTGCGGCTGATGGCTCGCCTGAGGCCTGGGATCCTCCTCGAGATGTACAACGAATGCCTAAGGACAGGGACGTTTAGCACGCGCTGGAAGACGGCCAAACTGGTTCTCCTTAGCAAAGGAAAGAGAGAGCCGTACATGCCGTCCTCCTACAAACCGCTCAGTTTACTGGACACAACGGGTAAAGTTTTCGAACTTTTACTGAGACCGCGACTGACAGACGCGATAAGAGCGGCTGGGGGCTTGTCCGTGAACCAGCACGGCTTCCGCAAGGGACGCTCGACGATAGGGGCAATCCGCGAGGTCATCGACACCGTCAGGAGGACGGACGAGGCCTGTCACGCGGCAAGGCCCATAGTGTTACTGGTGACTTTAGACGTGAGAAACGCCTTCAACTCGGCTAGGTGGGTGGATATCTTGGGGGCGCTGGAAGGCGCCCTCCGGGTTCCTCCCTACCTTGTCCGGGTATTGAGGGATTATCTCAACGACAAACGGATAACGTACGAGACGGCGGACGGACCGGTGACTAGACGGATTACCGCGGGTGTAGCGCAGGGATCAATCCTGGGACCGGACCTTTGGAACGCGACGTACGATAGCCTGCTGAGGCTGGAGATGCCGCAAACCGTATCGCTCGTCGCTTACGCCGACGACGTGGCGGCGGTGATTGTGGAGCGCCGCGCGGATCTGGCCCAGCTGACACTTAATCAAGTCATGAGGCGCGTAGACCGATGGATGACGGAGCACGGACTGACCCTTGCACTGGACAAGACGGAGCTCCTCATGCTCACGAGACGACGAATTCCGACCCTCATTCCGATGAGTGTCGGAACAGTACGCACGGAAATCAGAGGGGAGGCCAAGTATCTGGGGGTGACCCTAGACACAAAGCTGACCTTCTGGCCACACATAAAACGGACGGCCGAGAAGGCGGCGGCGAGGGTCACCTCGCTCAGCCGCCTGATGGCAAATACGCACGGACCGAGACCGTCGATACGACGGCTACTGATGACGACGGCCCACTCGATCCTCCTGTATGGCGCAGAAGTCTGGGCGGACGCGCTGGCCATAAAGAAATTCAGGAAGACTATGACGTATGTACAAAGACAGTAAGGATAGCGTGCGCCTACAGGACCGTCTCGGCAGAGGCGATCCTGGTAGTGGCGGGCGTGATTCCCATAGACCTACTGGCCACAGAACGGAAACGTATTTACGAACGCGCCGAAAGGACTGAAAGGCTTGACGCGGCAAAGTGCGAAAGAGAAAAGACCATGACGGACTGGCACGCACGCTGGACGGCTAAGACGAGTGGACGATGGACACGACGACTGATAACCGACCTAAGACTGTGGACCGAATGGGGGCGGGGGAGGTAAATTTTTACCTGACCCAGTTCCTAACGGGCCACGGATACTTTCGAGGTTATCTACATAACATGAAACGAGTACGGACGCCGAACTGTAAATACTGCGGACACATACGGGACGACGCAGAACACACGTTTTTTGCGTGCGACAGATGGACGACACGGAGACAACAACTGGAACAGAGGACCGGACGCATCACGCCTGACAACATAGTCGGGCTGATGTTACGAGACGAAGACCAATGGACAGCCGTCGCCACTTTCATCGAGGCAGTGCTAAGATGTAAGAAAGATGATGGATGTCTGGAGTACGAATGAGGGGACGGATACGTAATTGGGGTACACGGTAACGAACGAAACGAGACGGACGATGGACAGGACCCGCGGGGGTGAGGTTATACTAACGTGTTGCCACCCCGCGGGTAGACAGTGGAGGGGGATTGTTTAGTCGGTATATCACTATTCCGACATACGAGATCACCGGCATGTGTGGGAGTCCGACACACGAGAGGGTCCTTGGACTCTCTTACGGTGCGTAATTGGCATTTTAACCCCCGCCTTAAAAAAAAAATGTAGATAATGCAATGAAAGATGTTGAAATTGTTATAATCTCATTTAATGTTCATGAAACTGACTTTTATCAACAGTTTCATCATAGTCAAATTACAGCCTTTTCGTAATCAAAATTAACAATTAAACCTTTTACTGTTTATTTCAGCTCCCTTTAATTTCAAGTCTACTCAAGTATTTTCTTTCCATTTTAATTACGTTAGTGTTTTATTAACTTTAAGCTGTTCGTTTTACTTATATCAAAACAATCAACATTTGTAGGTGGCATCTACAATAAAATCTTTTTCATCTACTTTTCAATTCAAACTTCTTAATGAGCTTGAAAACTCAATGCTAATTATTCTCTTCGATGATGATTTTAGTTTTGGAGCAGGCAGTTTCTTCACAACTTAATGTTTAATGATTGCACTAATATCATCTAGAATAGGCCACTTGAATCGTTTTCCGACAGGAAAGAAAAACAACAACTAAGGGATACTTTATCCGGGGGATCAACTTTCCCATAAGAAAGTGTACCAAGTGCCTCCTACCCAAGTTGCAGTAAAAAAGTTATATTCAGAAAAAAAACTATTTAATCGAAGATGTTTTTCTGTGCAAAACTGCAAACTACATTTATAATCACTTGTATTGAAGACTTAAACACCTTTAACAACTTTTGTAAATGACAGTATAATCAAAACTAAAAGTTGCGAAAAACAATTATTTGCGGCACCAAACACCAAGCCGTCCGCCATTTGCAAAGTTGTCAAGTCTGATAGGTAGCACTACTTTAGAAAGTTAGTGGGTGCCATAGACGCCTATTGTGGCCAATTAAAAGTATTGCAATTTTCATGGAATTTTGTAAATATCGTGTTACAATTCTCGCATAAGAATCAAGGGTCCTCAGTGTCCCCGAGCTATATTTGTATGTAGGCTTTTTTTGCATTCAGTATTTTTTAAGCCACCGAATATAAATAAACATTTAACCAAAATTACATTTTTTAGAACACCCGTCATTATGTAATGTTTTTCCGAAAAACGGCTACTTATCACGAGTACTACATTCATAGGGATTGTAACACTTTTTTATTTTTATATTTCAGGCCAACCATTGTCGAGTTATCGATCCGGCTGTTGGACCACATTTTTTATACAGAGGCTCGTCACAGTGGTGTCCTCCCTTAAAAAATATATTAATATATATATGGGGAGAAATATACAATGAAAATATATCTTCAAATTTGGTTATCAATGATATGACAATGGTTTAAATTTAGTAGAGCAATGGGTTATTCCATATCGAATTCTAAATAATTTTCCTGCGGGGAAAAAAAAAGGATAAATGTGCCAGAAATAAATATTATTTTCATTCTCAGCATTCAAGTATAAGCACTCTATTATAATTATCTTCAAAATTACATATCGAAAATATATTCACATTTCAGCTATCAAAATGTGAATGTACAAAGCTTCAAAAATTGCAAGTGATCGTTTATTCACGTATACGCGTAATTCGGAATATCCAGTTTTATAAACTAATGAGAATAGGAAGTACTGTGGATCCTCCAGCTCGAAATATAGGAAAACATCAATGAGTTTTTAAGTTCACAATACGATTTTTTCCTAAGCGAATGGTTTTTTATTTCGCTCGTATTAATCTCCATCGGTTGTACCATATTCTATCTGCCAATTTTTCGTTTGACCAGTGGAATATATTGGCGCGGGTGTATAATGGAGGATTTCATATTCCTCGGGCGATGTCACGGGTATGGCCATTATATTCGTTTTCTTTTGATCAAAGCATCATTGGTCATCGATCCAATACAAATAAGACGAATGGTGCATCGGTCCCCTGACTTACTAGCTATGCAAATCTATCACGTCCAGTATACCGTGCTTCTTAGCGAAGGAAATCCCTTTGCTCTCATCGCTGATGCTGTTCGGGTGAAACCACAATGGGTCACAGAATGTGCATTCTCCGTCGCTTCAGGCTGCACGAATCAGTGCCTGCTCTACTGGATATACGAGACAAGTTTACATATAAGTATACACACACCGGCTCTCTAGGTGGCTCGTTTCTCTTGCACTCGATCCAAGTCGGAATGTAGGCCAAATATCCTCTGCTCGACTGTCCGAATGTACCAGCTCCCAATTAACGGTCCGCAGATACAAACAATCTCTCGAGGTATAACGAGATCTTGCGAAACACTGCTAAGTGCTTGGAAGATGTGAAAATATTTAAAAATAACCTTAAGGTAGCACGAGCACGGGCTTTTGATTTATAAAGATTTTGTTAAAATTTCAACCAGATATTGGTCATATCATTATGCATGTTTGAGTGGAATTTCAGAACAGTGGATTATTTAGATTGCGAGATAATGGCTTTTAAAATTGCAACTTTTAACACTGCAAGGTCTGCATTGACCAAAAGTCAGGTCACATAATTCGTCGTAACATACTATTGTATTTATAAATTTTGAAAAAAAAATATGTTTAGATAGCAAACTAGTTAGGGAAAGAGTGAAAAAACTTGGTATTGCCTTCACTATTCAGTTTTGCTAAAAACATTCAGTAGCGACAGAATAATTCTCCGTAAAAAATATTTCTCCCTATAATAAGAAGACACATGGCAACACCGCAGAACCGTTCAATATTTCGAGAAAAAAAAATAATGATCGTATTCCTAAAGTTAAAAACTTTTATCATAAAAAATATTTGCGTTATAAATATTAATATTTTATATTGTCCATGTTATCTTCATTAACAAATAAGAGTATTGGTTAATTCATAACGAATTAAAAATTTCGTTCGATTAAAAATAGCTTCCAAATAAAAATGTGTGTTGCAGTATTATATTAAATATGCCGCGCGAACTTACGTCATTGGATACGTGAAACGATGCGGTGTTGCCATATGTCTTCTTATTATAGGGGATAAATATTTTTTTACGGAAAATTATTCTTTCTAAATTCCAATGCAGACCCTGTAGTGCCGAAAGTCGCAATTTAAAAACCCATTATCTCTCAATCTAAATAGTCGACTTCTGAAATTTCACTCAAACATGCATTATGATATGAACAATGTCTGGTTTAAATTTGAACAAAATCTATAGAAATCAAAAGCGCGCCCTCGTTCTACCTTAAGGGGTAGACATTTTCAGGCGAGGAACAAAATTGCTGAATGTCATGATTTTTTTATAAGGAAAGATTTCTTCAGCATTTTTGTGACTCAGGGTATGTTTTATTACCACTTTTGGCTGTTGCATGGTATTAAGAAAAAAATGAACCTTTAAAAGTGGCATGGGTAGGGCACGGTCTTTTAAACGGGTTCCGGCGAATGTTGTCAGACGGCGTAACTCGTAACGTCAGCGAGATTAATCTGAAAAAAAAACCAGCAAAGGCTTTTCTTTCATTAACAGTCATGCGCAGAATATGAACCAAGAAAAAAATTATAAATGTTGAAATTCGATTAAATGGAACGCTTTGAAACAAATTGAAATTGAATTTTTCGAACAAAATGGCTACATTTTGCAATAAAATAAGACTATTTTTATTTTGAAGTACTTTTCACTTTACATGACCACAAAAAATTTAGAAATGAAAAAAAAAAATGTATGGAGAAATGTAAAAGATGAAATGGTACGCTTTGAAACAAATTGAAATTGAATTTTTCAAACAAAATGGCGAAATTTTGCAATAAAATAAGACTATTTTTATTTTGAAGTACTTTTCACTTTACATGACCACCAAAAATTTAGAAATGAAAAAAAATGTATGGAGAAATGTAAAAGATGAAATGGTACGCTTTGAAACAAATTGAAATTGAATTTTTCGAACAAAATGGCTACATTTTGCAATAAAATAGGACTATTTTTATTTTGCAGTTCAATAGGGTCATGTTTTAGACAATAAGGTTAGGAAGATTTATACCAAATTTCATCAGAGTCGGTTAATTAGTTTTTTAGTTATACGTCACGCCAGTTTTGGAAATGCAGTTTAGAAGACCATGCCATACCTCTCCCATCTTTGAAGGGAAATAAAAAAAATACCATGTTAAAGCTTTGGCTTTTAGATATTTTCAATAATCAGTGGCAATAAAACTAACCCAATTCTGAAAAAATGATGAAGAAATCTTTCCTTAAAAAAATAAAAAGAAAATCAGCAATTTTTTTCCTCGCGTAAAGGTATCTCCCCGCTTAAAAGAAAACATTCGCAAAGCTTATTCCCGTAATTTTGTCCACATTTTCTGCAATGAAAAATTCTTTCATCGGGCCTCCATGACAGCATTCATCGGGAGATGCTCAAAATGCTCATTTGAATTTTTGTACAATACTACTGATGTGAGAATCTACCGGAACAAAAGCTGATTCGAATCAGCGGAAACTTTTGATTTATCAAAAATGTTGATTTTTGCTTATTGTTAAGTTTTTGGTAATTGTTAAGCATATATGAGATTTCCATAGATTTGATAATCAAACGGCGTAAGTTTGATTATTTGATGATAAATCTCCGTTTGATTTTTCTCATAAGATGGTTTTGAGAAATTATATTCTCGTTCTCACAATTTCTCAGAATGTTGAATCTTTTTCTTTGCATAAAGCAAAAAAAATCAATAGGCCGTATTTTAAAGCGTGAACAAAGGTACGAAGAACTATTTTAGTGAAGGGAAACGTTCCGAAAAGCTAACTTATTAAATAGTCATCCTGTGTGCTCAAGTTGTGATAGATCTTTAAGGGGTTACCCCCACTTGCGATTTTGAAAAAATCGATTTTTTTTATTGCTTTTTTTTGAAGTATAAGTATCTGAGAATATGTCCTGAAAATTTCAAGTCGATCCGAACAAAATTGACTGAGATATGAGCATTGAAAGAGAAGAATCCGTTGTGTAAACGACCGGAAATTGAAACTTTAAACGCGTTTTTCTCAAAATGGCATTTCTGAAGTCGGTGACCAAGATTACTCGAACCCTAATGAACCGATCTTCTTGAAATTTTGCAGGCTTATTTAATACATAAAAATGTAATCTTTAATCGTTCGATTTTTTTTTTTTCGAAAAAAAATGGCCGTTTTATAGCCAACAAACGGCCGTTTTTTTCGTTAAAATCGAACCATTTAACTTGACTGTCCGCCATTTTGTGGAAAATGAATATTTTTTAAAATCCTTCGATTAAAGACTAGTTTATACTTATATTGGACTAAATCCATCGGCATTTTTTTTTCAGATGATCCACTTAGCCGCAATGTTGGCCACCGCAAACCGTGTATATAAAAACATTATTTCATTGACGGCCATTTGCCACTAAACAATGTAATATTTTTCAATAAAAAAATTACTGAAAGTTCTTCAAGATGTGTTCTTTAAGATGGTATATTGATCGATTAAAAAGTTTTGTAGTTTTCTTTAAAAAAATTCATGAAGAAGGCCTTTTTTTGCGCTACAAGTGGGGGTAACGCCTTAAATTTTCTCGATACAGTAATTCCCTAAGAATACCCTATATATATGGAGCGAACGTTTGGTATACGGAATACATCGTGTACAAATAGCCGATATTGGGGAGTACATGCATTTACGCATGTTTGTTCGGATAGGCGAAGATGTACGCATATGGAGTTGCAAATATGAGTACGTTATACGGCATATTGTGCATATAGACGATACGCAACAGTAGAGATCCGCACACGTTCGCTGTACGAAATAAATACCTATATTCCATCATTTTATCATCGATTTGTGCATATTACCAAGGGGCCGTCCATAAATTACGTCATTTTAAAATAGGGGGGGGGGGGGGTCTGGTCGTTAGATGACGGTAACGTTAATTTGATCACAACGATATGACGGATAGGATGATTTCAGGGGGGGGGGGGGGTCAAAAATCAGCAAAAGTCGATGACGTAATTTATGGACGGCCCCCAAGCCGTGTGTATAAACATTTCTAAATAACATTGAGACTGCTAAAATATTCTCGCAATCATGTCAATAAAAAAAAATAGAAAAAGATTCAATCGAGAGCATTCATTTTAAAATAAAAATAGCACGTCAAGAGAAATTTATTGGATGTGTGATGAATATTGCGAGATGCAATGAACGTTGGAAAAATGTGATTAAGGGAGGCTACCATTCTACAGCCCGGAAAAAAAAAAAATTTTGACAAATTTTTCTGGATATCGAGTTGAGAGATTGAAAATTCCGTTCAACGGCATTTATTCTACATATCTTCAAGTATCTTTACCATTTTCTAGCCAATTTTCGGCCAACAAGAGTTCTTCTCCAATTTTTTACCTGGAAAGAAAATTCAAAATAATTTGAGTTCCACAATAAGTTCAAAATAAATAGAAAAGTTATTTAAAAAGTAGATATTTCTCGATTTCCTTATATACTTCGAACGCAAATTAAGATTATCCTACGAAGTACGTATGCAAGTCCAAAAATATCGATTTTTCATTTAACTTTTAGAAACAGTTAAACCTGTAAAATTCGTTGTTCCAATTTAAGGGGTTAGGCCACAGTAACGGGTATAAAAACATGTGCGAATTTAACTTTTTTTTTGTATGAAAAAGTGATTAACTCATAAATCTAATTACGCATCTTTTTAGTATGAATATCAAGCTGTTGGAGTTTTTTTTTCGATGTATAAAAAAGCGACTACCAATATTTTATTTTGATATCTTTTTTTAGGCGCTCCGCGGCGTGACATTTACCATCCACAATTTTTTTCCTAGAACAAAAAACAAAAATTCTCGTCCGTCTACATTAGAATACCTAGAGAAGTACGTACGGAATTTAAAAAATATTGTTTTATTCAACAGTTGTAGGTATTTGAACCTAAGAAATGAATTTTCGGTGAAACATTTCGTTATAACTGCTCATAAAATGAAAGGTTTTCGATTAAACAGAAATTCCGTAAGTAATTCTCTGCGAAATGCAATTAGGAACATAACTTTCAAATTTGAAGTAAATCGAGTGAAAATTGTTGAAGTTATTTGTCACGCCAATTGGAAAAAAGTTGTTTCGGGAAGTTTCGAGCAGCCGGCCATTTTGTACATGGAAAAAAAAATTCTAACAGCTCGAAATTCATACCAAATAGATGTGCAATTAATTCTACCAGTGGATCACTTTTTCATACGAAAAAAAAATTGTTTAATTAGCACATGATTTCATACCCGTTACTGTAGCCTAACCTCTGAAGTTTCTACTTATACACAAATCAACATGACACATTTCGTGATTTAGATGAACGTATATGGAAATACCACCGGCGTTGCTTTTCAAAGTACGAAACATTCGCTCGCCTTAATTTGTTGACCGTACTCAAGCTTTTTGCATACGCGGGCAAGACATTTCCCGTGGTGCCCAGTTCCAATTTTTACCATATATTTGGTCGCCACGTTCGAAAAAATGAAAGCCCTTCCAAGGGTAGTATCTCCACCTCATAAAGTATTGCAGCCCTTTGATGTAAAATGTTAATGTACGTAACGTGCAGAATCTTGGTCAAAGACTGCAATACCATGAGGGAATTATACCGATTCCACTGTAGCATATCTGCCGTAATATTGGGTTACTGTACACAGTTGCGAGCGGAGGTGCACTAAAGTAGATAGGCAGTAGTCGCGGCCAGAAATTGGTCAGACACGCGTATACCGCGTATGTACATATGTCGCAGAGGGCAAATACCCTCGTTAGTATGTGAAGTCAAAGCAGGATAGCAAGCTGCACATACGTAGTTCGGAGTCGTATCTGATTCATGTAAGACAGAGATAGAGAAAGAGAGAGAACGAGAGAGGGGGTGAAATTCACCGGACGTATACTCTCTGTCTGTGTGTGTGTCTGTGTGTGTGTGTGTGTGTGTGTGTGTGTGTGTGTGTGTGTGTGTGTGTGTGTGTGTGTGTGTGTGTGTGTGTGTGTGTGTGTGTGTGTGTGTGTGTGTGTGTGTGTGTGTGTGTGTGTGTGTGTGTGTGTGTGTGTGATTTTGTGTGTGTGTGGGGGGGTGAGTGTAGGGTGTATGTGTGTGCACAGTTGCTATCACACGTTATACACGTTATGCGTGTGTGTGTTCTAACAGTACGAAAGCACCCCTGTTTCCACCACTGCTGGGGTTGTCCCAGGTGTATCCGGCGTTCCGTAACGCTCCTACATTCGGTTCGAGAAAATCTCTCCAACAAAAATTTCCTCGAATGAGAGCGTTCCACGCGAGGCCAGGAAACCGGCTTTCCAGTTGCGGCCGTTTCTATATTATTCATACGGGGCATTTCGCATGAAGCGTAAAGGTTTCTGTCGAGAGAAACTGCAATTTCTATGCTTGTCCGAACCTCCCGGCTTCTTTGTCGTATACAGACCCTCTGTTTATATGACTCGATTACTTACAGGTTGAATTTTATGAAAACTCTTTTCCTTTCTCTTCTATTCGTGTGCTTCCTTCAAAAGTCCATTCCTTTTTCTTTTCTCGAAAATAAATTGAAAATATTTTGAATAATTAGATGGGGTATTGTTGTAATCAGTAATTTTCTAGTGTTTTTCGTTCGGTTACGATAAAGTGAAAATACTGTAGTATTGAAACTAATTGCTACTGCCAATATTGAGGATTGTGTGGGTATATCATGGAGCGACTTTTGCATCTGGAAAAACTGAAAGCCCTTTCAGCTTTTTTTTCAATGTTGTGCACGTAGATTTTGTTGGGAGAATTCGTTAGTTATTGCTGCGGACATAACGTCCATCATACGGTTAAAATAAATTTGCAAATGTTTTTTCAGTGATCAATAGCCGTGCACAGGACAGAGACGGATTGAATCGACAGCAATAGCAATGCCCGTATTTCTATACCAAAATATGTATAATAGGGTGGCACAAATTTGAGTTCTATTTTTCCCCTTTTTCTCAGCATCCAATTATCTTTTTTAAAGAAACAAAAAAATTGTTGCTGAAACTGCGAGCTGTCAAAAAATATTTAGGGGTCGCGCAAACCTCCCAAAAATTTAAATTTTCATTAAGGGGCAATACCAGTGTGAACGCTGAAAATTTGGGTGATATTAGGGATTTTTTGGCAGAAAAGTACTCAATTAAATGTTTCGGAAAATTAAGAATAAATTTGGCTATATTTGACCTATATTACGTATTTTTTTCACAGAAAAAAATTGAGATCCAAGCGCGACTTATGCGCTGCCTACGGAGGCGCCAAAAAAAGTTCTTCCACTGCTGACATGATTCCGGCCGATTCAGTAGCTGAAACGGAAAAAGTAAAAAATGTCTTTAAACTGGAAGGTATTTCCTGTACAATGGCGTAGGATTTCCGAAAAAGATCAAAATCTAACAAAATGGCGTAGTTATGGAAAAAAAATCTGTTTTTTGCCTATAAAATGGTCGTTTTTTTTCAATACCAAATCTTCAATTTTCATCCAATCGAAAATGTCCTACCTCATTGTAGAGTAAATATATTCAAGAGTACTCAGTTCAAATTTCAAGCCAATCGGATAATTGCTCTTTGAGTTACATTATCAGCAAATTTGAAAAATCTCACTCCGAGAAAAACGCGTTTAAAGATTTGACTATCGATTTTTGCGAGATAAAATTATATTGATATAAATTATATAAATGATAATGATATCCTGGAAAGCATAAGGCGTCAAAAATGGCAAAAAACTCATTTTTTTTAAGTATCACACTGGCATAGCCCCTTAAAAATGGATTTCTTGACGTCCACTTCCCACCGATGAATTTTACGCTTTATAATTTTTAAACTAACCTGGCGAAAGCTCTTGCCGGCCAACGAATATTTAGTGGTCGCTCAAGGTTTTTGAAAATTACAATTTTCGCCAAAAAATAAATCTCGCATGCACTATAATTTCTTGTAGCACAAAAACAAAACAAACAGCGAAGTTTTACATCTTCTGAATATTTTTTTATAATAATTTGTAACAAATACCATTTAGACGATATGTATTATTATGTATTACTATGTATTATTGTATTATGGCGTCGCTCCCCACAGAGTACAGCTACAATTAGTTCGCAGTTTCACTACCGAGAACAACTGTGGGACGCATTACGATGCGCGATAAACAGCTGCCATTTCCGTTTTACGAAGAAAACGACCCATAATTTTGTTTACCTAAAAGAGCTTTAAAGAATTATTTTATGAGAACAAAGATTATAATTCTTGAGTTAGAAGTGTGAGGTAAATTTCAAAAATCTGTTTCTGAAGAAAGAAGCATTAATTGTTTTCCAAATTTTACAAAGTCTCAAGTTTATGAGTGAAAGGAGTAAAAATAATTGGCGAAAATTGGAAATTTCGAAGCTCTTGAGCGACCACTAAATATTCATTGGCCGGCTAGAGCTTTCGCGAGGTTAATTTAAAAATTATAAAGCGTAAAATACATGGGTGAAAAGTGGACGAAAAAAATCGATTTTTTAAATGAAAATTTGAATTTTTCGGAGTTTTGAGCGACCTCTAAATAGTTTTTGACTGCTCGCAGCTTTCCCGAAAATGTTGTTGTTGTTTTTTTTTCAAAGAAGATAATTGGACGGTGAGGAAAGGGAAAAAATAGAGCTCAAATTTGTGCCACTCTAATGTATAATCATTGTATATACGACTCCAAACGATTTATAATATTGAATTCATGCAAAAAAAAAGTTTGCCATTTTTTGGCGAAAACAACTATTTTATTTCACATAAAATATCGTATATAGACATGTTTCAGATCCTAAAAGTTCTAAGCGCTTCTGCCTCATCATTAAACACGTGATACCATGCGAGAATACGATCCTGAATTTTTTATCGCAATATATACGTATACAACATTATCACAGCCCCATGGTCACTAGTATTCGACTACGTTATGGTCATAAAGAGTTTTCTGTTTTTTTGTCCCTGCAAAAGCTTTTCTCTCCGTCTCTCTCTTTCTCGCTAGCTTTCAGCTTTTCCGTTCGTGCCTCGCCAGCGTGATTGCTGTATACCTAATGGCTGTCAGTGCCCTGCCAACTAGCCGATTAATCTTTAATCTTCGGGTTCGACGTGACGCATGCGAGCTATTGGCTCTTTTATGAGTGTGTGCGTTCTCGTAGCGGGTCCCAATAACGAGTATACTTCGGGGAGGGTCAGACAGCAGTGGAGTCGGGAAGATGGGGGGGGGGACGAAATGGCTGGACTAAGGTGGGAAAGAGATGCGTGTGTGTTAAGTTGTACGAAGTTTTGGGCGCTCCTGTGCAGGCACTAAAGTCGGCCAGTCTTATAACGGACTGTTACTACTTCGACCCATTCTCTCGCAGAGTTGGTTGCCAGCCAGTAGATATACCATCTGACTAATCGTCGCGACGACTACTCGCGTGCTTCTGCACCGGGTGTCCTGAAACGGTTGTCGAATAAATGGTGAATAAAATGCTGTGGGGATAAGCTTGATTTCTATTTATTTTGGTTTTACCGATAGAAAAAAATATCGCTTTTTTTATTGGGTTAAATGATGTGTAAACATCCCGATAATTATATAAAAGAGTTATATTAGGTGCAAGCAACATTTTAAGACACGTGGAAAAAAAGCTATCAAACTTTAAACGCGTTTTTCAAATTCGAGCGGACTCGTAGTTTCTACATTTTTCGACCTCGAATTTAAATTGTAGCTTATTAGACAGATTTTCTAGCAATTTACAAACTATTTTTACAATCGATTAACGATTACGATTTTTGTATGAAAATTAAGGCCGTTGTTTAGTCGAAAATGCGACTTTAAAAAAAAATGACGCCAAATTTGCAAAAATAAATATATTGCTATAATCGTGTGGACTTTGTTAGAAAAACTCATGTAGATTACGAAAAAAAATTCTTTCTGGGTGCTTATGTGCGTCTTCAAAGGGTTGCCCTATGGAGAGCCTGAAGAAGGCGTTCTCTTTCTACAAGCCGGTGGGCCGTCATTTTGCATTTTTTGAAAAATTGATTTGTGTATGTACAGGTATATAAAATAAATCCTTTAAACCTTATTTTGATTGGTCTGTTAGTATTTTCAAAAGAAAATCCCAAACGGGTTGTTTTCTGACCATCGAAAGGTAAATAAGGCCTTAATACATAATACGTCGTGGCCCATTGTAGAAGGGCTGGTATACTTACGAGCAAAAAAAATTAAGTAGTATAGAATGTCACGCAGTTCTAATGATTTAGAATTCGCAATTTTCTTTTGAAAAATGTGAATGTTCCCCTTGTCAAATTATCTTTTCTACCTAAGTACCGTAGTTTTTAGGTAGACAAAATATGTTTTCTTGCGATTAGCTTCAAAACGGAATTAAGCTGAGGAAGATTAACAAGTTTTTGAAAACGTTCGTACCGTTTTCCAACATGCATATAAAAGTTTGACATTTTATTTCGAGACACGCCGTATATTTGAGGAGCCCTAAGGAAATAAAGGTCGTAACATTTGACTTGTTCAATGGCCCGAGTTACATCCCTTTGGTTGTAGTATTCGATGTGTGTGTGTGTAGTGTTATGTATTTTATATGTATATTTTGGAGTAGCTCGATGGCACATTTGCACACTAGACAAACGCGCTGAGATAAGAGTCACGGTAAATGTACAGTATAACTTTTGGCTCGTTCGCGTCTGTGTTCAATGCTCGTTCGCATGTCACTGATACGTTAATAATCATATTTATTGCAGCGACAAAAAACAAACCGCCACACCTACCGTACAGTGGTCGATCCTGGCATCTAAATAATTGGGAGTAATTACGCGTGCTTAAAGACGTATAATGTGTAGCGTGCTTTTTTGCGATAAGGAAGAAGGTTCTCGTTTTATGTAAGTCACCGATTTTTTTTTTAGATCGTAGAAAAGCGTTATAAGTTTTCTGAATAATGGAAAAAATGAAAAAAAAATAACTGGGGAGATGGACAGCCAGTTTAAAAAATAGGCCTACAAAAAACATTTGTATAACTTCCGAAGACGATAGACGTTTTCTTAGATCATAGCAAAGGGTGGGCAGTATTGTGAATAATGGAAAAACATTAAAAAGTAACTAGAGAAATTAATAAAAAATTGAGTCTTCTAAAAAAATGTTATAACTTCCGAGGACGATCAACGTTTTTTTAGATCGTAGCAAAAGGTTGGAAGTTTTGTAAATAAGGGAAAAAATGGAAGAAAATGTAAAAAAAAGAAAGAACTCAACAAAAATTGAGCCTTCTAAAAAAATGTTATAACTTCCCAAGTAGATCGAAACTTTGAGAATAATCAGAATAAACGTTTACCGTGGTGGAAAAATATTTTAGTTGATATCGATGAAACCCCAATGTTTTATACATTTCTTTTCGGAGAATTCTTATAAGAAACGTGACAATTCCTTCTCACGAAGAAAATATGACACCAGTTAATTATAAACGAGCTATATTGAAATGGAAAAAATAGAAAGAATAACCAGAGAAATTAACAAAAAAATGGCCGTCTAAAAATTTTTTTATAACTTCCGAAGTAGATTAAAACTTTGAGAATAATTAGAATAAACGTTTACCGTAGTGGAAAAATATTTTAGTTGATATCGATGAAACCCCAACGTTTTATACATATTTTTTCGGAGAATTCTCATACGAAACGTGAAGATGCCTTCTCACGGAGAAAATATTATGACACAAGTTAATTATAGACGAGCTATATTGAAGTTTGCTTTTGAAAGAAAATTAGCTTTTTTGCCATTCTTTTTTCAAATGAGAAAATATTGAAAGATTAATTCGATGAGTACGAGGCGACGCGATACATCAAAGCTAGGATTTGTCAAATTATTTATTCCCCTTGGACGCGATGGAAAAGGGACCGGTCGATGCGAATAACGTGCGATCTATACAGCGAAAATTTCTCTCGTATTACCTATGAGGCACAAAGAGAGCTGATGCACAGTGGCGCGGTTTATTGCCGAGAGTTAAGTTTATTACGAATCCCCCGAGGTATAATCAACCTAAAGCTTTAGTACACATATACACCATAGGAAAATTGGACAAGCGCATAGCGCACGGCTATTATATGTCTATATGCACATATAAAATGGTACGTAGGACGATGGAAGAAACGGTCGACTGAATCATGAAATTTCCACAGCTCAAAATTACATCACAGAGAACATTTTCACGGTTGGAGATTCGTTTTGTGACTCGTAAGAATTTTTTCATCTATACCTGAGATAGCATTGATAAATTAATGAATAACTGAATGATCAATAGCAGAAATAGGAATTTATGATAAATGACAAAACATTAATCTTGAGTTACAAAATTTATTTGCGCATTATTACCGTTTATAAATTCCGAAGCACGAACTGATTGAGGAGAAGATAAAATATCGTATATCAAAACCGATATACAGGGTGTCCCAGAACTGAATGCGTTTCCTGAAATGGGGGGTTGGGGGTGAAATTCTGAGTTGATTGATATAAGCATGTGTGGGTCTCAGATCAACCCCTGAATTATTATTAATTTTTAAAGGTGGACCAATCAGGTGCGATCCTCCCGTCAGGCACCACTGCACGCGCGTATCGCTCACCGACGTACGCCGGCTCATCGGGCGCACCTGATTGGCCCACCTAGAAAAATTAATAATAATTCAGGGGTTGATCTGAGACCCACACATGCTTATATCAATCGACTCAGAATTTCACCCCCAACCCCCTATTTCCGTGAACGCATTCAGTTCTGAGACACCCTGTAGACTATTTACCTACCGCTCATCGGCATAGAATTCTGAAATTTAATTTAACGCGACCCTTTATTTTTATTTAAAACGAAATATTCGTATTTTATCACGAAAACCACACGTTCGTCGTTTATATCATTTTTTTCTTCATTATTTCTATTTGACTCTCGTTTGTTGTCAAACGAGACTCTCATGTTCAACCTGACAGAACAGAGAAGGGGAGGATTGAGATAACGATCGCCTATAGTCATTTCGTCGAATTGATGATAAGGAAAACGCCCGCTACCATATATCGTGACGCTCGGTGATGCGCGAGGTGGGACGACACTCAACACTCACGATCTTGGGCTTATCTAATAGAGCTCGAGTTTGATGCTTTACGGGAGTCACCACTGATTAATAGTAAGAACCACGTCACGGAACAACATATACCAATGAAAAAAAAAACACATCAATAGTATATATACAATCGCATATTTTATGCTGCTAAAACAGAATGCGAACCTGGACCAGGATTTTCTTTCAAACAAACAGTTTATCGTTGCTTCGCTGGTTTTTTGACTCATGGATTTTAATCGTCAACGAAACCTCATCGCGAATTCATCAAGCAAATGGAGGTAGAGACATGCGATTGAGATAATACTGAATTACCAATTTCTTTCATGTCTATGTGATATTCAATTAGACGGCAGGCTTTATATACCTTTGAAAAAAAATGTATCGTTTTTTTTAATTGGCTTAAATGATGTATAAATATTCTAAGAATTCCATTTTTGAGTAAAATTATTAGAATTTTCAACTGATTGAATTTAAATTTCATTTGTAGCTCCTTACATTAATTTTATCGCGAAGCACACGTGATTCTTATAAGTGATTAACAGTTCCGGTTTTTATAAACAAATGAAGGTCGTTTTCTTAGTCAAAAATCCGACTTTTTCTTTCAAATTTGTAAAAATTTATAAAAATCAATGTTTTGTTATAATCGTGGAATAAAGTTCCGACCCCCCCCCCCTCCCCATCGACCTGAATTTTTACGCAAACCAGCCTTTTAATATTTTAAGACAACTCCTAAAGGGATTTTTGGCGACGCGTAATAGTTTTCGAGATATTGAATGTGTAAGTTTTGTTTTCTTTAATGCGCCCGGCTATATCTGTATCTGCTACGTCTTCGTTCATACCTATATATTTGTTATTGCGCTCTCCGTTTTCTCCAAACAAAAATACCCAAACAAACCCTAACCCAAAAACTATTGCGCATCGCCAAAAATCCCTTTAGGGGTTGTCTTAAACTATTAAAAGCAAAGTTTCTGCATAATTTCAGCTTGATCAGAGAGGGGGGGGGGGGGGGGGTCGGAACCCTACCCTAATTATGTGTACTTTCCTAGCAAAACTCATGTAGATTACGAAAAAAAATCTTTTTCGTTCTAGGTGCTATGTTTTTATACCTTTATTAGTGTTTTAAAAAAATCCAAAAAAGCCTTGTTTTCCGACCATCTAAAGATATATAAGGCCTTAATGTAATTAACATGAAAATGAAAGTCAATAAATATGTTTGCGAATTTTTATCATTCGTGACAACAGAAAATTTGCAAATGTTAATGAATTAATGAATTCGGCAGAGGTTTCAAACGATTGAAGGAGATCCATAAAGAATTTTCGATAGAGAATAAAATAGGTAAAAAAGCTGGCCAGTCTTTCTCAAATAAATGTTATTAATATAGGGAAAAAACGTGTATTTAAAATTATATAGATATACAATTTGTATAATAATTGTTTTCATTCCATCTACTTATTTATCATGATTGTTTAAATTAAATATTACGGAGAATGTTGCCGCTTAGACCCATCAATTTGTATTAATAAAAATTTGGCGTGGACCATACGACTGTCTGAGATTTTTATTTCTGCGAAGTTGATTTCGCTGGAGTGCAATACGTGAATTAAGGTAAATGTCCCAATTATTGAACACTATCTTGTATTTTTAATATTTCTCATTCACCTGCATGCATTGACTTATTTATAAAAATGCCATTACATATATGGAACTTTTAACTATCGAAATATTACCTTACTTGTGTAAAAAAAGCTTTAATTAATAGAGAAAAAAATTATTCAATCAGCAACGATGACCCGATTCGACGTCTCGTGGTAACTGCTTATCGTTTTTGTTAAGACGCGATGCTTCATGCGTAAGGGCATAAAACATTCAAAAACTGTCGCATCTCAAACAGTAAAGGCGTTTCAGGTTCCTCAGAATTTTTTTTACAAATAACAATTAAAAAAAAAATTAATTAATTATTTGTTTAAAAAAACGGTGTTCGATCATTGGGACATAGAAAATGCAGTGTGTCCCAATTATTGAACACTCGAATTCTCCAAGATAGCGTCATTAAACCCATCAAAACATCGAGACAGTTAACGTGTGACAGATCGTGTGAATCGCATTTATTCAAACAAAAACTGTAAGTTTTTATTTGAATAAATCCGTTGAATAAATCCGAATGAAAATTTTGTTTGTTAATAACTCTAAGATCGTCAAATATATTTTTATTTGTATTTTCGTGCAATAAACATAAAAAGAAAAATAAAAAGAGAATATAACCTAAATGTAACCTAAAAATACGAATGTAATGTTCAATATTTTTTGCTCTCCGATATTTCAGGGAGCCAAGCTGCGACAAAATCAAACAAAAATAGAACATAAAAACGAGGAAGCTGAAAATAAAAATAAAATAAAGTTCGAGTTAAAAAGCAAAAATAAACCAAATGCGAATGAACCAAAAACCTGTCAAAAGAGACTAAACATATATTTTTGTATTTTTACACGATTAATAAAAGATTATTTAAGTGTTTGATTTTGCTTTTATTTCTTAATATTGTACCCAAAATAATATTTTCAAAACGGAAAAAGAATTCTCGAGAGTGTTCAATAACTGGGACATGCCTGTTCAATATTAGGGACATAGGCTCTTCCAGTGTTCAACAATTGGGCCATTTGCATGCTTCACATTGTTATTCTTTTTTTTTCATTTGAAATCTTTTTAAAATAATTTAAAGTGTGATTTTTCGAAAGTAAAAATATCAAAATATCATTTGAACATGAAAGCGATGGTTTTTTCTTGATTTTATATTTTTTTCTCACCGAATTCAATCCCCCAGATCCTTAGCTTTTCAATAATTGGGACATTTACCTTATCACCGAAGAACTTTTCATGTTAATTGAATTGCATTCAATTCACTTATCGAAATGAAATATTCCTCCTAAAAAGCGATAATGTCAGAATCATAGAAAATTTAATAAAAATTAACAAGTACATGCAGCAGACAAATATACCTTTCACCTGAAACATTCTAACGTCGGCAACAAAAATATCACTTTCCCACATCAATGTACGTGCTTAAAATAAATGCACTATATGAATTCACAATCGCAAAATAACGTTTACGAAAAGTTGTCGTTATTCATTTAATTATCTTGTCCGTCTGCGTTTACCTATTTGAAAATTGAGGTGTCTCGTGTCGACTTCCACTGGATCACATTTCCATTCGCGCGTCATGTGTATTATCGTCGAATATCCCTCGTGAATTCCGTTCCATCCCTCGTACTTTTTGCCTTGTTCTCTATGCAGTTTTACTCATCGACGGAGTAACTGAGCTTTTCTTCCCCTACAATCATACTCCTGAGCTGTTCACGCTACACTTACCCATGCATGTGTCCGTTCGCGTATACGCGAGTGGATAACCTTCGCTGGAATCCCACTGGAGCCCAATAATTTTCTCGAATGGTGCTTCCGGTCTATGTGCTTTTTTCCCACCCCTTATTTTTTGGCCAACTCGTTTCTTCTGCTTCAACACTTCCGACTTCACTCTGGCTGCTTTTGTGCCTTTGGGCGTCTTTGTTGCAGTTAAAGGCACGATCTCTATTGCTGTCATTAATCTAATTATCCATTCTCGTCTACAGAATGCTGAGTAGTGTGGAAAACTTGAGAAAAATAACAAAGAAGTCCGAAATACTGATCCATCTTCAGACGACGTCTTACTCAGCGAGATGCTGCGCGACGCATGCACAGTACTGTGTGACGTACGCACTGTCGATCGCTGTCGTGTTCAGCTGAGTAACAAACATCTTTTCTTTTGAACATCGATAATTTATCGATGTTTTATTTTAGACTCATGATCGTCTGGCTTCCTCGCTACTCTACATGATCTGTGCCTATGGCTAACATCAGCGGGATCTGTAATAAACTTATCAGTGCAGCATGGATACCGGAATATCGACCAAAAAATCCGATATTGAAAAACCGACATTGGACTGGAATAACACTCATATTCCGATATCAGAGTTGAAAATATTAACATATTGTTATAATTATTATTATTTCCATTTAAGTTACTTGGAGTATTTTTTTTTAATACGAAAAAAGAATACTTTTTTGCGAATTTTTTTCATCTATATGGATAGATTAAATTTATTGAAACCTTTTGTACATTGTTAAGTGTCACTTCAAGAACATTCCGTGAAATTTGTACGTGAAAATATCGACAAACAAGCCGGTAACAAAGCCTTCCCGTGCAGAAATTTCGACCGGGATACCCTATGTCCGATCAAATCCCGATCAGGATTTGTCATGGATTCCCCAAAACCGGTATCCCGGTTAGAATCCAACTTGCATCAGTATTGGTATATGTACGACGACGATGGCATCATTTTGAAAATTTTCGCGTCACGTGTATTTTCTGTATTACTATGGAATTCCTATCTATAGATAGGAATTTCTGTCTATAGATTCCTATCTATAAAATTCCTATCTATAGATAGGAATTACATAGTAATACCGAAAATACACGTGATGCCAAAATTTTCAAAATTATGCCATCGTCGTCGTACATATTCCGATACTGATGCAAGTTGGATTCTAACCGGGATACCGGTTTTGGGGAATAAGTCTCTGTTTATACCCACCGACATGTCGGTGGGTATAAACATGTATTTAAGACAAATTAAAATCAAATTCACAATGATTAGATTAAAATTTACACCAACCGTGAGTTCTTACGTATTTCGAGAGAAAACATTTCGTCGAGGCAAATAAATTTTTGCAAAAAATGTTGTGAGTTTCAAATATTACATTATAAATATGAAAAAAATCACAAAATGAGTTGTGAATTTCCTCAAGTTGAAGAAAATAAAAATCGAATTCACGACAGTTATATTAAAATTTACACCACAAGTGTAAACGTATTTTGAGAGAAAACATTGTGTTGAGGCAAAGAAATGTTCGCACAAAAAGTTATGTGCAAAAATGTCTTTGCCTCGAGGCAATGTTTTCTCTCAAAATACATACGAACTCACTTTTGGCGCAAAATTTAATCTAATCATTTTGAATTTGATTTTAATTTGTCTTAAATACGAAAAAATTCACATCTAATTTTGTGAATTTTTTTGTATTTATAATTTCTTGTCAATACACTTGCATTCACAGATTTTGATGTGAATTTTTTTTAATTCACATGAAAATCTCGCGATGAGCGCGATCTGCCATTTGAATCTTTGGACAAATTTTTTTTTTATTGATAGTTTAATGCACCAAAACTTTATAAATGTTATTTATTTTTATAATAAAGTTAACATGTCATAATTCCATTTTTGACATTTTATTTCAGCCTGTATTCACCCGTGATCCTTCACAGATTCCTCAATGATTCCATGGGGAATCTATTTAGAGTCATTAAAGGATCCGGTTCTGGATCCCTAATGGAATCCAGTTTACGGATCTTACATTTAGTCTTCGAATCTGATCCGATATCCGACTAGATCCCGACTGGCAGCCCGGGATACAAGTCAGAATCCAGCTGTATCCCTGCCAAAATTTCTGCACGGGTTTCCAAGAACGCCTTTGGAAAAACACGATTTGCGGTGTTCACTGTATCTCAGCTAGAAATTATCTGAAATCAAGTATCATTAAAATTTAGTCAAAGGATCATCAAATCCTCCCCCAAACGGTCATTGATAATTTTTTTTTCATTTCTAAATTTTTGCTGGTCATGTAAAGTGAAAAGTGCTATTTTCACGAAAAATTCCGCCATTTTGGGCGTGGAAAACGCCCTGAATGTAAAAAAAATCTCAAACTAACCGTTGGGGGGAGGTATTTTTTATATAGAAAGTGTGTACCAAGTTTGAAATAAATCGGTCATGTATTATTCGAATGGCAGTGAACACGGACTTTGAAAAAGTGGTTTCGAGAAACACGCGGCACCGGCTTGTTTGTGGATATTTTCGCGTACAAATTTCACGGAATATTCTTGAAACGACACTTAACAATGGACAACAGGTTTCAATGAACTTACTCTATCCATAAAGATGAAAAAAATCGCAAAAAAGTGTTTTTTTTTCACGCTGAAACCCCTACCCTCCCCCCCAAAAAAATTATTACCTGCATTAAGGCCGGAGCCTGAATTAGAAGGTCCGAAAAAACGTTTTTTTTTTTTTTTCATTGCTTAAGTCGATAAACTATCCAAGAATATATTTACAAAATTACAGAGGCCAATTGTAAATATTTTCGAAAATACAAGGCCAAAAGCAGAGAAGCGATTGATATTTGATATTGATATTTCCTCCTATTTAAAACTTTGAAGCGCGTTTTCTCCAGTTTTCATTTTCACGATTTTTCCAAATTGGCAGGCGTGAATGCGAACAAAACTAAACGACCTATTGAATCAAACCAAAGTTTATTTTCTTCAATATAAAAATCTCTTCTAAGTGAATAAAAAAAGTCGTTAAAAAGGTATTTTTAAGTAATTTTTATAGCACGTTAATGTGCTTTTTTAAACACATTTTTTTCAAACTTGAGAAAAGTTATAATTTCACGATTTTTTTCAGCTTTTTCTTAATTCACCCAGAAGGAAAATATATGACAATTGAACATTTTATTGTTTTTTTTTGTTTCAGTCGAGAATTACGAGCTGCATCTTTCTCGCCGATTGGGGGTCTGCAGTGGTAAGACGCACATGGAATAGGTTGATAAACCTGCCGTCATTCATTGTTTCATGTTGAATTTTTTCTTTACTTTTAATAGTATTTAATACTATTCAATACTAATACTTTTAATACTAAACTTAATACAACCGGTGCGATGGTCTAGTGGTTAGCGTGCTTGCCACTAAACCTGCGGACCGGGAGGTCCCGGGTTCGAAACCCAGTCGCGTACACTTTCGTCGTGAAATGTTTTTCTTCGGCATTTCACGGCGAAATAAGACTAGTTCCACGACTGGGGGGCGAACTTGATGACCGGCTGCATTGGTATAGGTTTTCCGCAGTTTCCCTATACCCATGACAGATATGTCATGGTGAATGCGATACAGAGGGGGAAGTCGGCTGCGGCCGCAGGTGGGGGGGTGTGGAATTGGCGGTAGACGGGGGAGATGAGGAACGGATGATATAAGGAGGGGGTATAGTGGTGGAATGGGAGGGTTGAAAGGAGTTGAGGCGGATTTGGGGCTCGTTAAAAGGGAAAAGACCCTGTACGGCTGGAACAAACCCAATAAAAAAAAAAAAAATACTAAACTTAATACTACATTTTTAAATAACTTTAATACTAAACTTTTAATAGCTTTAATACTTTAATACTTCAATAACTTTTTTTATAACTTTAATACTACAAACACCCCAATGTTTACTGGGTTCACTTGTTTTTGTTCCCTTCTAAAAAGTGCTCAAAAAAACGCTTTTTTGGACGTTCTAATTCAGGCTCCCGCCTTAAATATTTCTGAGGTGTCAACTTATTTATCCACGAGTGTGGAATCCGGAAGGGCATTTTCTTCCACGGCTTGCACCTGCAATAAGGTAAGGTCGTTTCTGAAAAACAGAACTACACATGCCGTCTGTTTTTTGCTGTCATTATTTCAACAATCTCAATCTCGTTAATTAAAGTGACCATGCTGTTGCCCGCCTCCCACAGGCTATGCCGTTTGTTTGCATTCTGGTAGCTTCTACTGCGCTGACTTGCATAAAACTTTGTAATTTTAAGGGCCAGTGTGACACTTGCAAAAATTCAATTTTTTCGCCTTTTTCGACAGTTTATACTTTCAAGAATATCATTATCATTTATATAATTTATATTAATATTATTTTATCTTGCAAAAATCGATAGTTAAATCTTTAAACGCGTTTTTCTCGAAAAGAAATTTTTCAAATTTGTCTACATTGTAACTCAAAGACCAATTATTCGATTGACTTGAAATTTGAACTGAGTAGTCTTGAATATATTTGCTCTACAATGACGTAGGATATTTTTGATTGGATGAAATTTGACGATTTGGCATTGAAAAAAACGACCATTTTATAGGCAAGAAAACATACTTTTTTTTTCATAACCACGAAATATCTTCCAGTTTAACGGCATTTTTTCCTTTTTCGGTTTCAGCTACTCAGTCGGCCGGAATCATGTCAGCAGTGGAGGAACTTTTTTTTGGCGCCTCCGAAGGCCGCGCACAAGTCGCTTGGATCTCAATATTTTTCTGTGAAAAAATTATGTAATATAGGTCAAATATAGCCAAATATATCCTTAATTTTCCGAAACATTTAATTGAGTACTTTTCTTCCAAAAATTTCCGGAAAATCACCCAAATTTTCAGTGTTCACACTGGTATATCCCCTTAATTTCGCTTGTTTACTACTTTTTCATGTACATTAAAGTTCCTATTTTTGTTTGTTTATTTATTTTATGTTGGGTTGTATATATTTGAAAACATAGCAGAGTACGTTTAGAAATTTAAAATAAATAATGATCTCAATAAAAGACAGTGATTTTTAATGAATACCATGGTTTCACTTACAAAGAACATCACTTAAGTGTCCGCCGTCCATTTTGTTGAAACGCATATATGTGATAAAGCATTGAATACTATTAGACAGGAATTTTTTTAATCCGCGGAAAAACGGTTAATAAAACGGAGGGGAAGTCACCCCTTAAAGAAAGGCGTACCGAGGGGTGGTTTTGCAGTTTCACCCACAAGCAGTCTACCGATCCGAATGAAACAAAAACCAAAATTCTTCTAATCTGTAAAGCGATGAAAAATCCCCCATAGAATAATTGAAGAAAAAAAATTAAGGGGTGACACGCCTTTCTTTGAGGGGTCGTTTCCCCTCTTAAAAACGTTTTTCAGCAGGTAAAAAAAACGTGTCTAATAGTTTTTAATGCTTCATCACATATACGAGTTTCAACAAATTCGGAGGCGGGCACCTAAGTGATGTTCCTTGTTAGCTATACACTATTATTTCTACAATTTCCATCTTTACTTTCAAGCTCTTTGCGTTTTCAATCAAACTTCCCATAAATATCCGAAAATATCGAAATACCGGTATTCCGATATTACAACTCGCTGACATCGAAATAATACCGGTATTATAAAAAGCTCCGATAGTCCGAACTTTACTTATCAGTCGAGCTTGCAATGATGTTTATTGGAGGTTTACTGGAGCTTGTCTGAAATTTCACTTGCAATAGGTTGTGTCTGAATTTCAGTACAATCCAACGGATTTGATCAATAGCGATTACTTCAAATGTGATGAATGTGGTGCAGAGTCCACATTGTTAGGGAGTTTTGATGATTCCTCGGATCAGTGGTGGCAACAAGTTATTCTAGCAATCAAAGAAATATTCTCAAGCGCATGTGCCAAATTTAATTATCCAGCTTTTGTACTAATATTAAGTTAAGCACTATACAGGACACACTCTCGAACGTTGCCCAGGATATTGTCGAGCTTTGATCAGAGGTTTCTAGATGATCTACCTCTCACAAAGCCAAGCTGCTATCAATGGACCGAGCCATGTACTGAGACTGCAAGCTGTCAGTTTTGCTACGGATATGACCAACACTTGCCCCCATAATGATGGGGCCGACATTCGCAGTGTTACAACGTCTCCATCTCACATCATTGCCGAAGGTCAAAGTAGCAATTATGAAATGGCAGGGACGAAACAATCACTGTCTACTTCTCCCAACCTAACTCTAAGGTCCCATGCAGCCAGAAATAGCATAATTGCTAAAATAAACGTATAAGGATAATTCTCCGGAAATGGGCATTTTGCATGTAATCTGAATTTTTAAATAGATGCTATTCGATTACTTTGTAGGTTTTTTTGGAATACAACAGTTTGAAATATTTCGAAAGCTTCCTACAAAACGAATTCGGCAGATAAATCGTTGTTATTCTTTTTTACTGTACTCTGAATATGAAAATCATTCCTGTGGAGTGTAACTATCCAGGCTTCATATACACTAGCAAGCTCAAGAGGTACTAAAAATTAAAAAAACAACAGAAAAAAGACATCCCTAGAAACCATTGGACATTTATATAATACCTTTTTGAAAAAATAAAATAATAGGCATCAATCTAACGATAAATAACAAAATTGCTTAATCATTTTTCACAATCATTCATCTTGAGAGCTGAAAATCGGCTCATGTATTGTATTACAGGTGCTGCTGGCTGATCATGTTCATCAGAGCAGTGCATCTACTTTTCCGAAGAGACTGATTGTGTTGCGAATTTTTTGAGCATGCGCTTTTTTTTCTATAGATCTTGTGTGTTATGAGGTGGTGTGACAGGCGAGAAAGTTCTGGTCGTTCTTAACTGTATCATTATTTGATTAAAAAAGTCACTCTTTACCTATTCAAGTGAAACTTTTAGACACCTACTAATCGTTCGATTTTGAGGTTAGAAAAACTTAACATGCCGCGTTGTGCAGAAAACCCGTTTGGACGATTCAATTCCTCTGGGTTCCTTCCGACATGTGAGATCCAGAGGCATGATGGATGCGCCAGGAAAATGACACCATCTTGGTTACGCATTTGTGCATGTGCATGAGGTTACCTAAAAATGATTCTTTTAGATTATTGCCATGCCGCTATCGAAAGAAGAAAGGCTCGGTAGAAAAAGAGAAGCTGCAAAACGAAGACACGAAAGGTTTAAACCGGATCCAGTAGGAAAAGATAAGCTGCAGCAAAAAGAGCGAGATCAAAATTCAAAGAAAAAGAAGAAGATATCAATAAACCAATAAAAACTTGGCAGGAAAAGGTTTGCATCTTTCGTCTGGCCTAACTAATTCTTTCGATCATGATAAATCTCTCAAAACTGAAGAATCCGTGTGATCGATAGGGATCCATAAATTATATTATTGGGAGTACAAATAAGTCTCCGCCATTTGACAAAAGATGGCCCCACCAGGAGGTTATGGTTGAAATTGCCAGATGTAAAACGTCATATCGTAAGGCAAGACCATAATCTTGCAATATCAGCGATTTTGTATCAGCATCACATAATTCTTTTTCCTGCGAAAAAGTCGAGTTTTGAGCCGAATAAGCGTCATTGGCGGAAACTTTTGATTAACTTCTTTAATTTGAAGAAATCTGCAGCTGAGGCGCATCGATTGCTTGTAGAAGCATATGGCGAGGCTGCTTCAAGTGAGAGAAGTTATCGTGAGTGGTTTTAAAAGTTTAAGAACGGTGAGTTTGACGTCGAAGATAAAGAACGTGACGCAAGGCCAAAAGTGTACGACGACGCGGAAATGCCCGTGCAGAAATTTTGACCGGGATACCCTATGTCCGATCAAATCCCGATCAGGATTTGTCATGGATTCCCCAAAACCGGTATCCCGGTTAGAATCCAACTTGCATCAGTATCGGCATATGTACGACGACGATGGCATCATTTTGAAAATTTTGGCGTCACGTGTATTTTCTGTATTACTATGGAATTCCTATCTATAGATAGGAATTTCTGTTTATAGATTCCTATCTATAAAATTCCTATCTATAGATAGGAATTACATAGTAATACCGAAAATACACGTGATGCCAAAATTTTCAAAATTATGCCATCGTCGTCGTACATATTCCGATACTGATGCAAGTTGGATTCTAACCGGGATACCGGTTTTGGGGAATAAGTCTCTGTTTATACCCACCGACATGTCGGTGGGTATAAACATGTATTTAAGACAACTTAAAATCAAATTCAAAATGATTACATTAAAATTTACACCAACCGTGAGTTCTTACGTATTTCGAGAGAAAACATTTCGTCGAGGCAAAGAAATTTTTGCAAAAAAAGTTGTGAGTTTCAAATATTACATTATAAATATGAAAAAAATCACAAAATGAGTTGTGAATTTCCTCAAGTTGAAGAAAATAAAAATCGAATTCACGACAGTTATATTAAAATTTACACCACAAGTGTAAACGTATTTTGAGAGAAAACATTGTGTTGAGGCAAAGAAATGTTCGCGCAAAAAGTTATGTGCAAAAATGTCTTTGCCTCGAGGCAATGTTTTCTCTCAAAATACGTACGAACTCACTTTTGGCGCAAATTTTAATCTAATCATTTTGAATTTAATTTTAATTTGTCTTCAATACGAAAAAATTCACAACTAATTTTGTGAATTTTTTTGTATTTATAATTTCTTGTCAATACATTTGCATTCACAGATTTTGATGTGAATTTTTTTTAATTCACATCAAAGTCTCGCGATGAGCGCGATCTGCCATTTGAATCTTTGGACAAATTTTTTTTTATTGATAGTTTAATGCACCAAAACTTTATAAATGTTATTTATTTTTATAATAAATTTAACATGTCATAATTCCATTTTTGACATTTTATTTCAGCCTGTATTCATCCGTGATCCTTCCCAGATTCCTCAATGGTTCCATGGGGAATCTATTTAGAGTCATTAAAGGATCCGGTTCTGGATCCCTAATGGAATCCAGTTTACGGATCTTACATTTAGTCTTCGAATCTGATCCGATATCGGACTAGATCCCAACTGGGAGCCCGGGATACAAGTCAGAATCCAGCTGTATCCCTGCTAAAATGTCTGCACTGGAGGAAGCATTATTGGAGGGAGATTCGTGCCAAACGCAAAAAGAACTTGCACTCACATTAGGAGTGACTCAATAAGCAATTTCACATAGTTTAAAATCATTGGGAATGATTCAAAAGCAAGGAAATTCGATTCCATATGAAATAAAGCCGAGAAGCACTGAACGCCGATTTTGCACATGTGAAATGCTGCTTGCTAGTCATAAGCGAAAGGGTTTTTTTGCATCGTACAGTCACTGCTAATAAAAAATAGACCCACTACGATGGCTCGAAGCAGAGAACATCATGGGGACCACCTGGCCATGCTTCAACATCGACAGCCAAGCCGAATATTAATGGAAAAAAATCATGTTGTGTGTTTGGTGGGATCAGCTTGGTGTCGTATATTATGAGTTGCTCAAACCGAACGAAACCATTACTGGGCTCTCTACCGAACACAATTGACGAGATTTAGCCGAGCACTCAAGGACAAACGCGATAATGCTCGTCCTCGTGTTGTGGCGCCGGTCAAAACCTACTTGGAAACACTCAATTGGAAAGTTTTACCCCTCCCGCCGTATTCACCAGACATTGCTCCCTCTGACTATCATTTATTTAGATCAATGACGCACGGCCTGTCCGAGCAGCACTTCACATCATATGAAGATACCAAAAATTGGGTCTATTTGCGGATAGCCTCAAAAGATGAAACGTTCTTCCGACACGGTATCCATATGCTGACAGAAAGATGGAACAAAGTAGTGGCTAGCAATGGACAATACTTTGAATAAAGCATAAAGTACCATTATTTTACAATAAATGCCCAATTTTTAAATAAAAAACGGCGGAGATGTATGTGTACTCCCAACATATCGATCAGAACTGAAATCAATAGCAAATTTTAAATAAAAATATGAAATCTTTGTTTATACATTTCGTTCTGCGAAATGTTTATTTCGTGAGAATCACCCATAAAGCGAGATCTGACGTCAAATGAAGTTTTTTTAAAATGAATAGTACAGTAAAAATAGCTGCGTCACATCTGACCCGACGACAAAATATCCGAAAGACAAAATATTCTCATGACAAAACATCCGCGAGACAAAATCCTTGATCTCGTCCACCACATCAACGGGGTCGCGTGCAAAACACCTTTGTGGGGTGTGTGAGATAGTGGGGTGGGGGCATAATACGAATTTCTTCATTGCACCCAAACAAACAAACCCAAACGAACAAACCAAAACAAAAAAACCCAAACAAGCAAACCAAAACAAACAAACAAACCCAAACATGTCCGTCACATCTTAATAATTTTCCTCCTTTTTATGATGGATAAATTTTAACGGCATGGCTGTACACTTAACATGGAATAAATTTCAACGGCATGACTGTACACTTTAAACTGTATATAATATCGGCAGATATTTTGTCTTGAGGATATTTTGTCATGAGGATATTTTATCATGCGGATATTGTGTCGTCGGATATTTTGTCGCGGGTCAAAACGCGTGTTACCGTAAAAATCGATAATCTATTACGTATGAGCAATGGCTGTCTCTTTTGCTTTTGCGTAATAGCCTACGTAGTCGTGCCATTGAATGTGGTTACATGCACTCATGGATCGAACCAGCCCCTTTGCGTTCACAAAAATAATGGGACGTCTTTTTTCTACATCCACCATGACAGAGATTTCGAAACCTACCGTGACCGGCCGGACCTTCAGCGCAGTTGGCGAGTTCATACGATTACGTCTTGATCGGACAGTTCTATTAAAATTGTGCATTTTAAAGCAAATACCTTATTAATTCATTGTGATCATCTGGCAGCTTATACATTTACTAATTCCTCCCATATGACATCGAGTTCCGAAACTAGACCCTTCTACTGATGTATTAGTTATTTGAAGTTTATAGTACTTTAGTCACATCGCCATTATTAATTTTAGGAATATACATACCACTAGAATCCAGTTTATTTTTGAATTTTTTAAAAATAAACTTCAGTACTTTTCCATTTGTATAATTTCTAATTTGCCTATAGGGTGTTTCGAAGGCATAAATACTAATATATCTTTCCCTCTGTCTCAGAAGTCCATGTTACATATATATACTCATTCAACCCTCCCTCTTTATCCCAAATGTCCGTGTGTATATACCCATTCAACCCTACCATTCCTCATCGATCTTTTTCGAGAAATTGGGCCAGCAGTATTCTGACGCAACCCCGACTGATTCGCACCGCGTATATTCTCACCAGCGTATTCCTACACCAGCCAATTATTCATAACGGTCGTGAGTTTTCTCTCCCACTTACTCCTCATCTCTCGATCGGACTTTCGCGAAAGTCCTCGTCGATGTTCTTTTTACGATATTTCTTTTTGCATTTCTCGTTTTCCCAGTATCGGAAAGTCTCCATGTTACTGGAACTTTTGGATCTATCGATACGCGGCGCCACATTAATTGGTAAAATCTTCGTTCATTAAATGTGGATTCGTTTATTCTTCGTTCTTTCGACGAATGTAGTGTAACAACTAAGTACTCGATTTTTGTACGGATTCAAACAAAATTTCGCATTTGTCATCAAAATAAAAAAGTGACATGATGTTCCTTATTTTGTTCTCCCTATTTCAATCATTTTTGTTGCCCCGAATTCAATTACCGGATCAATTTCGGTTGCGTGAAAAAGTGGTGGGGTTAGAATGTTTCATTGACAATGGAATTAAAAAATAAAATCACAGCTCGAAACCGTGAAATCTTAGGATGCTGTAGAAAAATAATATAAAATTGATAAACTTCGCGGCATGGGCAAATATCGTTAAACAATTTTTTTTGCATCTCTCGTTTCACAGGGCATCGATATTTTTTATCTTTCGAATTTTTTTAAATAATTACTTTGTCTATTTAATTATATTTAAATATTCTTTCGACACTTCAAAAAGTCGATAATGTTTTTAAATAAAAATTGGCAAGAAGTAGCGGGGCGGGGGGTCGAATACAATACACGTGCCTTCGGAATCGCGTGAAGTGTGGTACGTGGAAATTAAAAAATGATTTCAAGTGTGCGTATTTACTTGATCGAGTGGACAAAACGATGTGATCGATGCCGGGGCTCGTTTGGCACAGAGAAAAGTGACTAAACTATGAATCCATTTATATGCTGTGTGTGTCTATATCTATATAGACGTGTACATGCCAACATGAATATAAATATATGAATATATTAATTTATATATCACGCATCTACAATGTATAGAAATAAGTGGAATCCACCCACCCGTCTGTCCATTTATTAGTATCGTAAATTTGCCATGTAACTACGTCCGGCACGTGCGCCCTACTCGTCACCCTTCGAGGCATAAGGAAACAGCCCGCAGAGACGAAAGTTTGTCAAATCCTTAAGGTGCCTTGTTTGTTATATTGTTTGGCAATTTGTTGCTTCCGGAAATGGCCATCCACGCACATCGTTTTTTTCATTAGAGATAAACCTGATGACGTATATACGATTCGTGTTCAGGATATCGCATCAAATGAACTTACACTACAGTAAAGAAAAATGCCTATTGAAAGTTCTATTTTCGAAGGGCCGTCATTGCAGGGAAATAAAAATTTAACGAAAGTGGACCACGATTTCCTGCAATAAATTTACTTTTTTCGTCACGAGTCGATTTCTGAATTCAACGACTTTTAGGGAGCTGCTCAGTTGACGTCATGCACATTTGATAATGCTCATTTACTATTTTTGGGTTTTGCCGAAGCAGACAGTACCGTGGACGCTTTTCTGCCTTAGCGTTCGTTCACTGACGCATTGGTTTATTATCGATAATTGGGAATTGCATGATTAACGATTTTCTTTTTATATCACAACTAGTTGTTCGGTAGAATACCCCTCTTTGAGATGTTGGATGCATGATGTGGGTGCTCGTATTGTTGAGATCAGAGTGGTAGCAATATCTGATTGTGATGTTCTGATGTGATCTGATGTGATCTGATGTGATGTGATGTGATCTAATGTGATCTGATGTGATCTCATGTGATCTGATGTGATCTAATGTGATCTGATGTGATCTGATGTGATCTGATGTGACCTGATGTGATCTGATGTGATCTAATGTGATCTGATGTGATCTGATGTGACCTGATGTGATTTGATGTGATCTGATGTGATCTGACTGCATAGCAGATGGGATAGGTGCACATATTTTCGGAAAAAAAATTCTTTATAAATTCAAACTTCCCTTGTTGCTCCTAATTATCCTCGAGACAGCTATCTCGACGACGAAAATTCTACATCCCCCTTTGCCTCTCCGTGCTGCAAATATCACGGGCACGGGCAAACTTTAACTAAATTGATATTTTTCTTTGTATAAATACTTCAAAAATGGTGGGTCAAACTGCATTCGATTAAAAGGATTTAAAAACATTAGAAACTTGCACATTGCTTGCTCCTCGTCTTATAATACTTAGCTCATTCACGCATGGGCGAAATATCGAGTAACAAAAAATATGACAAAAAAGCGAAGGAGGAAACTTTATGAGGCAAATTTTTATGAACGTATTTGCATGGAAAACGCAGCACAATTAATTGCCTTTCGCAGCCTGATATCGTAAAATTAAAAATTATCATGGCATCAAATCGAAACCGAAGATATCTCAAAAATAATGCAACGCATGATTTATGGAAGTAAATCATCGCTTTTTTCCAGATAACCAATAGAACAAAAGAGTTACAATAAAACGAGTTCGTAACTCGAATGCCGTTTGTCATGTCCCCCGAAGTTCAATATCAATTGTTGCCCCAAAAATAACATTTTTTCAGTCCGAATGGGCGAAAAGTGAGAAGTCCTTTTTAAAGGATCATCGCACTGTATACGTCTGACAGGGCTGGAGCGGGTTTTTGGACAATAATGCTTATTAAAAAGTGTATATGACAAGAATTCTGCCGAGAATGGTCACGCCAGAAAGAGATGAAGACAGAGAGAGACACGAAAAGAGTCAAAGAAAGATACAGTAAGATGATGCTCCTCATATTTCTTGTCTACTCCATGTTTCACCCGACTACTACGCACAGGAACAAAAGACGAAGAAGAAGAAGAAGAGAAGAGAAAACTTTTGCTAGGATTCTGTAACTGGTTGAGAGCACAAAAGTCCTGACACTCTACGAAAACTCATTTTTCTCTTCTCCTCGTATGAATTCTTGTATTCTCAGCTTCGTATATATACGTATACAATGACGTCTGTTTCGTGCCACTCTTTTCTCCCGGGCCTCTCGCGACATATACGCGTATACATGCCTTCATTTTTTTTCGTCCCTTCTTTGTGCCATGTCCACGTATCTCTCGGCTTATTCGTATACGCATATACCACAAAAGCTACCACATCCTTTTTTTTCACTCGTTCCTCTCCCCTGGCGACTTGTTCGCTCTCTTCCTTTTTGCTTATGCTAGCTTTTCTTTCGAAGCTAGAAAATAAATTAACCGTCACGGCGAGAATCCTCGGCCGAGAACGTCTGTCGAAATTTTTTCCACCCTTCGCGGCTGCTTTTTTCTGGAGCATCCCTTTGCCCCCCTCCCCCTCTTTCTTTCCCTTTTCAGGCGTTCATTATAACGCTTTTGGGGATTTCAATTCTTCCAGTTTGACCTCTGAAACAGCAGTCACTGTCCGAGGGATCGAGCCGGCGATTGGCCATTTGAGAAAATGAAATTAACGTTTGTTTTATCGCGACGGGCCGGGCCGATTTGATATCGAAGAGAAAGCTTGCTGGAACGTGGCCAATTATTGTGCCCTTGCTTTTTGTATATCCGTTCGTTTGTCTCGCCCACGCGTTCTATTCATATCCAGTAGACTACTAAAAACAAAAGGGCGCAGCTCGTACGTTTAAAAATGTTAACTTTTATGAGTTATGTTCTTTTGTGTTATTGTACCCGGTACGGTACTGATATGCCAGTTGGAGCACCATTAGTCATCCCATATTTCGGTAGGACTGTCGGATTGTAGATCGCATGTGCTCTCACTATCTCTATTTCTCCCTTTCCCTTGAAATTTCCGGCTGGAACTGGAATTGTTTAATTAAGCTCTTGGACCACACTCAATACAATGACAAATAGAGGGAGAGAGAGAGAGAGAGAAAGAGAGAGAGAGAGAGAGAGAGAGAGAGAGAGAGAGAGAGAGAGAGAGAGAGAGATATTCGGGAAGTGACGGGCTTCATTACGAGGATTTAATTGCAAACCCTCACGTTTTTCAGCATCCTCACTGGACATCCTTTACGTGAGAAATATAGTTATCCGTCACCTGCAGATTATTGATCGAAACGTACCGCGGAAAAACGGTTCTCCATTATTCATTGACGAGTCGCTGTAAATAAGCCAATATTTCAAATATTCCATCATAGTACTACAAAATGCAATGACCCCAACTTACAAAATAAGGTACCTGCGGGTAATAAGGCCTAGCTAAGCGATATTTGCGATAAAACGCAAAATATTCAAATTAATCAACGGTTTTTAATGATAATCGAACTATTATATAAATTATTATAACATATAAATAAATAATGGCAACTTCTACCATAAAGAAAAACAAAATTAAATGTTTTTAAAATCCTCGCCAATAGGCCTTATTTTACCATGCTAGGTGCTAAGGCGTATGGCTTTAACATACTTAAGGCGTTAGGCCACACTAACGAGTATGAAATCATGGACAAAGTTAACAATTTTTTTCATATGAAAAAGTGATTCACCCGTTAAATTAATTACATATCTATTTAGTATGAATATCAAGCAGGTAGAATTTTTTTTTTTCGATGTACAAAGAGGCCGACCACTAATATTTTCTTTTGTCACCTTTTTTTAGGCGCTCCGCGGCGCGGCATTTAGCATCCACATTTTTTTACCTAGAACAAAAAACCAAAATTCTCGTCAATCTATATTAGAATACCTAGAGAAGTACGTCCGGAATTTACACAAAAATTGTTTTATTAAAAAATTGTTCAAAAAATTGTTCAAAAAAAAAATTCAAAAACTTAAGAAACGAATTTTCAGTGAAAAAATTTCGTTACAACTGCTCATGAACTGCTCATAAAATGAAAAGTTTTCGATTAATCAGAAATTCCGTACTCTGCGAAATGCAATTAGGAACATAACTTTTAAATTTGAATTAAATCCAGTGAAAATTGTTAAAGTTATTTGTCACGCCAATTGGAAAAAAGCTGTTTCAAGAAGTTTCGAGTAGTCGGCCATTTTGTACATCAAAAAAAAATCTAACAGCTTGATATCAATTCCCAATTCAAAAATTGGAAAATTTTGCTCTACGTAATTTGTGTACGCCCCCTATGACAGCACAAAATACATTTTTATTGAAGACATCGAACAATAAATGAACTATGGCATGATGCGAAAAAATCATTTTACATGAACAGGGAACATAACCCAAGGGAAAAGCGTTCTATGAATGCAGCAAATTTTTTACTTAATGGAAATTAATTTGCAAAAAATTAAAAGTTTTTTCCAGCCGAAGATTAGTGCAGTATCACAGAGCAGTTTTTACCAGATTGAAGTACGTACACGTAATGAAATACAAGGGAATACAAAATAGGCTAAAAGTAATATTCATTGAATAACATAGCACGTGTACGGTTGCTGCATATTGGTGGTCGTTGACAATACGACACTTAAGACGTCGTCCACTCGTACACGATGGGATGAAAGCGATTGTTATTTCTCTTCGTGTTTCTTGCAGGCTGGAACATTTGCAGCACTGTTTCGTAACTTTCACGTAACCACTTGAGGACGGTCAATAGAGGCAAGAGCTTGAGAGAAAGATGGATAGAGATCGGGAGACGAAGAGGGCGAGAGGGTGAGAGCGAGAGGACCCTTCGTCCTGGATTGCGAGTAAACAACGAGAGAGGGACAGCACGATTACTATAGTGGATGCAAAAACGTGGAACGGCATGTCTTGAAGCTCAAATACATGCAAAGTACTCATACTAAATTAACATACCTTATGTTCATTCGTGTAGAGGCGTTCTCTTTTCCAAAACAAATATCGGTAATTCTCCCGAAATTATCATTTTGCATGTAATCTGACTTTTTTAATAGATGCTTCAATAGAATATTCGATTACTTGTAGGTTTTTTTGGTCTGCAATATTTCTAAATTTCCCGACAACAGATTTGGCAGCAAAGACATCGTTGTTCTTTTTTACAAGCTTTTATTTAACTTAAGTTTCTGTGAGATGCGAAACGGAAAATCGACATTTCATTCACTTCACGACTCCTTAGAGCTCTCGAATTTTGCAAACATGCGTCTAATGGGTGACAATCCGTGATTCAACTTTTAAAAAATGTAAAAAAAATATCCATAATATGGTCAACTTTTCATGTAAAATTAATTTTTTGCAAGCATTCCATATTCCTAACATACAAATTCGTACAGTAGTAAATTACTAGTAACAACTAACTAGTAAGATCAATTAGAGACTAAAAAGTAGAAAATTATTTATATGAAAGAAAAATATTTAAAAAAGCTTTTATTTGATGTTCTAAAAAGTAGAAAATAATTTTTTTTACCAAGTCACTTATATGTGACTATAAGTAAAAGCTTGGAGCGCTCAAAATTTAGACATATAATATTTCATTTACATAAATCCGTTAACGTATCAACTGTTTTTAGTTCACTGTAAAGATCACTGTCAACCTTAGATTTATTAAGTAATAATTATTAAACTGAGTACAAACGTGTGATAATAATTTCTCTAATTACTACTGTGCCAAATTAAATACGGTCAATGAAACTGAATTGATCAAATTTATTAAACATTTAAAAATGTTGACCGCTCCAAACTTTTACTTATCATCACATATTAACTTGGTAATACAAATTATGTTCTAATTTTTAGTACATTAAATAAAAGCTTGTTTTTTTAAATATTTCTTTTACGTATAAATTTTTCTGTATTTTGAGTATTCCTCTGGAGAGTAACTAACCAAACTTCATATACACTAGTAAGCTGAAGAGGTACTGAAAATTCAAAAACATCAGAAAAAATAACATTTCTTGACGCCATTCAAAATTTATTTAATTCCTCCCTGAAAAATATAAAAATTATTGAGCGCAGGTATTTCTCAATGAACAACGTCATTTTGTAACCGTTTTTCTCGATCATTCCTCTGGAGGGCTATAAATCAGTTCATATATTGTGCGACGGGTAACGCCAGCTGATCATGCTTACCAGAGCAGTGCCTTCTACATCTACTTTCCCAAAAAGACTGATTGTGTCGTAGGTACCATGTTTGTAGCTTACGCTATTTTTCCTACAAACCTTGTCTGTTATGAGTTGATGTCACAGGCGAGAAAGTCATTTCACTCATCATTCTTAATTGTATCATTTTTCAATAAAATAAGTCACTTTTTATCTATTCACGTCCAACTTTTAGACACCTACTTACCGCCAGATTTTGAGGTTAGGGAAATGTAGCATGCCGCGCTGTGCATAAAAACCCGTTTATATCGTCATTCCTCCGGGTTCCTCCTGACATGTGAGATCCAGAGGCATGATTGATGTGCCAGAGGAGTGACACCATCTGGGTTACGCATGTGTGAATATTAGGGTGGCACAAATTTGAGGTCTATTTTTTTTAAAGAAAATTTTCTTCTTTAAAGGAAAAGAAAAATTGTGGCGAAAACTGCGAGCGGTGAAAAAATATTTAGATGTCGCTCAAACTTCCCAACGATTCAAATTTTCATTTTAAAAAATCTTTTTTTTTTCGTCCACTTCTCATGCCTGAATTATGCGCTTTATAATTTTTAAATTGAACTCGCGAAAGCTCTAGCCGGCCAATGAATATTTCGTGGTCGCCCAAGAGCTTCGAAATTTCCAATTTTCGCCAATTTTTTTTTTTTTTTACTTTTCTCACGGATAAATGAGACGCTTTGTAAAATTTTCCAAACAATTAATCCGTTTTTCTTTCGAAACAGTTTTCTACGCATCGCAATGCGTCCCACAGTTGGTCTCGTTAGTGAAACTGCGGACCAATCGTAGCTGTACTCTGTGACGAACGACGCTATAATACAAATTATTGTATTATGGCGTTTATGTATTATGGTATTTATATTATATTGGTATGGTATTGTATTGTTATATTATTATGATATATGGTATATGGTAATAGTATTATATTATTATGGTGTATATATATTGTATATATTGTATTATTGTATTTATTATAATAATTTGTTACAAATTATTATAATAAATTATTCAGAAAATTCAACACTTCGCTGTATATTTTGTTTTTATGCTGCAAGGAATCATAGAGCATGCGAAATTTATTTTTCGGCGAAAATTGTAAATTTCGAAAACCTTGAGCGATCACCAAATATTCATTGGACGACTAGAGCTTTCGCGAAGTTAATTTAAAAATTATAAAGCGTAAAATTTATGAGTGAGAAGAGGACGAAAAAAATTTATTTTTAATGAAAATTCAAATTTTTGGAAGACTTGAGCGACCTCTACATGTTTTTTTTAACGCTCGTGATAATTTTTTTTTCTTTGAAGAAGATAATTGAATAGTTAGAAAAAGGAAAAAATAGAGTTCAAATTTGTGCCACCCCACAGAATATGCATGAGGCTGCATGAAAATGATTCTCATAGATCATTACCATGCCGCTATCGAAAGAAGAAAGGCTCGGTTGAAAAAGAGAAGCTGAAAAATGGAGACACGAAAGGTTTGGACAGGATCCTATTGGAAGAGAAAAGTTGAAACAAAAAGAGCAAGATCAATATTCAATGAAAAAGATGAAGATATTAATAAACCAATAAACACCCAATAGGAAAACATTTGCATCATTCCTCCGGCACCACTATTTCTTTCGATCATGATAAATTTCTCAAAACTGAAAATTCCGTGTGATCCATAGGGAATTATATCATATCGATTAAAACTGAAGTTAATAGCACTATTTAACTCTTAATGGTCACACTGCCTGAAATATACCGCAGTCTTTTTTTACCTGGAATACGTTCCAGAAAATTCGGGAAAATGAGACATTTTTTTTTGTATATTTAAAACCACACTTTTTGAAAATAATCAGTATGGTGGACAAAAGAGTTGAAAGTACCGTAAAACGGGGCTACTTTTTGAAGTTTTTTGTAGGTCACTTTTTTTTAATATCCTAGATACCCACTTTTCTTGCTCCAATAGAACAGTGTGTCCTTTGCCTATCAAATGTATAAGAAAGTCAAGCTCGACAACCCCTCACAATTTGATAGATACATTTGTTAAAGTGACAAAGTAGTCCCGAATGTGGGGCTTCTTTGACAGGGCATTAAAATGCAACTTATGTCAAAGATTAAGGGTTACTTTGGAATCATTTTGATAAAAAATGTAATATTTTCTGCATTACGCATGGAATTAAATGAAAAACGATGATTTTTTATAACCAAATTGTCATCGTTATTAAGGAACTTGAACAATGTTCGTCCAATCGACTTTAAATTTTAACCGTAGCTTCTTAGATTGCTTTATCAGTCAAGTACGAGCGCTTTTTTTCGATAAATCGAAAATTGTACAATATATTTCACTTTTGCGATGGAAATTATGGTCGAGAAAACGAACTTTTTTTCAAAGTCGTCTCTATTTTTCTTTTAATTATTTTTAAATGCCTCCTGAACTTGACTGCTCAAAATAATATAATTAACGAAAATATACTGCTCTTAATTCCGGGACTAAATTTACGACAGTTCCACTGCTTGCCGCGGAGAGGGTTGGCGGAAAACGGTAGTGCTATAGTGACTCGTGTGCCACCATTTTGTATAGTTTTGACAAATAATTTGTTCTCACATACTTCAATATATACCTTAGAAAACCTAAAAGCTCTTTTGACCATGTATTTTATTCCTTTCTTTAAAAAAATCAAAAGAAAAACGATCGAAAATGGACAGTTACCGTGGTGCCCTCCCTTAAGGAAACATTTTACATAAAAATATCAAGTACCTGGGGTGCTATTATCGGCACTTAATGAATCTTAAAATTGTCATTGAGATCGAAGTCAACTTAAGCAACATTACAATAAACTTTAGCAACGTTATGATAAACTTGAACAACAAATTGTTGTTCAAGTTCATTCTCCATACTCGCCGCCCGCCACAGGAGGTCAAGCGGGCTCGCTGTGCACACATTTAAAATGCATTTTGACGCTCTGTCAAAGTAGCCCCGAAAACTGTCAAAGTTACCCTGAATGTCAAAGTAGCCCCGTTTTACGGTAAATTGCAATCTTTTTTTTGTTCGAATTTTTCAATAATTTATCACATTGCTTGGGGTGAATTTCACCCACGATGACTTTTACGTAATTTTTTCGAGGTGTGACTAGCAAGTGTTAAACGAAAGAATGAAACATTCTTGTTTAAAAATTGCGTTGACCTGCAAAGTGATAATTTCGGGAGCATCTATGTTCCGTGACGAAAAATCGACAAACGCAAGTATAAATGTGAGGTTTAATCTGATAATAGCCACACGCGCCTCATTTTGGCTCCAACTTAATGGTAATTCTTATCGAACGAATCTCCCCCACAGTGTCATTTTTCCCGTTACCAAAAGCACACTATTTGTACTCCGTGAAAAAAAAAGTAACGACGTAGCTGTAGGTGCACGTATCTATTTTTGTATGGTTCGGAAATCGATGTATACACCATGTACATATAAAGGTATACCGATAAACATTTACCTATACATCCCGTGCATTGGACAACTCCTCCCTGATTATATCTGTGTACATACATTGGAAAAAAAGAGGCGCCTGTTTCCCGACGATTCGAGAATCTTTGCCAGCAAATGTATCACTTTTTCTATGCTCGCGCACTTTGACGTCGTACTTCGTTTCACCCTTGCTTTATACCTCCTTGTTTTTCAAGCTTTCACCGACCACATCAAGTAACTATATCTCGTACTGCATTCCCTTACTCTCTGCGTTCATCCTACTCCCCCTTCTTCTTTTCCATCCTATTCACTCGTACATATTTTTTATCATTTCGTTGACCTGCTTCGTAGTTTTCTTTTCCCCCTATCACTTCGTGCTTTTAACATTTTCGTCTTTCCTCAGCTGACCATCGTCATCCTTCTTCAACGTTATCCTCCTCTTTTGCATCTCATTATTTTGTTCCACCCTATCACCTCTTATCTTCATCCCCTTTAATTTCTACTTGCGTGCAACCACTTATCTATTTCTCTTCGTCCTTCTTCTGACTTTGGTTCTCATTTTTTCAGCAATCTGTGGCTTCGCATTACTACCCCCAGCACTTTGAATCTCGGACTCGCACCCTCCACCTCCTTTCTTCTCTATAACACTCTTTCTTTCTATCCTCCTTGTTCTATCTACTCGGTATCCCGCCGACTGCCTCGCGGCGGTGCACTCTCGACGGGCACCTCGGGTCGTAATTAGTTTGCGGTTGGTTTCGCTGGGTCCGTCACCCTTCGGATGCTAGGAGGGTTGAACGGTGGGCAGAGAAGCTTCTGGCTTATGCTGCCTGGCGGCTCGGCCCACACTTCTACAACCCCGAAGCGATAACTATGCGTATATATTCTGAATTCAAGAGGAGAGGGAGAGGGAGGGAGAGAGAGAGAGAGAGAGAGAGAGAGAGAGAGAGAGAGAGAGAGAGAGAGAGAGAGAGGGAAAGAGAGAGAGCTGATCCAAGCTTGAGTAACTAAAGAAATTTATAAGAGATGAAATGAGAGAACGGTGGATCAAATTCAGACGTTGGTGAAGAAACAGAAGAGATATATAAGAGAGAAAAAGAAAAGATACCGAGGGGTAGTTTCTCGAAGAAGTAGGAAAAGTTAGGAAACACGTTCGAGGCTTCAGGAGGAAATTAATAAATGAAATTTCACAATGCAGCATGGTACATTTTACGAGAGCCAAGAGATGGTAAGTTGTCGTTTTCAATCTTTCGCGTTGTTCTCGCATGTAATGTTTATATATACTTGTTCGTACATAAAAAGCATTTGTGTATATATATTTGTATATTATATACCTTGTTGGGCCACTTCGGACTCAAGCGGTGTACTTTTTCTTCAGATAAATTGATATATCTAGCCGCACTGTTGAACAAAAGTTTTCTCTTTCAGCATGAAGGAAAGAAACGAGGGGATTGTTGGGGCGAATTTACTCGGTGAAATGAGACCCCGGCCTGTAAACGTTTTGTTTCGAGAGAAACGTCGAGAGATCGCGGAGACCGAGAGATTGAAGTGAAAACAATAAAGACGCTGTGTGGCTCACATTTACGTATTCAGAAAAGAAAATTGAATTTAGAAAAATTCGGTCTCGCTATTTGTCATTTTTATTCTTTTTACAGACATTCTGAGGAAGTTCTTTTTTACGTGGCTGGGGAACTGCAAGGTCGAAGTGTGAAATGCCCACGGATGCATAGAACTACGTGCTTAAAGCTCAATTTTATAAACAGTTATCCAAATTCATTTTGACAATGAGTATTTTGCAAAATCGACTACAACCCAAAATACAAAGGACGTTTATTTTTACAATAATGACGATTGAACGTCAAAAGTTATTAACGATAATATTGATTTATTTTCTACATACTCAAGGTGTCCATGAAACTCTAATTTTTTAAATAAAACAAATTACTTGGTTACAATTTACGCTACAAAATTATACCGAAACTTCCTGCTGCAGTAACAATAAATCGTCTTGGCAAAAGCCAAATGTCAACTGTGTGTTTGCCATATTTTGGGAGAATTTATTCAAAAAATGAGCCGATGGAAAAAAACGATGCACCTTTGCGGAACGATTTTTATCAATTCTCTACGAAGCTTGGTTCGTAGGCATTCACGTGCAAGAATTTCTCCACGTTTCTGCAATGTTCCTCAACAATTGTAGACGGTCCTATAGTATCGTGGTAAACACGTACGATAAGTTCACATTATGGGCGGTCGTTTCTTCACCCCCTGGAGATCCTGAGATAAAGACGAGGAAACTGAGGGAAAGAAGGTGAAAAAGAGAAAAGGACGAAGAGAGAAAGAGAGGAGAGAGAGAGAGAGAGAGAGAGAGAGAGAGAGAGAGAGAGAGAGAGAGAGAGAGAGAGAGAGAGAGCAAAAGAAAAATAACCGGAAAGCAAGACAGTATAGGGGAGAAAGAGAGCAATATACAGTCAAGTCACGTGACAACGATCCAGATCTACGACCCTGCGTGCGCGATCGGCCGTGCACCTAAACAGCTGGAAAGGTGGCGCTGGTTCGTGTGACTCGTATAGGGCGACCCTACGGTCCGAGGTATTCCCAGATGGATGGACGGATGAATGAGCATATTGCTATATACATACATGTATGTATTATGTAGGCCATGGTGAGTATTTACCGCGAGGGTCTGGAATACAATGATCCATTAACGTTCCAACACGAACACACTGAAATTTCATCGCGGCAATAAATTAATCGAGCAAATGGACTCGATAAATATTGTTATCGGGTACGAAGGAAAAATAAGGGTGAATGCGGAACCGATTTTTTTTCCGGGAGACCCTTTTTCCCCGCATACCTTATGGGGTAAGTACATCAATGAATTACCGTTCCAATCACTTGTGTAAATTATCAAACATATTCTTACTCGACAGTTCAAAAATTCGGCCACTGATAAAGCTAAGTATACTACGGGGTTGGAAGGAAGTGCTACTTACTGATTTGTAGATATGACATTTTCCGGCCTTGTATTCGGCGACGGAATAAGGATACTGATCCCGGCTTAAACAATTCACAAAAATAACAAAACGATGGACAGACCGATGCTTCGGTCTGTTCAGAATATAGTAATAAGTACATTAAGGAGTACAGAACAGATTTTGCGAGAAAATGTTTCCGAGTAAAAACTATGAAAGACCTTTTTTCACGGCTTCTATTAATATCTGACCCTCATATTTCTAGCATGCGCAAATTACCTTGCAAATAAAATTATTGCTGCCAGAAGCAGTACAGTTATTAACTGCGCCGAGTATTTCAACAAATGAGGGAAGCTCAAGCTATTTTCCAGTTTAAGGGGTTACCCCCACTTGCGATTTTGAAAAAATGGATTTTTTTATTGCATTTTTTTGAAGTATAAGTATCTGAGAATATGTCCTGAAAATTTCAAGTCGATCCGAACAAAATTGACTGAGATATGAGCGTTGAAAGAGAAGAATCCGTTGTGTAAACGACCGGAAATTGAAACTTTAAACGCGTTTTTCTCAAAATGGCATTTCTGAAGTCGGTGACCAAGATTACTCGAACACTAATGAAGCGAACTTCTTGAAATTTTGCAGGCTTATTTAATACATAAAAATGTAGTCTTTAATCGTTCGATTTGTTTTCGTTAAAATCGAACCATTAACTTTGACTGTCCACCATTTTGTGAAAAATGAATATTTTTTAAAATCCTTCGATTAAAGACTAGTTTATACTTATATTTGACTAAATCCATCCGCATTTTTTTTTTCAGATGATCCACTTCGCCGCAATGATGGTCACCGCAAACCGTGTATATAAAAACATTGTTTCATTGACGGCCATTTGCCACTAAACAATGTAATATTTTTCAATAAAAAAATTACTGAAAGTTCTTCAAGATGTGTTCTTTAAGATGGTATATTGATCGATTAAAAAAGTTTTGTAGTTTTCTTTAAAAAAATTCATGAAAAAGGCCTTTTTTTGCGCTATAAGTGGGAGTAATGCCTTAATCCACTGGCTGTAAATCAAGTGATTCTTCCGATGACATCTACTAAAGTTGTACGTAACCAACTGGATTGATCAATGAATTCTGTATTAACCTAACTTTAAGAAAATCATTGTCATTTTAGTATAAATAAAACGTTTTTTCCATACAAGTGGTCCATATTTCATCCGCCATTTTGTTTTTTTCTAATTTTGACTTCAGATTCATAATAAGCGACGCCAAAAACTCTTAAGAACAAACTCTTACCCGAAGCGCATGCGCTTTCGAATAATTTTTTTGCGGTATTAGATCCGCCATTTTGTTTTTCAAATTTTGACTTCAGATTCGTAATAAGCGATCCCAAAAACTCTCAAGTACAAACTTTTCCCGAATCGAATGCGTTTTTGAATAAATTTTTGGCCGTATTAGATCCGCCATTTTGTTTTTTGTTTTTTTTTTCAAAATTTGACTCCAGATTCGTGATAAGCGACCCCAAAAACTCGTAAGTCCAAACTTTTATCCGAATCGAATGCGTTTGTGCATGAATCGTCGCTGTATCAAATCCGCCATTTTGTTTTTTCGAATTTTGACTTCAAATTTGTAATCAGCGATCCCAAAAACCTCCGAGTACATACTTACTAACTGAATTGAATGCGTTTTCGACTTTTGGCCAGAGATTTGGGGTTCCGTCCCACTGGGCGACGGTTGGGCATACATCAATGGAAACTTCAGCTGTCGTTTATAGTAAAGAAATAAAGCCAAACGACACGGGAACTTAGTGATTACGTTTTATAGCGTACAAAAAAAATTGTAATTTTTTTATAATAAAGTTTGATTGCCATTAACGGTTGGAGAAGTGTTGTTGCTGTTTTGTGCCCACCGGCAAATTATATAAGCGTCGCATCATAATCCAATGATCCTGGGGTTATGTAAAACATGGGATAACTTATCAATGAATATATGATTCAGGGATCGTTGGGTTGTTACTACGGTAAGTGAGATAGCAATGGAGGAGTTCTCCACTCTAGTCGGTTAGTAGTTAGTCCGTGCTCAACTTTCGTGCAGAATCGCACGAGAACACCGAAAACTCGGTTCACTCTCCCTCTTTCGCGCTTGCCCTTTCTCTCCGTCTCCCTCATTCTCTCTCTGTAGTCATCCCTCTCGGGCTTTTGCTGATGGCTTTGTACCCTGGCGAGGCTCGTGCAACCCCTTGTCCGAGGGTAGTGACTGGATAGACCATGCGACACGACAGCAGCTTCGCCACCCCTTCCTCTTTCCACTCCAACCCTCTTGCCGCCACTCACGGTTGCTGCACCATCGTTCTCCACGTAACCGAACTACCCCCTTGGTGCAAAATAGGATGAAACTTTCTCAGGTCTCTTGTAGTCGGATGAGAGAGGACAAGCGGACGAGGAATGAGGAAGGCAGAGAGAAAAGATAGGAAGAAGAAGAGAAGAGAGAGAGAGGGAGAGAGAGAGAGAGCAACTAAGGGTGGAGGAAGAGAAGAATGGCCAGTGGAGGATAAAGGACAGAGAACGAAATCACGGAGGATGAGAAGAGAAAGCGGTATAAGAGAAGGAATGAGGGAGAGCGGGTTATATTCATGGCGACAGCACCAGATGTGCAGCAACGGCTTCTGGACGTTGAACGTCCTGCTTCCACGACGATATTTATGTTCCTGGAACGTTAACTTGGAGGTTGCGTGTCTCTTCCTCTCGCTATCCTCTCTCTTCGTCCAGTCCTCGGCGTAAAGACACGTAACCCTTCTCCACCTCCAACGAAATGAGTATGCAGACATCAATGACATCCACCTACTCCCATCCCCTCAAACCCTGGGTCCTATATTTGTTCGTTCTATCGATTCGTATTTGAATACATTGTCGATACACTTACCCGTTTCATCGATAAACCTTTCTTTCGTTCCTGCTTTTTGCGGAAACCTCAAATACGTGCTATGTGGGTCGAACCAGGGTGTGTGTATTGCCTTGCGATAAGCCGGCGAGATTGTGCGCTTCTTTGGCCTACAAGCATCGATTTGAATGAACCAGCTAAAAATTCATTCAAATGAAGTAGGAGTTGAGGTAGGAAAGAGGAAACAGACTTTTTCGTGGAGCCTCGGCCGTGACAATTCATTGGGTAACCAAGATCTTCAGCTTCGACGATTTGAGTTCGCAGATAAAGTGAGCAAAAATGGGAGATAGTGTTTCGAAGGGTCGTTGAGGCTTTGCCAAAGGTGAAAGTTCGATGGCACTAGAGTATCGTATAGAAAATGAGTTGATTGTACTCAAATGATGGAGTTGCGGATTGTTTTGGGCGTTTGTGGAGCTATCCACAAAACTTAGCGACGCCGCGTTTTGCAATGTTTGGACATAAAGATAACAAATAATATGACGTCACATCATGGTCTACACAGTTCCGCAAGTTTATGTCCGTCCACGTATAAGAAACCGCGGCATACTTGTTTTTTGGTCTGTTACGACGATATTCCCTAGATCGGGGTCGACAGGAGCAGACGCGAGTCTGATATATGGCTCCGGTGATCGGCCATGTTACGCATCATTGACCTGGGCCAATACTTGGATGTGCGGCTTTCTAGTCGCGTCTGCAGCAGCCCCAGTTTTTCATTTTCCTTGTGCCCTCGTAGAAATTGGATACGATGGTGAATCCGAAAAGAAAGAGTTCAGAAAGTACCGTAAAGAAAGACTTCAGATAGCACCGTAGTTGGGGACCCTCAAGATCTGGACATATACTGAAATGACGCGTGTGAAGTGAATGAGGAGATGAGACTGACAAGGAAACCGTTTTCGGTGCTCCTCTCTGATTTCGTTCAATTTTTGATATGTCATTCTTCGTCGAAATCTCAGAGAAAAGTATTTATTTTGATCTGTGGACAAACGTTTTTAAGGGGTGAAAATTACCCTTGAAGTTGGACACCTTTTCAATCAAGATATTAGATTGAAACCAATTGGAGGATCATGCTTGTGGCGAATAATGAAGAATTCACTCTTTTCAATTCCGGGGCGGGGGGGGGGGGGGGGTGAATTGGTAGAAATGTATGGGGGTCGAAAGTCGAAAAATTTGTGTAACTTGGAAACTGTAAAAAATATTTTGACGACACCAACTGCATTTGAAAGATCTAGAAAAAATTGAAGATAGGCGTTTTTTATTTTTTCGAAAAACTCCGTTAGAAGGGAGGCTACCCTATATACTACTATTTCCGCTGTTCCTTCCCGATTGCGTTCAATTTGAGATATGTTGATTTTCATCGAAAGCTAAGAGACACGTAATTTTTTAATCTGCGGAAGGGAGTTTCAAGGGGTGAAAATCACCTTCGAAGATGGACACCCTCAAAGTGGCTTATGCAGTTTCGCATATTTTTAATCAAGATATTTGATTGAAACCACTTGGAGAATAATGCTTATGGCGAATAATGAAAAAAACCCCTTCTTCAATCCCGTGGGCGTTCATCGGTAGAAATATTTAGGGGTTGAAAGGAGAAAACTTGTATAACTTAAAAACTTTTCTCTGTGTTTTAACGAAATCAATTGCATTTGAGAGAGCCAAAAAAAGTAGAAGATTCATGTTTTTGCGTTTTACGAAAATCCTCGTTTGAGGGGTAGACCTTATCCATACCATTTCGAGTGTTCCCCTCCGATTTCGTTCAGTTTGCGTTATATTATTCTTCATCGCAATCTAGAGGACGCGTAATTTTTGAACGTGGAAACGGTCGAAAAAAGGATTTTAATGTGTGAAACTCACCCTCAAAGTTAACACCTTGAGTGTAAGTTTTTCAGTTTCGCATATTTCTAATCGGAATATTAAGTTGAAACCAACCGTAGGATTATACTTTTGGGGAATAATGGAAAGGGGATTTTTCCAGTTAAAACCGGATGAACTGTTGGAATTGTATAGGGGTTGAAAGTTGAAACACTTTTATAACAAAAGTATTCTTCGTATTTCAACAAAACTATTTGTGTTCGGCAGAGCCAAAAAATGTAGAAGATACCTGTTTTTTCTGCGAAATCATCGTTTGAGGGGTGAACTGCCCCTATATGATACCATTTCCGGTGACCCCATTCGAATTTGTTCCATTTGAGAGATATCGTTCTTCATCGAAGTTTTAATCACGCCAATGTTTTAATCCGATGGAGAACAGTGTAGAATCGACGTCTTCCACTTCCGTCGGCATAATTTGTTAGAACACGATGGGGGTTAAAAGTAAACAAAATTTATAACATAAAATCTGTTCGTTATCGTTTCAATGCAATTATTTGAATTCGAATAAACTGCGAAAGGTACAATGGGACAGCGTTTTGCGTTGTTTCGGAAGTCTTTTTTAAACCGGTGCATAAAGTCTATATATGTGCAACGGAAATTCCATTTACATTTCATTATGTGCCTTACAAAGGGATATACATTTAGACAGGAAAAAATAAGCAATATTGAAGTTTTTCGAATTTCGTTTTGAAAGTTTGGAAAAATATTTTACATATATAGATCTATCGTTTAAAGAAGAAAAAAAATCGATTTTTTTACGTTGTAAATGTATATTCCGCCTTAAATCTAGCTTCCTAATGGTTACGAAGCTCTTTTCTTGTGAAAATTGACGATTTTAATCGTTTCAAAAACATTCAGTTTCATTTCTGACAAAAACTTCCCTCTCCATTTTCTGACATTCTTCCGGCAGAATTTCTCATACGCTTGAAAATGTTTGCAATTTTTCATTTTTTATGGTGCTGGAACCAATTCGCTTATTCTTACGCTTATTCCCTTACCACTACTAAGCAACTGGAAAACTGCCGATATTTCAAATCGTAATAACAAGCCCTTGTTATTTTTTTACACAATCATGGCATTTGGATTGATGTAAATTATATTACTCTTCAAAACTACTGCGATAATGGTAATCATAAAAAACTCCTTAGAACACGATGACTTCTTACTCCAAGAACAGCGAATAACGGCAAACTGAACGAAATTAGAGGGGGACACTTGAAATGGTATCAGGGGTAGTCCACCCCTCAAAAGCGGTTTTACGTAAATCGCAAAAACACGAATCTTCTACTTTTTAAGCTCTATACGATTGGTTACGATAAAAAATAGTATATCTTAAATGAACGCAATCGGAAAGGAACACCGGAAATTGTAGCATATAGGGGTCACCCCTTAAATGGGTTTGTTTTTCTCGAAAAACACAAAAACGCGTATTACCTACTTTTTAAAAACTATTTCAAATGTAGATGGTTTCGTTAAAATATTTTAAAAAGTTTCTAAGTTATACCAATTTTTCGCCTTTCAACCCCTATGTATTTCTACCAATTCGACCCCTCAGAATTGAAAAAAGTGCATTCTTAATTATTCGCCATAAGCATTATCCTCCAAATGGTTTCAATCAATATCTTGATTGGAAATATGCGAAATTGCAAAAGTCACTCTGAGAGTGTCCAACTTCAAGGGTAAGTTTCATCTCTTAAAAACGTTATTCCGCAGATAAAACAAAATACGTGTCTCTTACAAGGAACATCCCTCAGGTGACACCCTTTATACCCTGACACCCTTCGATTTTGTTGAAATTCGGATATGTTATAAAGCACCGAAAAGTAAGCGATACGTATTTTTTTTATCGCCGGAAAAACGGTTTTAAGAGATGAAACCACCCATTTATATAGAGGTGGTTCACCCCTTAATTTTTTTTCCAATGACACTATAGTGGATTTTTCATTGCTTTGGATTAGAAGAATTTTCGTTTTTGTTTCATTAAAATCGGTGGACTCCTTGTGTGTGAAACTACTATATTACCCCTAGAGATGCCTTTTTTCGAGGGGTGGTTACACCCCTTAAAACCGTTTTTCCGCCGATAAAAAAAATACGTCTCACTTACTTTTCGATGCTTTATAACATACCCAAATTTCAACAACATCGAAGGGGACGGATGTTCCTTGTTAGATTTAGATGAAAAATGACATATCAAAAATTGAAAGAAATCGGAGGGGAAGAACGGAAAACGGTTTCCTCATGAGTAAGCTCAGAAGGGCATATAGAAGGAATCTTGCAAATAAAAAAAATGAAAGATCGCTCTTACGCGGCTGAAAAAATGAAAAGCTCTCAGCCTTTCAAAGAGGCTCAAGTGGAAAGAGCTTCCTATGAGCTTTATTACCGTATGTCTTCACCCCAAGATTGAGCATGAGGCTTTACGGAAAAACAAAAATCACGCGCTACTTAATCGTTTTTTTTTTTGGGAACTGTTTAACACGAAAACCTCGTAACGTCTGATAAAAACATCCCTGAAACACGTCTTTCCACCCTGAAGTTATGATGCCCTGAGACTCCTGTGGTCAATAACTCGAATGACGACAAAGAAGTATGCCTGTAAGATACATTTATACATCTATACGGCATTATTGGTCCTTCGGTCGATGTATGAGCGAGAATTGGAGTGTTTTATATATCCAGAAGAGCTCCTTTCTCTCTCTCTCTCTCTCTCTCTCTCCCTCTCTCGTTCTCTCTCTCTCTTTCCTCGATGAAATTCGCTTCGATGCTCGTCGCCTCGTAAACAAACCGCGCGCACACGACGCGATGATCACGTACGCTCGAAGGGTGCAAAGAATTTACCAAGTTGACGGGAACAAAAAGGACGGCGATAAAGGGAAAGGGAGAGATACAGAGACGAGAGCGCAGACGAACTTTACTGACTGGAAGCGATGAGCTTCTCGTTTGTTCGTCGGAGATACTTTGCGGGCGTTTTTTATTTATAGATTTTTTTAATCCATACACTCTTGTGACCTGATTGCTTTTTTTAAACATATTCTAAATATCAATTCAACATGACCGGATGCGATTTACAAGATTCATCGCGATCCATAAAACTGTATTTATAAAAAGAAATAGCTCCAAGAGCTGCCGCTTGACCACTGCTCGGATTGATAAAAGCCCTCAACATACTTCCAGTCAAATTTCAATCCTTCGACTGCATACTAGGTCGTTTTGAGTTCATTTTCTTTTTCGTGCAAGTACGTATTTTTTAACGCATCTCCCACTTTGAACGAATGTTTGGGTACTTAATTTTTGTGTTTCGTAAAAAATGAATTTTGGGCCATAAGATAAGGATCGTTTACCATAAAAAATATCTCTACAAAAAAAAATCTACCGATATTACACAAAGTGCAACTATTTTATGGCATTGAAAATGTAATCAGACTTTTCGGGTAATACAAAACAGATACATGAGAATAATGTGAGTTGGTTTTTATTATTTTTCAACAAATACTGACAGATTGAGGTTATATAATTTATGAATTAATAACAAGATAAGAATTGGGTAGGAAGAGGGCATTTTTCGATCGATCACAGGCATTCAGCATGTCGCAGCTTCCCCCCCACTCCACGACAAGTGGAGTGGGGGTAGCGTTAGTTTCCTGTGACATCCAGCTAACTCAGACCCCTCCCTATACCCAACCTATCTCAACTAATATATACAGTTTTAAAAGCATGTTCAATGCTCAAATTCATATCTACCGCAGCTTCCCCCCACTCTACGACAGTGGAGTGGGGGTAGCGTTAGTTTCGTGTGATATTCAGCTAACTCAGACCCCAGCCTGCCTCAACGAATATATTTACCGCAATACAACGACTTAAAAACGTCTGGGATCAGATCGACCCCACATGCAGTCAGAGGTTCGTGGCGGAACCATGCAAGTCGAAAGGTTAGTGCTTAATGTGGTTCATGTTCACTGATTCGTTATTTATTTAAACCGAGAAAAACGCCTTTTGTGCATTTTTCCGCTGCGTTTTGAGGTTGAGGAACTAAAAAGTAATTAAGAAAAGTGAAGATGACTATTCATCAAAGGTGTTTGATGAACAAAAAACTCGAGATTAATGTAATGGAGAAAGTGTGATGTAATCACGAAGCTCTCGATTTTGGGAAAGGGGGAAGAATGTATATATAGTCGCCACATCTTCGCGCAGCTAGTAAGGGAATTTTGTTCGTCGCACGTAGCACCAAAATTAACAATGTACGCGGAGGAAGAAAGTGTGCCAATTTCGCGAAGAAAAGTCTGGAATACGGCTGATTCGCGGAAGGGGAAAAAAATTCATAAAAATTATATGACTGTCACCATCTGCAGGTGAACATAATCGGGTGTTCAGAAATTGGCTGGTATTACGCGTAAAATGAAATTGCGAAATCTCTGACCTTTTCACCCGTACACCTATCTCGTTTCTACCGACCATTTTTTTTCCAAACGTTGGAGACTTTTATCAATATTTCATCCGCGCTCATCATGCTCCATTTCATCATGCTCCATTTCTACGAGGCTTACGAATTTACACGTCTATGTTACGCCATGCATAATTGCTCCGTCGTGGTTATGAACCAAAACGCTGCTTCCGCCCAAAAGCTTCATGGAATAGTCGGTAAAATTCGTGACTAACAACGAAAAAAAAATAGTCATCCGTGATTGTCAATTTTGTCACTGGGTCAGGGTACATTGAAAATAACAGAGATAAGTAAGGAAGTTCAATAATTAAATGATCAATTAAAAACGCGAATTTGATAAGCTGATCGTAATAACATAACCGAAAACCGATGTGGGGACTCCAATACAGTTCGATAATTAAATTAAGAATCGATTTCAAAAAATCGATTTTTAATTTAATTATCGAACTGTATTGGAAATTTGCAAATTGTTCGTTAACCTCTGGCCTTACTTTGACGAGTCTGATTGGTTATACAAATATACGCTTACGCCCGGTTTTCGCGAACTAAATAATAAGGCAAACGGTTAAAATAAATACGAAGAAAAAATATCAAGATTTTTATTAATACATATAATGGTTACTGTCTCTAGGCATATTTTTTACTGTGCCTTCTGCAGTGGAATTTCTTCAATGTGTACGACTACACCTGGAACACAATACCGAAGTTTTTATCAATCTATCTATTGTATATGTAAAATAACATGTCGTGACTGATTCATCATCGCCGAGCCGGACCTCCTGAAGCTACAAACATGAAATTCGGACAACAGGTTCCTTGCGTGACGCAAGCACCCACTAAGAAGGGCTTTTTGGAAAGTCATCCCATAAGGGGGTGAAAAGGCTGAATAACTGTTGTACATTGCAATATAATGGAACCTCTGAACTTATAGACGTGAAATTCTGTATTTGGACTTTCTATTAGAAATGGATGAATCCGTGTTTCATCATTTCTTGAAAATCAAGCCTTAAGGGGATGAAATAAGGGATTGAAGCTTGTATTGAAAAAAAAAACAAATTTTTCATCGGATTTCCTTGAAACTTCGCATACATTTTTTATCTTCTTTTCACCCCTTTAGGAGTCGATTTCCAAAAAAAAATAAGAAATGCGCGCTTACTTATCTGAATCGTCCTTTGAATCGTCGATCATTTCTTTTCACCGCCGATTTGGAACTCGACTCTGTGCTCATTCTCGTCGTTATCGTTTTCTCTACAAAATCCCGTCCGGGTCATTGGGTTCCGCTCATTTTACGATTTTTGGCAGAATTTCAAAGTTGGACCATCGATTTTTGCAAATTTTTCCATACCCCTTTGCTTCTTTTTCGGCCATTTTTCAAGTCCACTTGCTGGGAAAAGCAATTGAGATATCGGGATGAAGCCAACGACAGTATCTAAATCTGCCAAAATACTTTCCGAAAACCTCTCGATAAACGTCCGCACCTCAAATAAAACTGATTCGACGACTTTGGGAAATTTCGCAATTTCGTCGATTCTGGAAAAGTGGTCAAAAGGGTCGGGAAAATGTTTGATCGATTTTTAAATTATTTGGAGGGTCTATCCAAGGGGAAATTTTTTACCGATTATGAATGTCACCGAGTTTTTTTGCCGAAAACGGAAAGTTGAGACCGGAAAGGCGAAAAACGTGTCCCGATACGTTTTGTAGGTTTTCTCATGTAAATACAGGGTTTAGAGCGAATTTAATGGCGAATTCGTGTTCCGGGAGATTGGTATAAATAATTTTATTTACAAAACGATTTTCGGAAAACTGCGTACGTAAATTTGTTCACTGGCTCGGTTTGTTGAAAATAACAGAAATCAATAAGGAAATTGAATAATTGAATAATAAATTAAATACGCGAATTTGATAAGCCGATCGTAATAATATAACCGAAAACCGATTTGGGGACTTTGCGGACGATTTGAACTGTTTTCGAACGATTTGAATTTGTTTTCGAACTGTTTCGGAAATTTTCAAATAGTTCGTTCAAACAAATACAAAAAAAAATACAATTTTTCATTGATACAAATAATGGCTTCTGTCAGCAGGTATCTTTTTCGCTGTAATCTCTGAGGTGGCAATTTATTCGATGTGTGCGTTTGCACCTAGAGTACAATGCCGGTGTTCTTCTTAAGAGAAAACTCCTCCAAAGTTGTCCACTTTGGAGCCACGAAAAAAGGCTATTTTCGCGATTTTTTAGGGTTTTATAAGAGATATGAATATAAAAGTTGTTGGGCTTGATAAATAAAGTTTTGAAATACATTAAACAAATATTTTATTCATTTTTATTCATTTTTAAGTACAAAAACTATAGTTTAACGTAACGCCTCAAAAATAGGTGGGCTAGGTAGCTCCATCACAACTCGGCAACGGCTTGTCTGAAACCACAAAATCAAAGTCCATTAGATTCAGTATGACACCAGCTACAAAATAACCATCGGATATGAAGTTTTATCAGAAAATAAAAAAATGGCACATGAAAAACGAAAAAAGTTTAACAAACGCGTTTTTTAGCAGTTTTTCGCAAAAAAAAAGTAAAAATCATATTTTTAAATCCATCGAGGGTCATCTTGTTGCGAATCATGTTTACAATATGTGGTTCAAATTTCAAGAGAATCGGTTATTAGTTTTAGGGATACGATGAAGCTAGATTTCGAAAACGTTGTTTCGAGAAAAACGCGTTTGAAGTTTATACTATGAAAAACTCTTACCTAAACTCAATCGGCAATTCCTGGACCGTGCAAAATCTGTTCTGATTGCTAATAATCGTCGATTTTTTAAAGTCTTGCTTGCTTTCGATTTTTTGAAGTTTTTTAAAGTGGACAGGCCCCTTAATGCAAATATGAAACACTGGAGGAATACCAAAGATTTTCGTGAGGTACTGACAGGTTTTGTTGCAATTAACATTTTTATAATTGTTTCGTGAAACACTGCAAGTGCACTTAATTTCACTAAAAAATCATTCGTTTTTTCAAATGCTCGGTACTTCCTTAGCGCTGCATATTTATATCGACAAAGGATTTGATATTGTGATTAACGTTAAATCCTAAGGGATCAAAAAATTCTACCGTGGCTTCAGCGAACAACGTGCTTTGGGATCGACTACTAATGTGCCACTATTCATATTGAAAAAAAATGTTTAAGGCCTTGTATACGCGAAAAATTTTTAAATTTTTCATTTTTTCTAAATTTTTTATTTCGTTAGCCTGAACGGTTAGGAATATTTTAAGCTTTACGGAATTGAAAAATTCCCAAAATTGTTACAGTTACAGCATTTAGAGCGTAAAAACTTTTACAGGCGGCGCACCTGACCGTCAACTTCAAAACCGTTTTTCCACGATTCACTTTATTGAACCTTGTGAAAGTTCTAACTCTTGAACGAAGGTTCAGATCGCTTCGAAATTTTTACAACATATTCTAAGTATCATCACGTATCGTGTGAACCACAGAAACAAAAGTTTCAATCACACAAAAAAAAAGAATGAAATACCGACAGAAAAATTGAGTAAAAATCTTTAAGTTTCGAATATTTATTATACTATTTTTTAAAATAATACTGTTGGTTCACATTAAAGATACATTCATCATGCAATTATAAATGTGTTTATTTCTTTCAGACATCCACATCGATGTTGAGAACTTTCACCAATCACACGCACAAAAGTTTATTTCCTAATATACTAATATATAATATATCATAGTATATAATAATATAATATAATATATAATAATATAGTAATATATAATAGTGGAGCAATGAACGAATAAAAGAAATTCATTCACCTGCCTTCAATCCGGTCTCACCTGCAATCACCTGCCCCTCGCACAGCTGGTTCATTTGTAAATGAACAAAAGTCTATTTACAATATACTCAGTGGAGCAATGAACGAATAAAAGGTATTCAATCCCCTGCCTTCAATCAGGTCTCCCTTCGAAGTGCACGCTCGCTTCGGATGAGTCTCGGTGTATCACAGAAAATTATTTCTACGCGTTTGTACGAGCAAGATTCACGACTGCCTGAGCTGTGATATTTTATTACCCCGAAGTAGATAAAGCAAAAGAGAAATTTCCTCTGACATCTCATTTTCCGGCTGTAACCTAAGATTTTCTCATAGCTAGAAAACAAAGGGAGAGAGAGAGAGAAAGAGGAAGAGAAAGAAAGAGAGAGAGAGAGAGAGAGAGAGAGAGAGAGAGAGAGAGAGAGAGAGAGAGACGGATTAAGGGGGACTGTCAAAAGAAAGTCTTGAGTTTTTACCCTGCTATATCATTGTACAAATTTTCAAAAAGTAAACTAAGAAAAATTGTTTCAATGTTTGCGACTCTTCGCATTGATTCGATTGTGGAGCAAAAAATGCTCTCGGTCTCTTCAGACGGGAAGCTTTCATGAACTCTGAGTGCTAACGGTGAGAAAGAGCGATGTACATCGCGTTAGTAAAATTGAGTTTAGTTTGCTCTTTACGAGTGTTCGGCGGCCTCGGGCTCGCCTTCGTGTTTCTCTCTGGCTCTCTCTCTCTCTCTCTCTCTCTCGCTCTCGCGATCTCGTCCCTCTCTTATTCACTGAGAACCCATCCTGGCCACAACTACTCCTGAATAATCAGTGTGGTCAGTAAAAAAAAGGAGGTGGTTGAACGTTCGATTATTTTTTTCCCACTTTACACCGTACAGCGGCGTGTTCGTGCAATCGACAAAAAATATCGTATAGATCTTCACTATTTTTTGCTTCGTATTACGGTTCCTCGCAAATATATTTCATCCCGTGTACGTACTTCTATCAAACTTGAGTAATCGTGTGTTGATTATTGTAAATTCCCATCAACCGCAAAATTTGTATCGTAAATTCTATCCTGTTTGTTCCGATAACAGGAAGTCCCGAGGGATATTGTTCTGAATATTCCCAGCTAACTCATTTGCCTCTTACTTAGTTGAATTATTAAAATATAGTCGATTTCATCGCACATAACTAAATGCGTACGTATTTCGTGTGTATAGTGAAAGTCATTGTCGTTACCATCGACCTGATTTTCTTCTGCGGGAGCATCATTGAATGGGCGGCCTGCGGATTGCTCATGTAATCAAGGCGGGATATACATTTAAACAGGAAAAAAAGCAATATTGAGGCATTTTTTAAACTGAGAAATAATTATTCTTCAATTATCAAACTTTAGGTATACTTTAATAGTATCTTTAAGTATATAAAACGATTTTTTTAAATCAATTCTTCATCAAAATGGCGGAGCTGTGGCAGAGTGTTACAACAAGGTAGACGCGGGAGTTGCGAATCGGCGTGCAGTCTAGCTTCCCGTAGACTTTGATTTGCAAAAAAGTTCGAACATTTTTTTCAGTTAGAACATGTATAGTTTCTATGGACGGTAAATAAAATGGATAAAATGCAAATTTGAGAAAATGGCGCGCGTTCACAAAAAAAACAACATTTCTGTAAAATGTGGATTAAAAAAGTAGTTTTTTTTCTTTAATTTTTCAAAAACAATTCTCGTCAAGTAGAAGGTACCAATATTATCAATATTTCCACCAAGTTTCAACTCAATCGGCTAAATAGTTTTTGAGTAATCCTGCACGCCAATTTCGTTAATGCAGTTTCGAGAAAAACGCGTTTGATGTTCACGCCCGCTCCGAATCCAAGCGGTAAGGCGCAGCGTTGACGGGCTGTAACGTTTAAAGTTTTTCGAATTTCGCTTTGAATCTTTGGGAAAATATTCTACATATATAGTTCTATCGTTTAAAGAAGAAAAAAAATATTTTTTTATCGTTGTCAATGTATATCCCACCTTAATTTGTCGACGCAATGATGGGCATTCTTCCAATAGGTTTAAGGGGTCAGTCCCCTTTGGAGCCACGAAAAAAAGGCTATTATTGTATTTTTTTGACGTATGATTGAATGAAACGATTTTTTTGAGGATTTTATAAAAAATATGAATATAAAAGTTGTTGGGCTTGATAAATAGTCTTGAAATACATTTTTTTTAAATTTAATTCATTTTTATTCATTTTTAAGTACAACTATAGTTTAACGTAACGCCTCAAAAATAGGTGGGCTAGGTAACTCCATCACAACTCGGCATCGGCTTGTCTGCAACAAAAAAATCAAAGTCCACTAGATTCAGTATGATACCAGCTACAAAATGACCCTTGAATATAAAGTTTTATCGAAAAAAATTAAAAAATGGCAGATGAAAAACGAAAAAAGTAAAAAAAAACGCGTTTTTTTCGCAATTTTTCGCCAAAAAAAGAGTGAAAATCAAAATTTTAAAACCACCGAGGGTCATTTCGTTGCGAATCATGTTTACAATATGTGGTTCAAATTTTAAGAGAATCGGTTTATTAGTTTTAAAGGTACGATGGAGCTAGATTTTGAAAACGTTGTTTCGAGAAAAACGCGTTTGAAGTTTATACTATGAAAAACTCTTACCTAAACTCAATCGGAAATTCCTGCACCGTAAAAAAAACCCTTCTGATTGCTCATCATCGTCAATTTCGTCAAGTCTTGCTTGCTTTCGATTTTTTGAAATTTTCAAAGTGGACTGGCCCCTTAAGCTGAGCCACCTCGTGGGGTCTAGCAAGTCTAGTAAGCAACGTTTTCACTACAGTTCATTGATGGTGTTACATAACCAAGTAAACAACCTATCTATTTTTAAATACATCATTACTTACCACTTCATTAATTCGAAGCTGTACTGCTTAGAACAAAATCATGATCAAGTGACCTCTCAATCTTATTCATTGGTCCTGTTTCTTAATGATTGTTTCTATGCTCTAGCAAATACCAATGCATGATTTTCATTTTTATTTTTTGTTTTACATACAGTTATCAAAAGTTTTCGAAGAGTTCCAAAATTCTATGCGACCGATGATCGCCCGATTTTACGTTTTCGTTATGCATTGGTAATTAATTCGTCGACGCAAAGACGACCTGTCCGCCGATAGATTTGAGAATCTCTGTATGACTCAGTCACTCATCATCTGTTTTACTTGCTCCGGGACGCCACCTCCTTCTCCGTCATCCCTTCCTTCAATTTTACACATTAATGTACATGAGTGTATACAGTAATATGCAAAATAAATATATCTCGCTTTATGTATGCGAAACTTCACTTCCGATAATTTATCATAATCTTGTTTTCTCATTTTTGCACCTTTTTTCACAATAACTACGGTTCTTCGTTTAAATGAGCGTGGCAAACTAAAAACCCGGAAATAACGATTGGAATTGGTACATACTCATCCTATTTATTGGTCCGATTTCTTGATGATTTTTTCAATGCTCTAGCAAGTACCACTCCAAGATTCATGTTTTTCGTTTTTGTTCTACATGCAGTTATCAAAAGTTTTCGACGAGTTCCAAAATTCTATGCGATTGATGCTTGCCCAATTATACGTTTCTGTTATGCATAAGTATTCCTTCACATTTGATTTATCATTTTCCATTGAGAACATCGCACTAACTTATGTGCAGATTACTTAGGGGCCGTACGTAAATTACGTAACGCAACTAGGGGTGGGGGTCAAGGTTTGCGTTACGTCACGATTTTAAAACTGCCAGAAGTAGCAGAATTTATGCATGTTCAAGTTTTTAATTTAAATCTCGCGTACAATTTTGCCGGGGACAGCTCACAGCTTTCTATACGCAATGTCAGTTAAGGGGGAAAGTCAATGTGCAAGTTTTTGCGCAATGACTTTCCCACATCTCCCAAGCAAAATTTGAAGGAATTATTTTAACCCAAGATGGTCACATGGGGTGTGACACACCCCAGGCCATCGACATCTTGTACATCATTTTGCCGCTGAAACCCGCATGTTTATAGTGCGGAATAAATATACTTTAAAAAAAAAACCACAAAAACTATTATACTCACCAGAAAGAGAATGCTTTCACAAATCAGACCCTGCTTGAATTTTGTTGATATGTCAAAAAACAAAAAAAATACAGCATTTTTTGCAAAAAAGGGCTTTTTCGCGAATTTTTTAAACATACTTCAAAATAAAATTTTCGTTCCGTTCTTGGATAGGCTAATAGAGAAACGTTTGAAATACGTTCTCAATTTTTGTTGAACCCCCAATATAATTCTACGAAATGCTACAGCGCTCTAAAGTGCTTGGGGTGTGACACACCCCATGTGACCACCACGGGATTCTCATGAGGTGTGACCGTCTTGGGTTAAATATAATTCTTGAAAGTACATGTATTGAAAAATATCTTGGCAATATTTTTATTCACAAGTCCGATAATTGACGGAGTCACTTTAGTCACTCACTAAAGGAGTCACTTTAGTGAGAACAGGTAGCGCGACCGGTTAGTGCCCTCAGTCCCTATAGGTGTGGCATCATTTACAATAGATAAAGTACAGGCTCTTATTATATTGTGAACTATCATGAAGATGAAGAACCGCCATATCGGACGCGACTAGATACTTCAATGTAAGTATCAGTATTCTAGAAAAAGCATAACTTTATATCAAGAAACACGGAACGAAGACTTTGAACGCGTTTTTCTCGAAACTAGTTTTTTCGACCTTGTCCGAGCGAATACTTAAAAACTTATCAACCGATTTTCAATTTAAAAAAAAAACATTTTTGTGATCGCAGTGACTAAGGTTGTACGTATCCGCGTTTTTAACATTTGATAATTACTATTTTTGAAGACTGCTTGAATACAGAAAAAGGGCCTTGAAAATAGAAAAAATGTCCAAACTGTCGGCATTTAGTAAAAAAACCAAAAAAAAAAACCAATTCAACCAATCAATTCAATTCACGGATAACCTTTCATAAAGATATCGATGTGACAATGGAAGAGAAATTTTTTTTTCGTCGTCAAATCAAAGCATATATCTAGGTTAATGTTCAAGATTTTGTCATAAAGATTGTTATAAAACTAGATGAATATATACTCCATAAAATGAGGATAAACCCGATCCTTTCATAATTAGTTATGTCTATGAAAAAAAAAACGTAATTATCGATGACAAAGCACCCGTTACGTAACGGAATAGGGGGGGGGGGGGTGGCCAAGTGTTACGGTCCCGTTACGTGGGGGGGGGGGGGGGGGCACAAAATTGGGAAATTTTGCGTTACGTAATTTGTGTACGCCCCCTTATATCCTTAAGGGTGTATATCACATAGACATGACAGAAAGTTGTCATATGACCACTTTCTTATATATGTGTGTGTGTGTGTGTGTGTGTGTGTGTGTGTGTGTGTGTGTGTGTGTGTGTGTGTGTGTGTGTGTGTGTGTGTGTGTGTGTGTGTGTGTGTGTGTGTGTGTGTGTGTGTGTGTGTGTGTGTGTGTGTGTGTGTGTGTGTGTGTGTGTGTGTGTGTGTGTGTGTGTGTGTGTGTGTGTGTGTGTGTGTGTGTGTGTGTGTGTGTGTATATAATATCATTCTATTCCTGTATAGAGATTCTCATCCCAGCTCTCTTACATGCGTACCAGGTTTCAGAACAGGGGTGCAGAGAAGCAGCCAGCAGCCAGCACATTGGCAAACTTCGTTCGGGGAGTTTAACCAGGACTTGACTATCGACCTGGCGTCCAGCCGTGGCGTCTGCGTCGACGTCTACGTTGCGCGCAGACGCTCTCTCTCTCTCTCTCTCTCTTTTTCTCTTTTGCTCTTTTACCCTTGTATTCGCAACACCCCAGCGAGGATGAGGGCTCCGATCGATTCCAGATTTTCAGCATAAACGAAGCCGATAGGGAGTTTAAAAAAGCTAGTGCGAGATAGATGGGCCGGGGGGGGGGGGGAAACTTCGTATATTATACGGCATGAGAGGGGTATTTTATGGCAAAAAGAAGCTTTTTCTACTTATACATATAGACTCACATACACACATGGATACACGCGTGAACTTGCGTATGTGCGTACATGTAAACGTAACTATCATTGAATACGAAAAATATGAATATGGTCGCGGTGCTTTCGATAAGCGTGTCTCGCTTGGTGGAAAATTACACGGACCGTATAGTAGAACCGACGTGTGATGTCTTGTTCTTTCGGGCATTATCTCCGAGGTTTATTATACCTCTGAAGGTTATTATATCCGAACTCATCTACGTTATCATTTGCGACCTCGAATTCTTTCCATTGGTATTGCAACATATTTTGTCGTTGTTTTATACTTCTGGTCGTTTTTTTTATCGATTGGTGCGCCGAATACGTCGAGAGTGTTGAGGCAAGTAAGGTAAGCCCGGATGAATCCGACCTCTCCACGTTCGTTCGCGGAACAGCTGGAGGAGGGAGATGATCGAACAACCACTCCGCATCGAACAGGACTTTTTGCCGGTTTGTACGCAGTTACAGCCAATGATAAAAGCGTACGGTGTGCTTCCCCCTGGTTCATAATCTTTTCGAAATACCGTGGTAATTTCTTAGTAACACGAATAGTGCGGGATATTTTCATTCCGCGCCTTGCCTTGGACAGTTTGATCAAAGGGAGCTGGCAGTTGAGGCTGCCAAGATGGGTGCGATGAGAATGGAGATAGGGAGCTCATTTTTGAGGTTCTGTACCGAAAGGGCAAAACGGAACTCTATTAAGGCCTTAGGCCACTCTAGAGGCCGAAAAAATAGGCTTTTTGGGGATTTTTTTCTCAGAAAAACTTCAAAATAAATCGAACTGCCAAAAAAGGGTGCTTATCGTACATATCAGTGACTGTATGCAATAATTTCTTTGAAGCGATTAATTTCAAAATGGCGGCTGCGCAGCGTTTATTTCAAAACGATTTTTTAAGCAAATTTTTGCTACGTAAAGAATTTCGTCAGATAATTGTTAATATTTTGTGTAGAATGTCGACCCAAAAGCGAATATTGAATTAGAAATTCAATAAAATTATTTTTCATGGGGGTCCATACATGAAAATTTTCTTACCCCGGCATGTGGGGTGTTATTCTTTAAAGCTCATTGACCAGGGTACAAATATATATTTTTTTTCTTCTTCATCTTCAAAAATAAAAAATGACAGGCCGTCAAAGTTGTCAGTTTGAGGCAAATTTTTGAAACGGTGGTCTATCTCTAAAACTAAACCCGTTAGGAATTTGGAATTTCTGTATTTCATGTATTATATCGCGAGTGGAAAACGTAACTCATCTCCGCCTAGCCACTGGCTGGTAAAGTAATGTTTCGAATCGCCATTAGCTAGCCGTCTTAGCGATTGGCTACCCAGCCTTGTAACGCTTTGGCCCTCTAGTGACTGAATACAAAAAATTAGATGGTGACTAGATAGAATGAAATGTCCCACGGCTGTATTATATTTCTGACCTAGCCATGAGCTATTTTTTTTCAGCTAGCGACTGGGAACAAAAAATTAGGTGGCGATTAGACAACAAATATTTGCGGCTATATATTTATATATTTGTGATTTTTTTTCACATTATTTACATGATTGTACCCTTTTACGATATGCTTCGTTGTTCATTACTTAGGGTTATGATATTTGCGCTATAAATATATTGATGGTTCAATTTTAAATCACTCAGATAAACGCTTGTGCCGTAACGTGGTTTCGATCCCGGGACCTCTAGGTTATGAGTTGTGACGTTGTCCACTGAGCCAATTCTACTTGTTTAATTACTGAATTTTCTTATCGTCTACATATCTTACACTACACAATGTCAGATTATTGAAAAATGGGTGGATTAACAAATGTAAATAACGTTATCGGATCAATGACTCAATTGCGTTCGCATTGAGAGCGATAATCGCATAGAATTACATAACCTTAAATTGTATTTGTCCGATCATTGATTCCGGCAAGTGCGGCCGCAGTTGGGAAATGCTGGCTAGGTCATCGCGATATACCGACTTGAGGATTTTATTCATTTGCAACTCGATCTGTAACTCAAATTGCTTAACCAACCATAAACCAGTCGCTCGATGGAACTACACGTATTCACATAACCACACTTTGTCATTTGTGACCAAGATCGGCTGGGCAGTGACTAGCCAAGGGGTGCACAGCCGCATAGCTGACTGGGTCATGGCGAGATACCTACTTGCAAGTAGGTGTCTCGCCATGAGAATGCTTGCATTCGCAACGCCATCTGTAACTCAAGTTGCTTAGCCCGCCACGAGCCAATCGCTCGATAGAACTACACGTAGTGACATAACCACACTTTATCACTCGTGACCAAGCTCGGCTGGGCAGTGACTAGATAAGGGCTGGATAGTAAAACATTCACAATATTCCTAGCTCATAGCGAGCTAACCATTGGTCAGTTCGTATGAGCTCAATTGGGCGAGCCAATTACTAGGTCGTAACTCAGACAGGCTAGAACAATTTCTACTCGGGATACTGTATTTAAACAACAAATACTGAAACAGCCAATTCATAATGTAGTTTATATATAATTTTATATACAGAAACTTATTGTATACATTATGCAATAAATTTACAATGAAAATATATAAAATTATTGATATTTATATGTTTACAATACCAAATGACTTATTTTTGGCCTCGGTGCTAGCAAAGAAGGAGAGTTTGACATTACGGAAGGAACGAGATTGCAAATTAAAAAAAGACCGTATATATTCGTTTATTTTTCTTCGCCTCTCTCTGCGAAAAATCTGACAATATTGGCAATTGTCTGGCACTGACTCCAAAAATAAGTCATTTGTTATTGTAAATATTTAAATAACAATAATTTTATATATTTTCATTATTAGCTTACAGTAGGAGTATACAAAGCTTTCTTTTGATATCATCACCCCATATGGTTTCAGTTTTGTACTACCTATGAACTAAGACAGAAAAAAGCATTGCCGAATTAAATATCTAGTTTCATACTTGTTTTCGGCGGCGCCCGAACACACTCGGAAAAGTGTCGAGTTTGCGCTCATTTTCGAACTTCTTCGATGTGGGAGGTTTGATTCGTCGTTTTCCTCCTGGTGAGGTGTCTGGGTGGCTGATGATTTCGACATGATAGTATGCACAAAACAGATGGATAACTATGGTATACTTTATCGTAGTATGTGAAAAACAGTCCGCTCTCGTTGCTTCCTCAAAACCTGCATTCGACAGCTCCTTAAGGGGTTATACCAGTGTGAACGCTGAAAATTTGGGTGATTTTCGGGAATTTTTTGCAAGAAAAGTACTTAATTAAATGTTTCGGAAAATTAAGAATATATTTAGCTATATTTGACCTATATCACATAATTTTTGCATAGAAAAATATTGAGATCCAAGCGACTTGTGCGTTGCCTTCGGAGCCGCCAAAAAAAAGTCCCTCCACTGCTGACATGATTCCCGCCGATTGAGTAGCTGAAACCGAAAAAGGAAAAAATGTCGTTAAACTGGAAGGTATTTCCTGTACAATGACGTAGGACTTTCGAAAAATATCAAAATATAACAAAACGGCGTAGTTATGAAAAAAAGTCTGTTTTCTTGCCTATAAAATTCGTCGTTTTTTCAATGCCAAATCGTCAATTTTTATCAAATCAAAAATATTCTACGTCATTGTAGAGTAAATATATTCAAGAGTACTCAGTTCAAATTTCAAGTCAATCGGATAATTGCTCATTGAGTTATAATGTCAGCAAATTTGAAAAATCACATTTCGAGAAAAACGCGTTTAAAGATTTATCTATCGATTTTATAGCTACGAGCGACTGCTCTCCAGAAGGCTGCCACTCGGGGAGTATTAGAGATTCGGCCTTGAAATTTTCACAGGATATTCTTGAAAGTATATCCTGTCTTTGAAAAATATCGATTTTTCTAAAGTGACACACTGCTATAGCCCCTTAAGGAGTTTCGGGCCAATTGGTTCAGTGTTACCATTTGATTCAAATTTAAACAGTAAATTCTTCGTCATATACTGAATGCACCCTCTAAATTTTAAATCGATCGTCTACACCGTTACTATAAAATGTACAATTGAAAAAAAAAACACTTTCTAAGATAGGGGGATGCCCACGTTCATCGCTGAATGGCAGTTTTACGCACGAAATAGTGTGAAGAAATGATTAAAATGTTATGAAACAATGTTAAAAATATTATAAAAAACTGTCAAATTACTCGGTACATTACGACAATGTCGTTATCAGAGTCACAATGTTAAATGTCCTGTGTTAAAAAGCGCTTTTTCAAATGTAGATTTTATAGAAACGGTGTAGACGACCGATTTAAAATTTCGAAGGTGCATCCAGTACATGATAAAGAATGCACTGGATACATTTGAATCAAATGGTAACACTTGCCCAGTTGTCCCGAAACTCCCTAAGTTGACGAAATGTTACCATTTGATTCAAATTTATACAGTGAATTTGAATCAAATGGGAACTTTTTAACAATACTATATAAATTTGAATCAATTGTAACAATACTGTTTAAATTTGAATCAAATGTAGCAACACTGTATAATATTGAATCAAAAGTAGCAATAGTGCATGAATTCGAATCAAATGTAACAATACTATAAAAATTGGGATCAAATGTAACCATACTGTATAAATTTGAACCAAATGTAACAATACTGTATAAATTTGAATCAAATGTAGCAACACTGTATAACATTGAATCAAATGTAGCAATAGTACATAAATTCGAATTAAATGTAACAATACTGTATAAATTTGAATCAAATGTAACAATACGGTATAAATTTGAACCAAATGTAACAATACTGCATACATTTAAATCAAATGTTACAATACTGTATAAATTCGAATCAAATAGAAACATTCCCTCAATTGTCCCGGAAATCCTTAGGGACATTTTACAGAAACGGTGTAGACGATTGATTAAGAGTTTGGAGGTTGCATTTAGTATATGACAAATAATTTACCGTATGAATTTGAATAAAATGGTAACATTTCGTCAATTATCCCGAAACTCCTTGAAAATAACCGCGGTAAAAAGTTATCCTTGTTGATGTCACCGCCCTGGGCATACGGGAGACACGAGAGAATTGTTCAGAAATCACGACACATTGATTTCACCGTTGAAATTCGACGACAATCGAAAGCTGTGTATTATGGAACGTTTAAACTAGACACGAGGATGGCGGGGCGAGAGTTATGGACAACCCGGTGGGCATCGGTTATTGAATTCCTGCGGATGTAGCAGGAGAGACAAAGGGGTCGAAAATCTGCATACACACACGTTTTCCCGCATGTGATAAGATGAATACCGGGAGTATTTGATTCGTGGTTTTGCTTCCCCGGCCCTTCGACACGCCATCCTATCGCGTATATTCCACGAAAAGAAATTGATGAAAATTGCCAGACCGAGTCCGACCTGAATTTGCTTCGATGAGAAACCGGAGAGATCGAGATCGATAGCAAATTCGGACGCTATTTTAGCTCTGTTAAAATGTCCCCTACGAATACGGAAATAGTGTTCAAATAGACTGCGATTGAAGATAATCCTTATGACAAACTAGAAAATAAATGAGTGAACGTACCCTCCATAGCGAAGTGACATGCATCATTTATTTTCTCAATCAATATATAGACGCAAATATATGGCTACGTTATTCATACAAATGAGGGCACCACCGATCCGTTCTTACTGTGAATTAATTCACGACAATTCCCAGAAATAATTCTGAACTATCCTGACTGATTGGATTCACTGCAGTTGAGGTAGCGACGTACTTGAAAAATCACCTACAACGAAACCAACCGTTTATCCTGGGGATAACACGACTGCTTAAGTTTGTGTATATAAAATATAAAATTCATATAAAACATTGACTTAAATATACGCACGAGGTCCACGGAAATTTTAAGGTCACCTCCATTATTTCAAATGAGATTACTATTTTTTTCGGATATTTATTAAGGAGCTAGAAATGAGTTTACACACTAAATTTTAAGATTGTCGATCGAGATTTAGTATAAGAAATCAATAATAAAAGAAATTTCAATGTTTTTCGTCCAGAATCGACTTGAGGGATGACACCACCCTAGCGACAGAAAATGAGGCCTAACTTTGACACTTCATTTTGGGAGTATTAAAAAAGGAATAGGATTGCTTTTGAGAGGCTTTATTTAACACATATTAAAGTATAAAAAATAATAATTATAATTTTTATACAAAATGGCGGCGACAGAGCCCATCTTGAAAAACGTGTTTTTCTTACAAATAGCTTCACGGGAGGACGGTTTTCGCGTAAAGTATAAGACCTGAAACAAAAACCAAAAAAAATGTAATCTATATATTATTAGATATAGTACATGGAGGGATTTTTAAATCAATTTTTGAAAAAATTGCGCACTTTGAAAGAAATAAATCGATTTTTTGCCCAAAAAATAAGCAATAGATTGTTTACAAAAAAAAAGTCTACATTTAACCATTAAAACGGCTACTTTCTCCCATAGACAATGTAATTGTGAAGCTATTATCAAAATTTTAAATCGATCCATGCAAAGGTGTTCGAGTAATCCGTCCTCCCAGTTTAAAAATAGTGGTTTCGCGAAAAACGCGTTTAAAGTGATACGAGGCGCCTGAAAGAAGTCCGAGGCGCTGCGGCAAAGACGATAATGGAACCATTAAAAAAAGTCGCCGCAGGACCAATTGCATATTGTTTTAATGACCCCGAAGTATTTTTTAAGCAACAAAAAACGATTTTCACAAGATCCTAGAGTGGTGTTATCGCTTAAAAAACGGTGCAAACACTTGCTCTATTAAAAGATGCTCAAACTGATGGCCACCACGTTCAATCCAGGCTTGCAATCTGATTCGCATTGATTGTATTGTATTGTAATCACGTCAGTCTGTATTAAGGGGCACCACTAGTGTGACTGCCTAAAAACAAGTGATTTACGCGAATTTATTCAAAGTAAAGTATTGCATCGAATGTTTTGAAATTTCTAGGATATATTTGTGTATAAATTATGTATATACAGTAATTTTTATGTACGAAAATATCCAATTTTCTCCGACCCATGTGCCGGCTCCCGAGTCTCCAAAATAAAAAGTTCTAAAGAAATAAAAAAATTAAAAAGTCCGTTAAACTAGAAGGGATTGCCTGTCTAATGACGCAGGATTGTGAACAAAAATTGAAATCCAACAAAATAGCGGAGTTTTGAGAGAAAGTTTCAAATTATGCCGAAAAATCTGCTGGTTTTTTGCATGGCGAATTGACATTTTTTATCCAATCGAAAAACTGGACAGTCATTGTATGAAGAAACAAATACTAAATACCCTAAAAAAAGGTTCAAGTCGATCGGATGATTTGCATTCGAGTTAGAACTGCAAAAGAATTGAAAAATGACGTTTTGAGATAAACGCGTTGAAAGATAAAAATATTGATTGCATTATTATAAATCCATAAATATCATACCTAGAGCTAATTTGCTATTCCAGGGCTATACAATCCACCTTCTTCTTCTTCGAAAAGCACCTGCTGGGCTGTTGAAGCTCTTCTTCGAGCTAATCAACCCTCTTTCGAGGTAGCCTGATGACGATGCTCTGCTACGCGCTCTTTAGAAACTCTACTACCTGCTCTTTAGAAGGCTGTAGTTCGAAAACTATTTGAGATCCGCATCTGAAACTTTAGTATGTTATTCTTGAAGGTATGGGTAAGGTGTAGTGTCGAAAAATGCAAAAAAAAATCGATTTTTCGAATGTGTCACACTAGTGGTGCTTCTCAAAGAACAGGCTCTAATCGAGTTTTCAATAGTTTCAGACTAAAGAAAATTCAAGTGAGTCGTACGGCTTCGTTTACATAGTTTGCAACTAAGAATCTTATCAACGTGTTTGGGAAAGTAGTAAGAACCTTGTTATAACCATAATAATGTGGGCCCTCTTCAATGAAAAGTGTACTACTACAGATTCATTTCTGTAAGGACACAATGCGAATCAGATTGTAAGCGTGCAATAAAAATGGTGGCCACTTTGAGCGCTTTGAGCACCTCTTACATGTGTAGGCAGCATTACTTAAGGGAGGATATACATTTAGACACGAAAAAAATAAGCAATATTGAGGGATTTTTTAAACTCAGAAATAATTATTCTACAATTATCAAACATTAAGTATACTTTAATAGTACATTTAAGTATACAAAACGGTTTTTTTTTAATTGAGGCAGTGTGGTCTGGTCTAGAGCGTCTAGCGGTCTGGTCTAGAGCGAGATTTTTTACTTCATTTTCGGGTTGGAATAACTTTTAAACCGTTGAAGTTGTCTCGATGAAATTTTTCATATGTATTTATTGTTCATTTGAGAATGTATCTACATAAAAAAAAAATATTTCAATATTTTCATGTAGTTTTTTTATTTTTTTACAACATGGTCCGCCGAAAGCCGCCTCAATCGTCGCCCACTCTGGGTGATGTATGTATCTGAAAAAAATATATATATATTCTCAATCTGTATGAGTATTCTGAGCACTGGTAGCAGAATTAATACTTAAAAAAATTTGTTACGAAATGGCGGCCTGTTGAACTTTGATTAACGATATTTCATACATTTTCGGGTATTCGACGAGTTATAAAATGTGGGCAAAATTATTCTTCGACTCAATTCTGCTACCAGTCCTCAGAAAGAGGCTACCGAAGGTATGTGCAAAATTTGAGCTCGATCGGTCAATTAGTTATCGAGATATCGTGGGCGCCGATTTGAAAAACATAGTTCTGAGATAAACGCGTTCAAAGTTTTGATACCGTTAGATGAGGTTTGCGCACGGCTTGCTTATAATTTCTATTAGTCTGCTAATTTTTGAAATATCGACAAACGGTTTTCACGAGCGTATTGAGAAAGGTCTAAGGAATAATAAAATGAAGAAAAAAAATCGATTTTATCAAATTTCTAGACCAGACTACTGCCTTAATTCATCACCAAAATGGCGGAGTTGTGGCAGAGTGTTACAGCAAGGTCGCCGTGGGAGTTGCGAATCGGCGTGCAGTCTAGCTTCCCGTAGACTATGATTTGCAAAAAAGTTCAAACATTTTTCAGGTAAAACACGTATAGTTTCTATATGACGGTAATTAAAATGAAAAAAAATGCAAGTTTTCAGAAAATGACACGCTATTACAAAAAAAATCAACATTTCACGTAACATTTATATAAAATGTGGATAAAGAAAGGAGTTTTTTTTTTCAATTTTTCAAAAACAATCCTCGTCCAGTAGAAGGTACCAATATTATCAATATTTCTACCAAATTTTAACTCAATCGGCTTAATAGTTGTTGAGTAGTCCTGCACGCCAATTTCGATAATTCACTTTTGAGAAAAACGCGTTTGAAGTTCACGCCCGCTCCGAATCCGAACAGTGAGGCACAGCGTTGCCGGGCTATAACGTTTGAAGTTTTGCGAATTTCGCTTTGAAACTTTGGAACAACATTCTACATATATAGTTCTATCGTTTAAAGAAAAACAAAAATAGAAATCGATTTTTTGATCGTTGTAAATGTATATCCCGCCTTGACCGATTCTAGGCTGAAAGCATTAAAATTCTTTTTTTTATCGATTTTTCCTACTATCTATTTTAATCGATCATCTTGAAATTTGGTGTGGAGACTCATTGCTCGTTCCTTCATGATATTTCGAAAAAAGTGGTCCCATTTGAAAAAATGGAGGTGACCTTGAAATCTCCTACGTGCCTCCGCCTAAATGAACCCCGTAGCCACTATTCAATGACCCTGTTCGAACTATGCAACTTTCGTAGGAAAAGTTTTCTCCTAAGTCTGATAGGTTAGAAAATATTTCTGCTGCCAACAATCGTTGCCTCACCCGGTATACATAATATAGGAAGTGAATGCTCCAGTTTCTTATGCAAAGCATATAAAACATACACACACACATACATTCACTAATATACGCTAGTGCATTTTGATTGAGGAATAAAAGTTTGGTGGTATCGTAAAAAGCTTTGTAACGATCGTCTGCCAATGGCTTGATACCAGCACCCTCATAGCAAGAGAGGGTGCAAGAGAAATGAAGAGAAATGATTTTTCGAGACGAGAACAAACGACAGACGACCAACTCTTATTCTACTATATATATATATATATATATATATATATATATATATATATATATATATATATATATATATATATGTGTTTACAGACAAACACGTACTGTATATAGAAAGTCATCGATCGTTGATGAACAAAAGGGCGTAACGTTGGTTGTTCAACACATCAAATGGATTCTACCAGGTCTTTTTTATCGTGAGCAAGCACCGCGTATTACATAGAGTTGGACCTTCGTGCTTTCGTAGCATATTGAAAGGGACGTCGCCAAAACTTGTGCGAGCAAATCGCTTTCTGAGTTGCCATTCTTTCTCACTTTCGAAAGCAATTGTCGTCCATTCAACGGAACTTTGCCCATACGGAGTGCACCTATATGGAATACGTATGGAGAATTTTACCACAAATTGTTCAACGTCCATTCCTCAGCAGGGATTCGATCGAGGGCTGGCTTGATACTGGTGCAAGAGCCAGGAAAGTATCGACAAAAAAGATAGTGAACAAAGAAGAATGGAATCTGAAAATAATTTATAGTATACTCTGTTTTGTCGAAGATTGCTGAAATCACGTTGTGATTCTTGTATTAATTTGCAATGATACTCGTAGTCCGAAACAATTGAAACTGCTTTCCTTACAGTCTAGGATACACTGTAAGATAAGGAAGTCGTTATATGGAGTTTTAGAGGGTGATCTTACCTTCTCACACAGTTTCGTCGTAGTTGCTCAAGTGTCGTAGCGTCAATTATACCGACTATGGAGTAACGCGAAACTTTACCTTTCATGATTGATGCATATAACCGATCTCCATGTAAGCGAGTTTACAGCGAGAGATGGGCAGCTTCCTCCTACATTTCCCTCTTGTTCTTGAGTCATTTCCTGATATATATATATACACACACACACACACACATATATATATATATAGAGGAGAGGAGAGATAGGAAAATTCAATTTATCCCCGATTGGACGAGAGAATGCCACACTCGTGCCCGGAATTCACTGACGCTAAGTCTTGAAATTGGTCTCACCATTATGGACGTCGTGCACTAGGGAGGTTGTCTTCAACGAGTCCTCAAAAAGCCGATCAGAGAACAGAGCCTTTCCTCCTCCCTCCATTATTATGACGTTAACTTTTCGAATCATCTTTGCATTCCCTTGTTCTTCAGAACTTCTTCCAATACAGTATGATCGGAAGTTGGAATCAGAAGAATGACACGCTATGCAAGAATGGTCGAAATTTTTAGATTTCGGCAGCATCGAGGAAAGTGCAAAACAAGGCTACTTGATCAGGACTCAACGTTGTTTCTTTTTTACGAGATTTTATTTAACTTGAATTGGTGTCAGATGACTTGACTTTCAGTGAGATGCGAAACGGAAAATCCATATTTCACCCACTTCGTGAGTACTTAGAGATCTGAAATTTTGCAAACATGCATCTGAGAGGTGACAATGCATGGTACGACTTGAAAAAAATTGACTGCGAAAAGCTAACAGGAACGAGACCTTGCAGTAATGGAGCGTTAGCAGAAATGAACAGAATGAGAAACATTGAATAGAGCTACACTACATGGAAAGTGCATGAAAAAATATGGTTTGGCTCCAATTGCTCTCGAATTGCACAATCGTTAAAAGGGTCCAATAGGTAAAATAGGCTAAAAGGTAAGGTCCAATAGGTGCTGAGATATCTATAATAAATGCCACCTATCGCAGATCTCCAGGGTTTCTCGTGACAATCAACCGATAATAACAGCGGTTAGTTTGGAAGGATTAATGCCTTCTTGCAAAAATTTCAGAGCTGTAGTGAAATAAATTCAAGAATAAAATGTAGAAAATAATCTGTATGTACAGTTTTTTTTAAACAAGCTTTTATTTAATGTACTAAATAGTAGAAAATAATGTTTTTTTACCAAGTCACCTATATTTGCCTATAAATCAAAGTTTGGGGCGCTCAAAATTTAGACATAGAATCTTTAATTTACATAAATCCGTTAACATATCAACTGTATTTAATTTACTGTAAAACAACCTTACATTTCTTAAATAAAAACCCTGAAACTGTGTATAAACGTATGATAAAAATTTATCTAATTACCATTGTGCCAAATTGAATACGGTTAATGAAACTGAATTGATCAAATTTATTAAACATTTTCAAAGGTGAGCGACCCGACCTTTTGTTTATAGTCACATATAGGTGACTTGGTAAATAAAATTATGTTTTACTTTTGAGTACATTAAATAAAAGCTTGTTGAAAAAAAATCATGTTGGATTGCCTGTACAGCATGACGTTGCTTTAATCGTGTGCGAAGTTTCAGTTCAATTATGAAATGATTGCGAAAATGTTGAAAGGGCAGAAAAATTTGGATAAGAAACAATGATGTGGTAATTTTTGCCATCTGGGTCAACTTCAACAATTTGTCGAATTATTATGACTTCCAGCTCGGAAGTTCCAAACGTGACATACCCATCATTTTAGAAGATTTTAAGAGGTCTTCTCACTTTAGACGCTAAAAAGGCTATTTTCATGATTTTTTAAATAAGTTTATGTTACAGATATTGATATAAAAGTTGTTACACTTAATAAACACACATTCGACATAAATTAAACAATTTTTAAATGTATTTATGTAACCCAAACAAACTCTAAACGCTTTTTTTTTCTTTCGAAATAACATTTTTCGACGGCTTATTGATAAAATCTTCGAAACTACTGAGCCGATCCTTATGAAATTTTAACCACATATTCTTTCCAACTATAGCTTTAGCGCATATCAATATTTTTTTCAAATTTTGATATTTGCCATCTTTTTTTGCCAAAAACGGCGAAAGAAAACGTTTTTTTGTTTGTTTTTTTTCGAAAAATGTCTGCCGTTTTGTTATTTATAAATATATAAAAAATCGCAAGATATGCGCTATAGCCATTAACATACTGAGTTTAGAATCGTACGATTTTTTGTTTCGGATGATCCATCTCCGAGATTTCATCAACGGCGCAGACCTACAATTTTTCTACGACATTTTTAAAACTACCATTTTCGTCTATAAATGGTGACTCAAATAAATAAATACATTCTTTAAATGTATTTCAAAAGTTTATTTGTTAAGTGTAACAACTTGTCTATGTATATCCATAATATAAACCTATCAAAAAAATCCGCGAAAACAGCCCTTTTTTAGCGTCTAAAGTAAGAAGACCCCTTAAGCGATTCATTAGATAGTTTATAGATCCATGTATTTACGAGTAAACGACGAAACTATGTGTTTGTCGAATTCGGCTTAGAAGGCTATGCATTCGGGGATTCTTCATCTCTTCTTGTGTAACGAGACCATCCGAATACCATTCTATACATGCCAATATACATGCTATGCAAGGGATGCGGACGAGGCATCCCGTGCGAAAATTTAGTTGGGGCTTAAATCGGATACATATAACCCATCGAGTAATAAAAATAACTGAAGTCTAGACAATTGAGCATGGTGACCAACGGGAAATCGTGAACTAAGCCACAGTCAATGTCTGTTGCAGTCATATGAATTACAGCCATTGAAATTTCATTTTCCCTTTTAGTGCTTTCTATAAAAAAAAATGTGTTGGAACGTACTAAAACTGCGAAGTTGAATTTTTATGGGACATATCCGCGAATCTCTTCTTCATCAATGTTTATGCCCACCACTTCCCATTATTTCCAAAAGGGGTTGGAATTCCTCGTTGACGTACTCACGACTATACGGGTGCCAATAGCCACTAGCGGCAGAAAATAAGCCCTAATTTTGACAATTTATTTTGGGAGTATGAAAAAAGGAATAGGTTTTTGTCGAGTTTCTTTAACGCATATTAAAGTATAAAAAAAAATGTATTATAAGTTTCATATAAAATGGCGGCGACAGAAACGTGTTGAAAAACGTGGTTTTTACAAATAGCTCCACGGGAGGACGGTTTTCTCGTAAAGTATAAGACCTGGAACGAAAAGCAAAAAAAAAATGCTAATCTATATATTATTAACTATAGGACTACGTAGGAATTTGTTAATCAATTTTTGAAAAAATGGCGCACTTTGAAAGAAAAAGATCGATTTTCTGCCCAAAAAATAAGTAGAAAATTAGTTATAAAAAAAGATTACATTTAATTGTAAAAAACGGATATGTACTCCCATAGAGAATGTAATTGTGAAGCTACTATCAAAACTTCAAATTGACCCACGCAAAGGTGTTCGAATAATCCGTTCCTCAGTTTGAAAAAAGTGGTTTCGAGAAAATCGCGTTTAAGCAGGCATTATTCGAGAAAGAGGAGGGTCCACTTTATGGGCCAGGTATATCTGATTGGCAGTTTTTATGGTAAACATAATTTTATCTTGCAAAAATCGATAGCTAATCTTGAATCGCGTTTTTCTCGAAATGAGATTTTTCAAATTTGCTGACATTGTAACTCAAAGAGCAATTATCCGATTAACTTCAAATTTGAACTGAGTAATCTTTAATATATTTACTCTACAATGATGTAGGATATTTTTGAGTTGATAAAAATTGACGATTTGGCATTGAAACAAACGACCATTTTATAGGCAAGAAAACAGACATTTTTTCATAACTACGCCATTTTGTTAGATTTTGATATTTTTCGAAAATCCTGCGTCATTGTACAGGAAATACCTTCCAGTTTAACGACATTTTTTCCTTTTTCGGTTTCAGCTACTCAATCTGCCGGAATCATGTCAGCAGCGGAGGACCTGGCACGATTACGATATCTTTGGCGCCTTTATTTGTCCCTGGTTTATTGATATTTGGCCCAAAATAAGACTTTTTTCAAGAGTGACAAAAATTGAAATTCGGCGTTTAAGGGGGTGAAACAGGGGGTTGCAAGTCGAAGCATTATTATGTTTGTGGTTCCCAATTTTGACCATGCAGCGTCCATTTTCGATAGAAAATGCGACTTTTGTGTGTGTGCAATCGTTGGGTGGGTCTGGAGCACCTTCGATGTATGTGTGGAATCGTTGGGTGGGTCTGGAGCACCTTCGATGTGTGTGTGGAATCGTTGGGTGGGTCTGGAGCACCTTCCATGTGTGTGTGGAATCGTTGAGTGGGTCTGGAGCACCTTCGATGTGTGTGTGGAATCGTTGGGTGGGTCTGGAGCATCTTCGATGTGTGTGTGGAATCGTTGGGTGGGTCTGGAGCACCTTCGATGTGTGCGTGGAATCGTTGGGTGGGTCTGGAGCACCTTCGATGTGTGTGTGGAATCGTTGGGTGGGTCTGGAGCACCTTCGATGTATGTGTGGAATCGTTGGGTGGGTCTGGAGCACCTTCGATGTGTGTGTGGAATCGTTGGGTGGGTCTGGAGCACCTTCGATGTATGTGTGGAATCGTTGGGTGGGTCTGGAGCACTTTCGATATGTGTACGATACCATTCAACGTTGATTAGTCTTAGGTGCTCTTAATTTCATTTTTCTGGCATATGCTTGGGCACGATTACGATATCTCTGGCGCCTTAATTTGATCGTGGATTATTCATATTTGGCGCAAAAGAAACACTTTTTTAAGAATAAAAAAATCGCGATTGCGGCTTCCTTTAGAAGATACAGGACATTTTACGAATTATTCGTTATTAAGCGATTTAGTTGGTTTGCGTTAATGTAGCTTTCTTCGGAATGCGCTATGTCGAGAAAATAAACAAGAACAAACCCAAACAAAGTACGACGTAACAATGTAAAACACGTGGAAAATTCGATTTACATAGAAAATCGGAAAAATACACTTTTTCTCTTCGAAGCGCTGTAAATCCAAAACTAAGGCTCAAAACGAAAAAAGTTATTCTTGTTTTTCGTATTATTTTCGGCCATATTTCATAATCCAATGGTCAAATTTAGGCGCCAAAGATATCGTAATCTCCCCGAGGACCTTTTTTTTGGCGATTCCGAAGGCAGCGCATAAAAGTCGCCTGGATCTCAATATTTTTCTATGCAAAAATTATGTAATATAGGTCAAATATAGCCAAATATATTCTTAATTTTCCAAAACATTTAATTGAGTACTTTTCTTACAAAAAAATGCCGAAAATCACCCAAATTTTCAGCGTTCACACTGGTATAGCCCTTTAAAGTTGTACGAGGCGCCTGAAAGAAGTCCGAGGTGCTGCGGCAGATTTGATGATCGAACCTTTAAAAAAATCGCTACAGGACTATTTGCATATTGTTTTTATGGCCCAAAGTATTTTTTAAGCAAAAAAAACGATTTTTTCCAAAATCCTAGACTGGTGTTATCCCTTACGATGGCTGTGGACGCAATGGAAGGTTAGGTTACATTAGCGAAGTGCGGGTAGGGAGTAAAGGGTTTAATTGGGGAGGGTAATACGTAAAAACCCGCGATACGTTGGAACTCAAGAATTACAATATATCCTTTTCCGCATAAAGTGTTCAATGTTAACCAGAAATAAGGAGTACTTGATTGAAATCTCAATAAGCCGCGGCCTCCCTTCCGTGGAACGCACTCTCCACTAAATTGATCTTCAGCCTCTCCCCATAGTGCGCACCCTTCGAAACACTCATTTGAGGCCTTCCTCCATGATCTGCACTTTATACTAGACTCATTCGCGCTTTTGCCAGGCCGCAGAGGCCTTCACCGACCTATTGAAGAAAGCGACAAGCACCTTTCTGTAGTTCGATTGGGCAGCCAATATCGAAATGGTATCGCCTTTTCGATATTGACGAAGACGGAACTTCGGTACCGCAGAGGTGCTTCTAACGTGAACACTTTGTACGCAATAAAGATTAATTTGCAAACTCAAAACCGCTTTGTACTATCACACCGTATTGTCGCTCATCGCCGACAATGAGAACGCTTCTAACCCCATCGTCAATATCGGACCCGACAGAAGTTCTCGCTGAGAATCGGGAACACGAGCACTGCTTGATCCTTCCCAGGATCACCCTCCGACCGTAAAACCCACGGCATTCCTGCCTTCCTCTTCCCTCATCGGAAAATCGTTTGATCCCCGAGAACAGCGAGGTAGTTGCAAAACCCTAACCGTCGCTCAACCTTTGATTCTTTGGCCCCCAACCCTCCCTCGACTAACATTGCTGGTCGAAACGAATCTTCGCGCCGACCAGTTCACGCGCACACCCGCTGGTAACTCTATCACGCTCCTTCAAGAGGCGAGATACCTTGAGGCGAGGAAAAAATTGCTGATTCTCATGATGTTTTTTTTTTTTTTTCAAGGACTAATTTATTCACTATTTCTGAGACTTGGGGTATGTTTACAACTACTTTTGGCTGTTATATGGTATTGTTTGTTGTATTAACGGGTTATACGCGGTTAGAAATTTCAAAAAATTGATTTTTTTTTAATTGCATTTTCGGAATGTACAAATATGTGAGTATATTCCATGAAAATTTAAAATCGATCCAGCGAATATTCTCGAAAATACACACATATTTGTAAGGACGCCCGGAGCGCGTCTCCGAGCGTCCGAGAAACTTCAAACGCGTTTTTCTCAAAACGGTGTTTTCAAAGTCGGTGAGCACGATTTCTCAAAAACGGCTCAATCGATCGGTCTACAATTTTAACACAACCTTGTCAGATATATTCTTCAGGTATTGATCAAAGGAATAAAATTTCCGATAATTATTTATATTTTTTTTTAACGATTTAACGAAAAAAATTTGGTCAAAAATCGAAATTGTTTCTTACCGGAGCCACCATTTTGTCAAAAATTAAAATTTCGACTATTTCTTCGATCAATACCTGGATTCATCTATGCCCTACAAGAATCTTTTTGGTTTTTTTCATTTGAGATAATCCAAACCGGAGATACTCTGCTCACCGCCGGACACTTTTTTTCGGGGACCTCCAGGAGACTTCCTACAGGAGTATTGTTAATGAATATTTTTGAAAATAAAAAATGCCAATCTAAAGCTAAAAGATGCCACTACACTGCCTAATACTTTTCGTTTTGCCCAAATGAAGTCCTTTTCCAGAAAAAAATTGTGAAAAATGACTTTTTTGGCCTTGCAACTGCATATAACGACTTAATCTTAAAGCGGGATATACATTTAGGCAGGAAAAAAATTAGAAAAATTGAGGGATTTTTTAAACTAAGAAATAATTATTCTACAATTATCAAACTTTAGCTATACTTAAATAGTATATTTAATTATACAGATCAATTTTTATTTATTAATTCATCACCAAAATAGCGGAACTGTGGCAGAGTGTTACAGCAAGGTCGCCGCGGGAGTTGCGAATCGGCGTGCAGTCTAGCTTCCCGTAGACTTTGATTTGCAAAAAAGTTCAAACATTTTTTTAGTCAGAACATGTATAGTTTCGATGTGACGGTAATTAAAATGAAGAAAATGCCAATTTAAGAAAATAGCACGCATTTACAACAAAAAAATCAACGTTTCACGCAGCATTTCTGTGAAATGTGGATCAAAAAAGTAGTTTTTTTCTAATTTTTCAAAAATAATTTTCGTCAAGTAGCAGGTACCAATATTATCAATATTTCTACCAAGTTTCGACTCAATCGGCTCAATAGTTTTTAAGTTATCCTGCCCGCCAGTTTTGATAATGCAGTTTTGAGAAAAACGCGTTTGAAATTCACGCCCGCTCCGAATCTGTGAGGCACAGCGTTGACTGGCTGTAACGTTTGAAATTTTTCGAACTTTGCTTTGAAACTTTTGAAAAATATTCTACATATATAGTTCTATCGTTTAAAGAAAAAAAAAGAAGAAATAGATTTTTTGATCGACCAGGCGTGTTTGACGTGTGTTCAAAGTATGTCGAAGTAACACAACATTAAGGCTAGACACGCGTTGCCATGTTGATTCTATACATCATGCATTTGGTAACACGTGATGCGTTACAATTACACACGTAATGCAATAGAATTACACACGTGAGTGCGCATTTTTTTACGCATTAAATTATTACACACTTTTGTAGCTGTCCCCAACGATAACACGCTTATCCAAACACACATAAAGCGTGTAGAAGCAGCATACAAGACGCATATTTACACACATTGGACTAAGCAACACATGTTAATAGCAACACACGAGCAAAAATAACAAGGAAAAAACCAACATAGTTTGAGTGTGTTAATTGCGAGTTGTTGATCATATGTTTTAAAAATCACCCTGGTTAGGGTATCACGTGAAACTCATTAGTTGATTTGACATCGTTTGATTAACCGGTTAATTGAAGATGACATTTGGTCTCAACTTTTTGTTTCCTTTATAGATCATTTTTGAGTTTGTCACGTGGAAGAACCTGAAATTGGAATCTATTTTTCGAAACCTCGATAGCTGCATTGAATCTTTAGCGACGTATTTTTGTTTCGACGCCATCACCGACAAGCAAAAAGCGGCTGTCATCGTGAAGCTGTCTGAGAACCTAGCCTATGCGAAGACAAGAAAAACGATGACAGCTCTCATACATACTACAGAGTAATATATAAGTACTGTTGAGTTCAGTTTAATAAATGCATATATTTTGACGATATAAAGCTCTTGTTATTAAATTCATTATTCCGACGCATCCCATATACAGTACTGCAAAAATAAGCGTGTTGTTTTTACACACTTTCAGAGTATAATGGCTGTCGACACTTTTTACACATTTTAACGTGTGTAAGACAATTTCAACTATAATAATATTGTACAAAGTAAAAATATGTTTAATTTTTTTGCTTCAGATCACCTGTTCGGGACTTAGGACTTTTGCAAGCGAACAATGTCATCGCCCGCGCACCGACATACGTGGCTCTTTCCATTCCCACCAACATGTTTGTCAAAGTTTAAAAAATATTTTGATTTCCAATTAAGACCGCTTAGTCAACATACCAAATACCAACATTCTATTTTTAATACTTTTCGCATAACAAATTGGTGAAAAATCAAACATGATTTGGCCCAACGAGGCAGAAACTTACTTTAAAACAAAAAACATAAATTGCAAAATTTGTACCGAACAGACAAATAGACAACAAGTAAAGCGAGTTAATAAAAACGTGATAAAATATCATGTAACAGGCAAAAATAGTAATAAATCATACCCTAAGTCTCAAAAATGGCCAAAAATCTTTCCATTGAAAAAAAATCCTGAAAATCAGCCAATTTGTTACTCGCCTAAAGGTATCCTCCCCCCCCCCCCCCTTAACAGCTGGTGCAACTTTGAAAAACTTGAAAGCTGTATTGTGCAATAGCTTAAATATGGAGTTTCTTCTTTAGCGGCACATTTATTACGACCTGACTTTTTTAATCTGATAGTTCAGGCAACTGCTACTGATTACTGTCTACTAGGGTACTTTTTATTTATATTTTATGACGCGAGCTACTTGAAATTCGAAAACTTACCGAAGTTTTCGGGCCACAATGACTGACTGAAATACCCTCTGATACAATCTGGAATTTTATCAGATACCTACTATTATATTCCGTCTACTTTTGTAGGTCCTACGAAGGGAAGAAACATACAATTAAAAGCGGAGTAAGTTGAATCAGGTATGACAAAGGACGGGGCACGTGCGCAGGACGCTCAACCACCTCGTCGACCACTCGGAGTACAATAAGCTCTACAAACCGAAATACTTGCAATGAAAAAAAAATGTTAACAGCTCATTTTTAAACCATCATATCCTCAAATTATTCAAAATTACTAATTTTTTCCGAAATATTATCTATACAAATTATCTCTGGAAGATAGAAGGAGGTTGAAAAAAGGGATTTTTTGCTTCTAGATCTCCAATGGCAAAAATAAATAAAATTGGAAAATGAGTACTCAAATCCAACTTTAATGAGAACCTTCATTGATGAAGCTCAATCGAAGCAATATTGGACTGCAAATATACTGAGGATTCGAGAATTCTCGATATCTTTTTCAAATGTTTTTCCCATTTCTTAACTGTCTTCCGCCAATTCTTCTACGGAAGTATATGCGTATATAAGTCTGATGTGTATGTGTGTGGGTATATACAGGGTGTTGGGAAGGTTGATGCAAAGCCTTCAGGGGGTAATAGGTCATCTCGTTAAGAACGTATCTGACCTAGGTTACCTTGCTCCAAAGTCTAAGGACTTTCGAGTTATCTTGGTAAGTATGATTTTTGGACAATTCCCCCAAATTAGGTACTAACTCGTTCATAATGTTCAAAAAGACAATAATTGGTAACTAAAAACTTATTTGCGTCTTAGCTTAAGGCAGTAGTCTGGTCTATAGCGAATTTTTTTACGTCATTTTTGGGTTGGAATAACTTTTAAACCGTTGAAATTGTCTTGATGTTACATATGTATTTATGTTACATATGTTACATATGTTACATATGTATTTATTGTTCCTTTGAGAATGTATCTACATTAAAAAAAAATATTTTAAATATTTCCATGTAGTTAAAAAAAAATTTTACAACATGGTCCGCCGAAAACCGCCTCAATTGGCGCTCATTCTGGGTGATGTTGTATGCATCTGAAAAAAAAAATATATATATATATATATTCTCAATCTGTATGAGTATTCTGAGCACTGGTAGCAGAAATAGTACTTAAAAAAAATTTGTTACAAAATGGCGGCCTGTTAAACTTTGATTAACGATATTTCATACATTTTCGGGTATTCGACGAGTTATAAAATGTAGGCAAAATTATTGTTCTACTCAATTCTGCTACCAGTCCTCAGAACGAGGCTACCGAAGGTATGTGCAAAATTTGAGCTCGATCGGTCAATTAGTTATCGAGATATCGTGGGCGCCGATTTGAAAAACATAGTTCTGCGATAAACGCGTTCACAGTTTTGACACCGTTAGATAAGGTTTGCGCGCGGCTTGCTTATAATTACTATTACTCTGCTAACTTTTGGAATATCAATAAACGGTTTCCACGAGCGTATTAAGAAAGGTCTAAGGAATAATAAAATGAAGGAAAGAAATCGATTTTGTTAAATTTCTAGACCAGACTACTGCCTTAATGTGTATTCAATCGACAAACACCAATGGAATCATCTGTATCCACGCAACTATCTAAATGGGACGTGTTGAAAAATTAAAAACTTGTCATAAAATCAAAATACCTCTTATGTTAATGGTATTTTAAAAAAATTGCATTGACATAAGAGGTAAACGAGTTAGTACTTAATTTTGGGAAATTTCCCAAAAATCATACTTACCAAGACAACTCGCAATCCTTAGACTTTGGACTAAGGTAACCTAGATTAGATATTTTCCTAACGAGGTACCTATCACCCCCTTAAGGCCTTGCATCGACCTTCCTAACACCCTGTATATTGGCCTGCGGAAAGCAGAGAAGTCGGGACATTGGCCTGCTAAAGGAGAATTGAGGTAAAAATCGTTGGTGACACGGAGGATAAAAAGAGAAAAAGCTTTTGCGTCCCGATATACTCACTTCGACATGGGATACTGTATATACCAATACAGGAAGAATCTCTATTGAGACGCACAGGGTGTCCCGAATTTAAATGTCAGAGCTTTACGAGCTTGCGAGAAAAAGAGAACCTCCGAAAGAAGAAGAGAGATAGCCTCGTTAATATCCACTTGTTTTAGTGTCACTTTGGACAGAAAGCGAAAGAAGAAACAAAAGTTATTGAGTTTTTCGCAAAGTTCGTCGGAAAGGACAAAATGGTTAATCAAATTTTTCTCAATCTCAATTAAGGGGCTATACCAGTGTGAACGCTGAAAATTTGGGCGATTTTCGAAAAAAAATGAACAGAAACTTACTCAATTTGATGTTTCGGAAAATTAACAATATATTTCGCTATATTTGACCTATATTACATATTTTTTTCATATAAAAATATTCAGATCCAAGCGACTTATGCGCTGCCTTCGGAGGTGACAAAAAAAAAGTTCCACCACTGCTGACATGATTCCGGCCGATTGAGTAGCTGAAACCGAAAAAAGAAAAAATGTCGTTAAACTGCAAGGTATTTCCTGTACAATGACGTAGAATTTCCGAAAAATATCAAAATTTAACAAAATGGCGTAGTTATAAAAAAAAGTCTGTTTTCTTGCCTATAAAATGGTCGTTTTTTTCAATGTCAAATCGTCAATTTTCATCCAATCAAAAATGTCCTACGTCATTGTAGAGTAAATATATTCAAGAGTACTCAGTTCAAATTTCAAGTCAATCGGATAATTTCTCTTTGAGTTACAATGTCAGCAAATTTGAAAAAGCTCATTTCGAGAAAAACGCGTTTATAGATTCCACTATCGATTTTTGCCAGATTAAATTATTAGAGATACGGCCTTGAAGTGTTTACAGGATATTCTTGAAAGTATAAACTGTCGAAAAAGGCCAAAAAAATCGATTTTTTGAAAGTGTCACATTAGTATAGCCCCTTAAACCATTTTAAACCGCAGGTACTAATTGAAGTGGGCATGGAAGATTCAATGCTTGCATTTCCGAGGAAAATGAAGATTTAATTGAAAAATAACCAACAAGGTGCAAAAATTGATTTTTTTATGGAACATGACAGAAAACTTTAGAACTTTTCGATTGTCTGTTTCCATATTTAAATACTACGCTATGCGTTAGAAATTCGATATTCCAATCGGGACACCCCTTATATATAGTATGCGTGCATGTGTGTATGTGTCACGTAGCTCGAAGGACCCATTTTTCGCTCACGATTTACGGACGTCCGTCCGAGTTTTCTTTTTCCCCTCTCTCACAATTCGAGAAGACTCAGGATTCGAACTGTTAAATCACCCGAATTTCATTTCTGTCTCGGCTAGCCGGGAACATTATCGTTCGTCGATAGGTCACGAGAGAACTCGGAGAGTCCATTTCTCTCTCTCTCTCTCTCTCTCTCTCTCTCTCTCTCTCTCTCTCTCTCTCTCTCCCTCTCCCTCTCTTGGTCATTTTACTTCACCTAAGCCCATTGTGTTTCTTTTTCACAAAATTCACAAGGCCGCAATGTACCGCAACCGGAAATCCCATAACCGCATAAAGATTGCCAGAGTATAAGACACTGGTTGGTCAGACATTGTAATCGATGCCAACCAAAGGTGGGGAACGATATAACTACTGACGGCGACAAATTGACAATTTTTCAGTTATATAATAATCTTGAAAACTAAGAGGGATGGATTAGGGTTAGTTTCGTACAGTGTTGGGACAATTAATTAATTGTTAATCACAGATATAACAATTAATTAACAATTAATGAATCGTTAATCACGACTATAACGATAAATAATTCATTAATTGTAATTGTGAAAACTCACGACTAACAATGAATCAATTGTTAATTGCTGTAGTCGTAATTAATAATTGAACAATTGTTAATCGTGACTTTCCAAAATCAGAAACTAATCAATTGTCAATCTTTTTAATGTATTTGATTTAAAAGTTTTTAATCAATTAACATTTATTATTGTAGAGGGCGCGGAGTCGCGTCAGAACAAACGTATATGTTATTGAAATACGTATGAGTTTGTTAGGTTTGTTTGGACCCAAACGAACACGAACAAATAAATCAATTGCAACATGCAATGAATGTTAATTGCAATTCAATCAGTTGCAATTACTTTTTTTAGTCAAATATTAACTGATTGTAATATTAATTGATTAACGCCCAACACTGGTTTCGTATTGTTTAGTTATTTATTATCAGAATGAAACGAGATTCAATTCAAGTATAATAACTGTACTATCTAATCGGATTGGTAATATTTTCATTTTACTATCAATTGGAATATCAATAGCAATAGGTTCTTGAAATTTTATGTTTTCTATTAATTCAGAAAAGTTAATCATAATAATTATTATTATCATATCTTTTACTAAAAGAGCTTTACTAATCCTTCAAATATAAAATGTTCACGGAAATTATTGATCGCTGTAATTGTATGTAAATTGTTATTGTGACAAAATACCTATTGTGATGTGGATAATTGGGAATATACATTTGTACTGATTTTACAAACTTTCATATTTCTTGAAAATAACAAACTATATGATTTTATAGATACTATGATCCCTGTAATTATAGTTATTACGATTAACTACTCGTCGCAATACTAGCCATGAATGGATTATAAATTTCAGACACCTTTGACCACTTCAACCACTAATGTTTCATGTTTTCTAGAACTGCGACTATCGCCAGTATGATCGCCAAAATGATAAATGACGTAACCCAAAATGCAGCAAATAATGAAGAAACTTGAAATACTAAAAATGCTCGAATCAGTGCAACCGGCCAGTGGACTTCTTGACAGCCGCTGGGTATCATCGCGGATAAAGCAAATTATTTGTGCAAGACGGAGGTGAATTGCAGGCGTACAGAATATCGACTTTCGTGAAGGAGAACAGCAGCTAGCCTCACAATTTTATGACAACGAGACGACCAAAGTAATGTCCCGGAAAAGAAACGAAGGTAAATACCGAATGCGAACTCAACGAAAATAGGAAACGGGAATAAAGGGGACCATAGAACAGCCAGCGACAATATGGCAAAGGATGAGAGATGTGGCGGCGAATCGAAGGGGTCGGGAAAAGAGAACCAAGGGATGCAATATTGCTAGAGGAAAATCGATGAATTTACATTCTGCAAGGAATATCAAAGTGAGAAAAAAAGGGTATTGAAATGGATGGATATCTTGAATATATAAAAGGTATCGGTCGAAATCCAAGAAGTATCATAAAAGATGCAATAGAGGACTGTTAGGAGAAAAGGTAATAACGGATGCAAGGACACCAAATATCGCCTTGTATGTACTTAAAGACGAAACGACTTAGCGTGGACATTTCGAAACTTAATTATTAGATCTTTGTTCAATTTTGAGTCAACACAAGTCACGCGCAGGGAAAATTAAGGCACTCCAAATCATCCTCCGAAATGAGTGTTTCATTGTTGTTGCAATTGCTATTGTAAAATCACATTAATGAATTTCTACAAATTCTGTAGCAATTCATGCCATCGGGATTTCAAGCGTTATTTAAGGGGAGGGTAGGGGTTTCAGCGTGAAAAAAAAACACTTTTTTGCGATTTTTTTTCGTTTATATGGATAGAGTAAATTTATTGAAACCTTTTGTACATTGTTAAGTGTCATTTCAAGGACATTCCGTGAAATTTGTACGCGAAAATATCCACAAATACGCCGGTGACGAAGCTTTTCCAAGAACACCTTTGGAAAAATACGATTTGCGGTGTTCACTGTATCTCAGCTAGAAATTATTTGAAATCAAGTACCATTAAAATTTAGTCAAAGTATCATCAAATCGTCCCCCCAACGGACTTTGATAATTTTTTTTTTCATTTCTAAATTTTTGGTGGTCATGTAAAGTGAAAAGTGCTATTTTTCACGAAAAATTCCGCTATTTTGGGGGTGGAAAACCCCTTCAATGTAAACAAAATCTCAGACTAACCGTTGGGGGGAGGTATTTTATATGTAGAACGTGTGTACTAAGTTTGAAAGAAATCGGTCATGTAATTTTCAAATGGCAGTGAACACGGACTTTGAAAAAGTTGTTTCGAGAAAAACGCGTTTGAAGTTTTAGCTGTCGGAGCTACAGTGTTAGAGGAGCGGGACGAAATAGTCGATGACTTCGAGAGTTTTGCTCTGATTGACTTGAAATTTTGGGATTATATTCTTGAAATGTTTAACAATAAGAAAAGACAAAAAAATTGATTTTTCAAAAGTGCAAACCCCTACCCTCCCCTTAAATAGCAATTTCTTCAAGTGTGCTACTGCGCAGTAACTGTTGGAAATTGTAATTCGTTTCAATGTCGAGTTAAGGCGTTACCCCCACTTGTAGCGCAAAAAGGCCTTTTTCATGAATTTTTTTAAAGAAAACTACAAAACTTTTTTAATTGATCAATATACCTTCTTAAAGAACACATCTTGAAGAACTTTCAGTAATTTTTTTATTGAAAAATATTACATTGTTTAGTGGCAAATGGCCGTCAATGAATTAATGTTTTTATATACACGGTTTGCGGTGACCAACATTGCGGCGAAGTGGATCATCTGAAAAAAAATGCGGATGGATTTAGTCAAATATAAGTATAAACTAGTCTTTAACCGAAGGATTTTAAAAAATATTCATTTTTCACAAAATGGCGGACCGTCAAAGTTAATGGTTCGATTTTAACGAAAAAAAAACGGCCGTTTTTTGGGTATAAAAAGGCCATTTTTTTTCGAAAAAAAAAAAATCGAACGCTTAAAGACTACATTTTTATGTATTAAATAAGCCTGCAAAATTTCAAGAAGATCGGTTCATTAGTGTTCGAGTAGTCTTGGTCACTGACTTCAGATATGCCATTTTGAGAAAAACGCGTTTAAAGTTTCAATTAGCCGGTCGTTTACACAACGGATTCTTCTCTTTCAACGCTCATATCTCAGTCAATTTTGTTCGGATCGACTTGAAATTTTCAGGACATATTCTCAGATACTTATACTTCAAAAAAATGCAATAAAAAAATCGATTTTTTCAAAATCGCAAGTGGGGGTAACCCCTTAAAAGAATCCAGTCGTAAAATGTATTTGCTCTTCTTTTTATAGTATTGTCGTGTCCAATGCTTCATTGCATGCACTCGACAGGACTTAGGACTCTCCGGAGTATCACCCAGAAACCCAGAGCTGCTCTTTTCTACTGTAAGGCTGTATCACATTTATGCGAGGGCACAACGAACCTGTCAAAAACATATGTTGATGCAGACATCTATGCTTCGTTGAATTTGAATTGCTTTACACTTGTTAACTCATTGTCGGTAAAATCACCGCTCGCTCAGTAAGCGATGATAATCCATCCGGGTATTGACCCGGGCCAATGTTGCTTTATACAGGAGATCGTCACGGCGTCCACTATACAGTCGATATTTTTTCAAGCTCTTATTCTACCTTGACTTGGTGTGAGATACAAAACGAAAAATCGATATTTCACCCACTTCCCGGTTACTTAGAATTCTGAAATTTTGCAAACGTGCATCTAAAAAGTGACAATGCATGATTCAACTTAAAAAATAAAATAAAAAATAACTTGGCTTTCTGTCAGATGAAAAACGGAAAATCGGTATTTCAACCACTTCCCGACTACTTAGAATTCTGAAGTTTTGCAAACATGCATCTGAGAAGTGACAATGAATGATTCAACTTAGAAAATAAAATGAAAATAAAAACATAACTTGATTTTATGTGAGATGCAAAACGGAAAATCGATATTTCACCCACTTCCCGACTACTTAGAGCTCCGAAATTTTGCAAACAAGCATCTAAGAGGTGACAATGCATGATTCAACTAAAAATAAAAAAACATCCATAAAATTTTCAACTTTTCATCTAAAACTAGCGATGTTTAATCATCCATATAAAATCTCACTAACATGTACAAATTCCTAGCCGATTGTGTTTTTATGTGAAAAGTTTATACGCAGCAGTTAGTCGTAAGTTCAATCCCAATTACAGCCTTTATTATTTTTTTACAAGCATTCCATATTCCTAACGTACTAACTCGTAAACTAGTGAACTACTAGTAACAACTAACTAGTAAAACCAATCAAAGACTAAAAAGTAGAAAATTATTTATATGTAAAAAAAATATTGAAAAAACACGCTTTTATTTAATGTACTAAAAAGAAGAAAATATTTTTTTTACGAAGTCACATGTGACTATAAATAAAAGCTTGGGACGCTCAAAATTTAGACATATAATCTTTAATTTATATGAATCCGTTAACATGTCAACTGTATTTAATTTACTCTAAAACGATCTTAGATATCTTTTTAAAAAATCCTGAAACTGAGTGAGTATAAACGTATGATAATAATTTCTCTAATTACTATTGTGCCAAATTAAATACGGTTAATGAGACTTAATTGATCAAATTAATTAAACAATTGAAAAGTTGAGCCCCACAAGCATGTATTCATAGTCACATATAGGTGACTTGGTAAAAACAAGGATTTTCTTCTTTTTAGTACATTAAATAAAAGCTTGTTTTTCAAAAATAGTTTTTTTTCCATATAAATCTCTCATTATACTTTTTTACTCTTTTTAT